>CAJQTT010000011.1:6000000-6395163 GCA_906901655.1 Sminthurides aquaticus | reverse complement strand
TCTACCTAACTTCCTACTACTAACCTACCTAACCGAACCTAAACCTAACCTAACCTACCTAACCTAACCTAACCTAACCTACCTAACCTAACCTAACCTAACCTAACCTAACCTAACCTAACCTAACCTAACCTAACCTAACCTAACCTAACCTAACCTAACCTAACCTAACCTAACCTAACCTAACCTAACCTAACCTAACCTAACCTAACCTAACCTAACCTAACCTAACCTAACCTAACCTAACCTAACCTAACCTAACCTAACCTAACCTAACCTAACCTAACCTAACCTAACCTAACCTAACCTAACCTAACCTAACCTAACCTAACCTAACCTAACCTAACCTAACCTAACCTAACCTAACCTAACCTAACCTAACCTAACCTAACCTAACCTAACCTAACCTAACCTAACCTAACCTAACCTAACCTAACCTAACCTAACCTAACCTAACCTAACCTAACCTAACCTAACCTAACCTAACCTAACCTAACCTAACCTAACCTAACCTAACCTAACCTAACCTAACCTAACCTAACCTAACCTAACCTAACCTAACCTAACCTAACCTAACCTAACCTAACCTAACCTAACCTAACCTAACCTAACCTAACCTAACCTAACCTAACCTAACCTAACCTAACCTAACCTAACCTAACCTAACCTAACCTAACCTAACCTAACCTAACCTAACCTAACCTAACCTAACCTAACCTAACCTAACCTAACCTAACCTAACCTAACCTAACCTCTAACCTAACCCCTAACCTCTAACCTCTAACCTCTAACCTCTAACCTCTAACCTCTAACCTCTAACCTCTAACCTCTAACCTCTAACCTCTAACCTCTAACCTCTAACCTCTAACCTAACCTCTAACCTAACCTCTAACCTAACCTCTAACCTAACCCCCCCTCGTCCTGACCCCTAACCTAACCTCTCCCCCCCTTCATCCTGACCTCTCCCCCCGTCCTTAACTCTCCCCCCCTCGGCCTCCTCCCTCCCTCTATCCCATGCAACTCTGCACCGTTTACCCAGGATTCGAACCCGGAACCTTCGCTTCAACAGCCCACGCCCTATACCACTAGGCCACCCGTCCCCTCCTGCAGTAGAGAGTGATTTAACTCGTATATAAAGTTGATGCTCCCATTTACCACCATACAAATTCAAGGTTGCTGTTATATTGAGATTGTGCCGCTGAATCTTAGATCAGAATTTTACGAGAATTCCGAAAATGCATACCTTTTTTGTCGCTGACGCTCCTGAGCGGGGTTATGGTGTGAAACTCTGTGAAAAAAAAAGTCAGCGCCAAAGACCACTATCACTACTGGAATCCTCTTAAAATTCTGGTCTACGTACAGCACTCAAAGCAAAAAATCCTGACTGTAATGCTTAGAATGCGTTTCAGGCCGATATGTTAGAACTATTCCATGTTTCCGAGAGTTTCGGCTGCTAGATCGAATTGTAGGCTTTTACAATTATTCCATCCTCATCCAGAAGAAGTGGAACTACGCTGGAGGCTTTACGCTTTCGCTCTTTTTTGGAAGACGTGTCTCCGACCCGGGTAATAAAGAGGAACTGTGCTTCTTGGCAGTTGTTGTTCCGTTGCCATCGATAGTGCTGACTGTGATCTCGTCTCCTTTTGTCTTGCCATTCCCTGTCATGGATTTAGTTCCCTTTTTTCGAACCATCAACCATGGATTGTTTAGGTTGTATTGGCATCACAATTAATGTACTAGCGACTGGGTTACGAAGAGGTTTTATTTCAATGCCCGGGCGAATCGCAGCCAGAGGTGAGTTTGATTGCAGTGTGACCCATGAAAGAGTTGATAGTTACCGGTGTGATGCTGATGCTAGGTTTAACGAAGGAACTGACACTTTTTGCAGCATCCATGTCTCCAGCGCCACTGTTTGTAGCTGAGTTCATTAGAGGTTGCAAATTCACTCCAATGTTGCCCAAGTTGCCGCTCCAATCAGAATCGAGTGCAATGAATCGCTTGGGAAATTCTCAGCTTTTCTTAGCGACTGGCTTCTTACTCATTTCATTGTCGTTGAAAACTTGCTTGAATTAGATCCTTGATTACTTATTCGTAATGGGCCTCCAATGGGCGTGATCTCAATATTGTAGCTTGGATCCGGTAATGCCATCCCAATTTCGTTCATGAGAAGACTCAGTGGAGCGTTTCTGTCCCCTCTTGGGGTCAACGGAGTTTGGGGGGGTAGTTTCTGGGATAGTTTCCGGGATAGCTTCTAGTTTCTGGGGTAGTTTCTAGTTTCCGGGATAGTTTCTAGTTTCAGGTATAGTTCCTGGGATAGTTTCTAGGATAGTTTCTGGGATAGTTTCTAGTTTATGGTATAGTTTCTGGGATGGTTTCTGGGCTAGTTTCTGGGACAGGAAACTAGTAACTATCCAAGAAACCAGAAACTATCCCAGAAACTAGGAACTTTCCCAGAAACTAGAAACTATACCAGAAACTAGAAACTATCCCAGAAACTAGAAACTATCCCAGAAACTAACCCATTAACTATCCCAGAAACTAACCCAGGAACTATCCCAGAAACAATGATGTAAAGTTTCTAGGACAGTTCCTAGGATTGTTTCTAGTTTCTGGGATAGTTTCTAGTTTCTGGTATAGTTTCTATGATAGTTCCTAGTTTCTGGGATAGTTCCTAGTTTCTGGGATTTTAGTTTCTATGATAGTTCCTAGTTTCTGGGATAGTTCCTAGTTTCTGGGAAAGTTCCTAGTTTCTGGGATAGTTCCTAGTTTCTGGGATAGTTCCTAGTTTCTGGGATAGTTTCTAGTTTCTGGGATAGTTTCTAGTTTCTGGGATAGTTTCTAGTTTCCGGGATAGTTTCTAGTTTCTGGGATAGTTTCTAGTTTCTGGGATAGTTCCTAGTTTCTGGGATAGTTCCTAGTTTCTGGGATAGTTTCTAGTTTCTGGGATAGTTTCTAGTTTCTGGGATAGTTTCTAGTTTCTGGGATAGTTTCTAGTTTCTGGGATAGTTTCTGGTTTCTGGGATGGTTTTTAGTTTTTGACCTGATGGATCAAGAGTGGATCAGAAAGTAGCAAGAGAGGATCAAGAGTGGATCGGAGAGGATCAAGAGTGGATTAGAAAGTATCAAGAGTGGATCAGAGAGGATCAAGAGTGGATCGGAGAGGATCAAGAGTGGATCGGAGAGGATCAAGAGTGGATCGGAGAGGATCAAGAGTGGATCGGAGAGGATCAAGAGTGGATCGGAGAGGATCAAGAGTGGATCAGAATTGTTCAGGATTGGGTAAGGAGTACATTAGGACTGGGACAACATGGGTCAGGAGAGGATCAGGATTGGATGTGGATCAGGAAATGGTCAACAGTCGAAAAGGAATGGATCAGAGTAGACCAGAATAGGACAGGAGTGGATCAAGAGTGGATCAGAAAGGATCAAGAGTGGATCAGAAAGGATCAAGACTGGATCATAATGGATCAGTAGAGTATCAGAATGGATCTAGATGGATCAGAATTTTATCAAGATTGACTCTGAAGTTTATCAAGATTGGATCAGAAGCTTATCAAGAGTGGATCTGAAGGGATTTGGAGTTGATCATGAGGTCTGGAGTAAGTCGGAGTGGATGAGAAGTTGATCAGGAGTTCTGGAGTTAGTCAGTGGATCAAGAGGTGGTCATCAAAGGAGTGGATCAGAGTGAACTAGAATCGGCCAGGAGTGGATCAAGAGTGGATCAGAAATTATCAAAAGTGGATCATAAAGGATCAAGAGTGGATCATAATGGATCAGGATTGGATCAGAAGTTTATCAAGAGTGGATCAGAATGGATGAGTAGTTGATCAGGAGGTCTAGTGTTAGGCAGAGTGGATCAGGAGTAGGTCAAAAACGGATACGGACGGTATCAGAGTGAACTAGAATCGGTCAGGAGTGGATCAAGAGTGGATTAGGATAAGATGTGGATCAGGATTGGATGAGGAAGGATCATCAATTGATCAGAAAGGATAAGGAGTGGATCAGAAAGAATTAGAAGTGGATCAGAAAGAATTAGAAGTGGATCAGAAAGAATCAGGAGTAGATCAGAAAGAATCAGGAGTGGATCATAATGGTTTCAGGATTGGATCGGAAGTTTATCACGAGTGGATCAGAAGTTTATCAAGTGTGGATTAGAAGTTTATCAAGAGTGGATCAGAAGTTTATCAAGTGTGGATCGGAGAGGATCGGAGAGGATCAAGAGTGGATCAGAATGAATCAGGAGTGGATCAAAAAGGCTCAGGAGAAGATAAGATGTCGATCAGGATGTGTTCAACAATGGATAATGAGTGGATCAGGAAGGATTCGGAGCGAATCAGAATGGGTCAGTATGGGATACGGAGTGGATTGGGCGTTCGACAGAATGTTTCAGGAGTGGATCAAGATTCGATCGGAAAGGATCAAGAGTGGATCAGAAAGTATCAAGAGTGGATCAGAATTGGTCAGGATTGGATAAGGAGTTGATTATGAGTGGGGCAGAATGGGTCAAGAGTGGATCAGGATTAGATCAGAATTGGATCAGGATAAATCTATATGGTTTAGAAGTTTATCAAGAGTCGATAAGAAGTTTATAAAGAGTGGATCAAAAGTTTATCAAGAGTGGATCAAAAGTTTATCAAGAGTGGATCAAAAGTTTATCAAGAGTGGATCAGAAATGATCAAGAGCGGATCAGAAGGGATGAGGAGCTGATCATTAGCGCTGGAGTATGTCAGAGTGGATGAGGAGTTGATCAGGAGTTCTGGAGTTTATCAAGAGTGGATCAGAAGGGATGAGGAGTTGATCAGGAGTTCTGGAGTTAGTCAGAGTGGATCAGGAGGTGGTCAACAACGGAAAAGGAGTGGATCAGAGTGAACTAGAATCGGTCAGGAGTGGATAAAGAGTGGATCAGAAAAGATCAAAAGAGGATCATAAAGGATCAAAAGTGGATCAGAAAATCAAGAGTGGTTCAGAAAGGATCAAGAATGGATTAGAATTGCTCAGGATTGGATAAGGAGTGGATTATGAGTGGACCAGAATTGTTCAGGAGTGGATCAAGAGTGGATCAGAAAGGATCAGGAGTGGATCAAGAGTGGATCGGAATTGGTAAGTATTGGATAAGGAGTGGATAATGAGTGGGATAAATTGATCAGGATTGGATGTGGAACAGAATTTTGTCTACATTGGAAAAGGAATCAGAGTGGACCAGAATCGTTTAGTAGTGGATCAGGAGTCTATCAGGAGTTGGTCAACAACGGGAAAGGAGTGGATCAGTGTGAACTACAGTCGGTCAGGAGTGGATCAAGAGTGGATCAGAAAGGATCGAGAGAGGATCAGGAGTGGATCATAATAGATCAGGATTGAATCAGAATTGTATCAGAGTGGATCAAAAGTGGATCAGAATTTTATCAAAAGTGGATCAGAAGTTTATCAAGAATGGGTCAGAATGGATGAGGAGTTGATCAGGAGGTCTGGAGTTGGTGAGAAGGGATCAGGAGTGGATAAGGAAGAGATCATAATGGATTAGGAGTGGAGCAGGAGTGGATTGGAATGGATAAGGGTGGGATCAGGAGTGGATCTGAAAGGATCAAGAGTGGATCAGAAAGGATCAAGAGTGGATCAGGAAGGATCAAGAGTGGATCTGAAAGGATCTGACTTGTAAGATTATTGAAGTATTAGACACAGATTTTTTAGCTTTAAAATGACTCAGCATTGCAGATTTAACAATACAATCTAACAATCCGATGCACATTTCAGGTGTATTGAAAAAGTAATTCCGGTTTTCATCGTTTCCGTTGTACTAACATTCGCAGTAGATTCTGTATTCTGCTGAAGACCTGTTTGGGTCGAAGTCGAAGTTTTCTATTTTAATAGCGTCATGAAACAAAGTCATAAATGGGGTGTAAGTACTGAATACAGTAGCTAATATTTCCTCAATTGTCACAGGGCTTCATCATGGAAATCAATGAGATCAAATGGAAATCATGAAGTTGATTACTACTGATGCAAGTATTTGTATATTGTTTTAAATACCGTTTTGGTGGTATTTTATTCCGTACTCCCAAGAGTAATGGCTTCATCTAAATGCTACTTGTACCATACGGACTGTTTAAGATACACGAATGCGCACAATTTTTCGACCATGTTTTTTCATTGTATTCTTGTCCAGTTTTCTTCCTCATAAAGAGCTAAGATTTATTTTTTATGCGCTCCCGATTTTTAATGTCGCTGCTGCAGCAACTTGCAACAAATTATGGGGAAATCGTGGGAGAAGTTTCGTTCACGCACTAACAGTCGGTGTTATATGTTATATTCCACGTAGTCGTCAATGGTGTAATATCGACGGGAATGTTGATTGCATCAAGCCAAAATTATGCCAGAGGAAATGCATTACTAAAACTCCATCAGATTGAGCCTATTGATTCCAAGCTCAATATCCACATCGACGATCTCTTTGCACAAACGGGAATTTCGAGATTCCCCGAAGTCTCGCCAGCATGGAAGTAGGTTATAAACTGAAACAGTTAACAATTCATGATATTTCCGTTTAATTGGTTTAGTAATACCCGAATTGTATTCTAGGTACAACAAATCCGAAAGTGTTTCACCCGGTTCCAAGGATATGCTTGTATTTTCACATCTTATGCTTGAAGCAGACAATGTTGAAAATCGCTACGTCTACTATGATGCGCATTAAACTCTCATCTCAGTTGATGGGTTCACTGGTATAGATGTTAATTTATACGGCTTTCCTCCAATACGTATGAAAAGTGAAACCAAAGTACTAGTCATGCGGGAACTGAATAAAGGAACGTTAAACTAAACTAAGTTTATAATAGCTTTTACTTGCTTTTGGGGTCCCAGGTAGGTCCCAGGCACTCCTATCTGCCCAACGTAAATACATACGTGGTTGATGAATGGCGATGTTGCGGCCCGTGCGAAGCGAGGCGCAGAGCAGCTCCACGCGGTAGCTCGTTAGCTGCAATGCTGCCTTCGTCTCGTCACTCGCAGGTAGCCGGCCGAGCGCCCCTCGCCGCTACTTTTTCAGCATACGATTTTTCCATTACACTAACATACGTTCACTTAGGACGGGCCCATACCTGTTTTACCAGAGCAGCGAGAGGAGCGGGTTCAAAAGCGAGGAATAAAAACAGCAAATGGGCCCGTCTTAAGTGTCCACAGACCAACCAGCTCTATTCCTGTGTCCTAGCCTACCAAGTTAGTAGCTCGCTGCTGTGTAGTCTTGTGGCAAGCGTATTCGCCAACGTTTCCTTCCCCTCACACTCAACTTGAAAAATTTCACGAATTCAAAACTACTACCGCAAAAAATGCGAAAAAAATAGCTTCTACTTGAAAAGCGAATAGTAAATTCTCTCAGACCCAGGAAAAGAAGAAAATTAACCAAATATGCCATATTCTTCTATGCAATATCTCCCAATGAACCAAATGTTTTATCCCCTGTAAAAGCGACCAGAACTGCTGAATTCGGAGAAGGGGTTCTTGCCGCTTTTACAGGGGATAAAACATTTGGTTCGTTGGGAGATATTGCGTAGAAGAATGTGGCATATTTGGTTAATTTTCTTCTTTGCCTGGGTCTGAGAGAATTTACTATTCGCTTTTCAAGTAGAAGCTGTTATTTTCGCATTTTTTGCGGTAATATTTATCGATGAGGTTATGATGATTCCATGATTTGGGAAAGAATGAAAAAGCGCATGGGTTTAGATTAGTTTAAAGTTACTGTGAATCTGTAACTTAGTTATACTATTTTACCTATACCCATGCAAACTAAGTTTGTGCGTGTGCGCCTGTGATGTGTTTCTAGTTGAGTCAGGTATTAGACCGTTATAATATTTCTACGGGATTTATTTAATCTAAGCAAGGCAAGCAGACGTGCAGCAGAAGCTAACCATGTGCAGCGCTTGAAGACGCAACGATGTAATTATTGTGTAGCCATCTTATTATGTATCAGATTAAGCAATTATGGCTCGTGTTCTATGAATATTTATTCGTCCGAATGTTTTTATTTAATGTAATAATAATATGGGTTTAATTTCTTAAAACGACTGCTTTAACTGCGTCCTGTCTTTCGCGAGTAACATAAGTACGATTGCAGACGGCTAGATGGCGGGAGTATCTATAAAATCAGGTAATACTTTCATAAGTCTCCCCAACGTGCTTCTTTCATAAGTCACCAACTAGAAGTCGGGTGACACCACGTTCTCGCGTCAGCAGTTGGTGTTCCAAATGTTTTAAACCTAACCCCCGCCAAAAACGTGAAGGTTGTCTATCGTAACCTAACCTTCACTCGCTCAATGAGGCCCTCGCCCTTAGGTCATCGGTCCGCGAAATGCCTGGCCAATGGAAATACAAAATTAGAAACACAGCGGCCGGAGCCTACGCTTTGCTCGGCCCGGCGGCGATGTGTTCCCAATTCTGTATTTCCATTGACCAGGCTTTTCGCGGAACCTTCTGACCTAAGTCCTCTGCCCTCATTTCGCTTCGCTCAGGTCAGGTTGCGAAAGCCAACCTTCACGTTTTTGGCTCACCACCCCGAATAGACTAAGGAGTAGAAATTCAGTAGTGTCACCCGACTAGCCATTGAATGCATGCAATCACGCGTTTCCAAGGCAACTATACCATCTACAATACACGCTGGGGAGACTTATGAAAGTATTTCCGTTAAACCCATCCCTACCAGCCACCACCTCCCCGTTTCGGTAAAATGATTCCTTCCAGCTTAGTTTTCAAAGCCTGGTAACTTTCCTTCAAAGCAGCCAACTGTCTTGCATGTTTAGCGCGTATCTCCTCGAAGGTTGCCACATTTTTCTCATCCAGCCCAGCATATATTTTCTGCAGTTGAGCAAGACAAGCCGGCTTCTTTTTCTCTATTTTGGCCAGTGTATTTTCAATTTTGGATTCCATAGATGCCTTCCTTGTTTCAGCATACAGTGTTTTCCGAATCGCACAAGAAGTGCTACTTGCAAAAATATTCTCGAACTCGCGAATTGTGTCCCGAATCTCATTCCGAAGCCGCACAAGAAGTATCCCCTGCTCACAAGTGATTGCAACATGGCGAATGAGTTCATCTGCAATACAAAAAGTTAGGTCAACTTAACTCATAGTGAGTAAACCTTATTCCTCAGACATGTTATCAAGTAACCTACTTTGCGAACATGCGTAACAACACATCCCCATATAATTTGCCCCGAGTCGGACACAGCCCAGTTTCCCTTGCGCCCTCGTGCTTTAAATGCATATCCAGCTTTTCTTCAAGTTTGATAACGTCCATCTTTGTGGCTGGCATATATGATGCCAGTTGCCTCCATTTACGTTGCTCTACCGTCCATTCCTTAGGTGGCAAAATCATATTAAGCACAGTTTGAAAATCTTCTCGCGTTATTGAACCATCTAGGTAGACACGGTCACATATAATTCGCTGGAGCATCTTGCTGGGGTCAACCCATTTACCGGAGGTTGTTTCCGTTTCTATTTTTCAATTCTTTTTTTCCGTATCGTCATTATCGGCGGATGGGGTTGAAAGATCAAGAAGCTGGTCAGATGTAAAGTTAGAGCCCTGAATTCGTTTACCATGCTTCCTGGGTTCTTGGGGTAATTGGGCTAAATACATTTCGGGTGTGAAAATAGTTTCTGTTGGCAATACTTCAAAGGGCGTGCCATACTACAACCTAAATTTTTCGGGTTTGAAAAGTAAGCGAGAGGATATAAGGCCCAGACATGCAATCTGAATAATTGTGATGCACTGACTTCACGCACAATCCGCTGGATGATGGTCCATTAAAGATTGTAGTTTGAATTAAAAAATACTGCATACAAAGTTCCTGCTTGTTGGTTGGTGTTGCATTTGCTATTCAACATTATGCATCCTGTCACCTTCTTTCTGAGAGATCATGCCCCTTGAGAAAAGTTTTAGAGTCAATCAATGTGAGAGCTGTAACAAAAACTGCATTTTTTTGCGACTAGAGTAAAGCAGCCAAAAAAAGAGCTACAACAACAGCAGGAAAAAAGTTAGGTGAAAATGCTGAATATGATTAGGTCTTCTTGTGGTAAGTTGCATGAAATCATGAGGTAGAAATCCTTATACCTTTAAGTAAGTTACGATGACCTCGCCAAAATTAAGAATCGTATGAAAGGGATGCAAATGTAAGTATTTTTAATTCCTCCCTGTAAAGTTAAGAATAATTTAATTTGGTTTATTGGGGCGACCGACAAATGGGAGACGGCGTCACGCTTTTGTTTCCTCGCAAAGGTCGCCGTCCTTTAGTCCTGTTATATGCTGGACGGAAATAGCCGACCCATTTTAATATCCAGTGCCTCTTTTTCATTTTGTGTGCTTCACACCCTCAGTTCCCACAGTTGACCCCATAGTAAGTCCGCTTTAATCCCTGTCACCCCTTTTACCCTTAGCCACGGCACATGCTACGAGGAAGAGATGGAAACTTTTCTGAAAACCCATTCAATAGTTTTATACAATCTGTCAAGGTACCTCTTCATCGCCTGTACGGAACTGACATTAGTAAAAGGACATGGCCTCAACTTGTGGGAGCTATCATTCCTGTCAGCATTAAGTATGTACTAAGAGATAGCAAGGGCACAAAGGATGTGTGTATCTTTTACTTTTAAAAATTTCATCCCCTCATCCCCACATGAGAGAGCACTAATAAGCATTCCAGCAGTGAAACTAAATGTAACGGTTACAACGCCTATTTTCGGATTCAAACGGTACTGGACTTGGATATTTAAGCTCCAGCGTTTCTTCACCAAATCATCATTCTCTTTTCGTCCATCCTCGGATCAACAGCAAAACTTGGAACATCAAACCAATTTAAATCCTTTAAGCAGGAAAACGTTGCTACCATGGAGATTAAATATTTTACTTCCATCTTCTTCTTCGTTGTAAGTTTTCATTTTGAGTTCATTTCTAAAAGTTGTAGGGAAATTACTAAAATTGTTTCCTGGAATTACTGCTCCTAACCTACTCATACTAAATTTTTCATTGTTTTTTAGGCTATCGCAACGGCTCTAGCCTTCCCTTCTCAGGAACCGGAAGTACAGGGCGCAGCAATTGCAGCGGAGCAACCTGTAGCTGAATCCCAAGCTGTTGCCGCAGCATCGGGCCCAAATGGAGAGAAACTGTTTCCCATTCCATTGCCGCTTCCACTCCCGCTGCCCCTTCCCGTGCCTCTTCCCGTTCCAATCCCCGTCGGATTCCTTAAACCAATCCTTCTTGGCCTTGGTCTTTTGCCTGCAGTTGGTGCTGTTGAGAAACCTGTGGTCATCATTGGTCCAGGTCAAGCTGCACTGCAACAAGCTGCTATAACTGCCACCCTTGCAATGTAAGTATTTCTGTAAAATTTTAAGGACAATCTCATTGCTACAATTTGTACATGAAGCCATAACTTACCAAATTACTTTCTCCCAACTCTAGCCAAAAGCCTGTGATAATCATTCCACCTGCACTTGACTCCAGCGAAGAGGACTCCTCCGAAGAAAATGTCCATTAACTTCACTCTAATTTTGGAAGAAAGTGCACAATTCTCCAGAATAATTTATTTGATTTAAAAATTTACTACCTGGCTCATGTAGCCACTATTTATTTATTCTTGCACTTATTTATTCACAAATACTGTTGTTTGCTATACTGATAATAAACAAAGAACAATATTACCTAATACACAAGGCTTGCGTGTACAATTATTGCTGCATTCAATATAGGCAATCCTCAAAATTTTGAACCACGCACACACGCTTGCATCATCTTCTTTCGGCTTCAAAGCCACTTATTCTAACCTTGTACTATATACTATTCCCTAGGATGAAGAAATAGAGCTGCTTGAACACAGTGGGAACATAAGCGGTCCAGCCTCCAAACTTGCAATCAGCGCTCGGGGAGTCAATCTCACAGGGATTCCAAGTCAATGACAACAATCTCTACAGCTACAACCGGGACCTGCAATCCTACAACCAACGGTTCCATTCTGGAAGACACGGGGTTCTATGCAGTAATCCGACGATACTCCAGCCCAGCTACAATAGCATTTATTTTCAGATGCTGAAGCATCGTGAATATAATTGTTTGCGTCCTTGTGAAAATTTCCAAAATTCCGTTCCAAGTTATTTCTGTGACATTGGCACATGGAGTAGGCACATTGTGCTTCACGACTCGCCGTAATCGCCTGCTCACACGGATTTAATAATGTTTGTAAGCTTTTCGTAAATGCATTCGCCTTCTCAAGGAGATGCTGTGACGGTTCCAGGGTTTCACCTCGGACCAAATTCTCGCTTGTTACACCATATCTCGGATCAACGTGCCAGGCCTTCGCTTTGTAACATGCTGGGAAATTAGTGTATCCTTTCATATTCACCATATTTCTCCACAAGCCTTGGTTTGTACTGCCATGTACTGCATTGGAGCGCATAGCGCCATGACCGGGGTACATAATTCCGTTTGAGGTTGCAGAGTATTTTCCTAAATACAAAGGTTTTGAATTTAATTCACAAGTATGCAAGCTTTGTTTACACTCCATAGGTCACAGCCATCAATTGCAAATCATAACAACACAACAAACCTTCTACATTTCCCAGCTGACGACTCTTCCAAGGGGACGGGGACCTCCCTCATTACAGTTTTGAGAATGCGACATTAAATAATTACACGATTCATTTTGACAGGTACATGGAATATTTCCAGGACAAGGTGCTATATTCCAAAAAATATTCTTAGCTTAACATATTACATTACTTAAATTATACTTACACATTACGATTCAGACTCTTTAAATTAGAATACAAACTAACAAGTAAACAACTATTACATATCATTTATTTCATCAGGATGCTAGTAAGCATGGAAACAGTTTTTTCATACTAATAGTTTTTCAAATACTGAGTTCAGATCTGCTCATACGTAAGATCTAGCTTTTAAGCGGTAAACACCATTTTAGTCCGCCGTATTATTTGTACTACCCCGCATCTATCAAAGATGTTTCTCCAAACCTTCTACAAATTCAAATCAAATGCACCTTCCATTTTTATTCACAGTCTTCAGTGTGTGAATCAGTTTCAACACTCCGTAATGCGAGAGTAGCTTCAATAGTGACGACCGTTACTAAATAATACAGATAGTCTATAAGCGCGAAGCCCTGCTTCAGCATTGTAAATATCCCAAAACTAACACGTTTCACGTAATCCTTTTTAGCAATCAGAAAAAGCTCTTATCGATTGTCATACAAAGTCGGGTGAATCAACGAAACCTGTTCGATGACGTCAAATCAAGTTAATGGGGTTACTCTCCTTACTACTACCAGGACCTAAATTAAGCACTTCCTCAACAGCACTCATGGAAAGCATGCAATTAACAAAAATATAATAGTTTTCCCCATATATACAGTACCACACATTCTTGCGTTATTCATATTCAATGACTAAGATTAAATCACCCGGGAATATCATGTGACAGGACTTGGACTTGTTCCAGCAGGAGATGACGACCCTTCCTTCTTCTGTTCAGTACAAGCGGATGACTTTATGTCAACCGTCGGCTCTTCGTAGATTTCTGAAGTTTTCCCAGTTTCAAACACGGACGACTTCGGCACACTACTTACAGTCCCAAGCCTGTCAGCCAGGTACCCGTTATGCAATCGCATGTAGCACACACAACACGAGGGGAGTTTAAAAGTATCCAAGACCAACAAAGACTTTCCATCCGGATTTAAGGCAACAAGTTTACGAAGAATGTACTTTTGACGACAAATGTAATCATGTGCAAAGGACTCTGATCCTACGGGTAGACAGGAATCTCCCTCTTTTCTAAAAAAAATAACAACACAAGAACCATTAACCAAGCATTCCATTGCTCCCCGCTAATTACAGTTACTGCTCAAATGAGTCAAAATCCTTACGCGCATTTCTCTACTTTGACCCCTTGTACATAATCATCATGGTTCACAATAAACATCCATTTATCCTCTTTATTCTGCGCAGCCTTGGGGTAGATTGTAACTTCCTATAGCATAAGCAATTATAGTTTACAATATAAACACATGATCAATTTTACATTAATCCGCATTGAATAAGGTTATTGTACACGTACGTGAGAGTTACACAGTGGAGTTTCCTGCGCAGTGATCCCATTTCTTCCAGAAAGAGCTACATCCTCGGCAGGTCTTACCTGCTGTGCATAGAAAATTATATATTAATTTTACGCATTTACGTGACAAATATCAATATTCCGTCAAATATATCCACATACCGAACTGACATCACCATCCACTACATCTCCAAACACTTTCTTGAAAGTGTCGGAACTGATACTGTTGGTCAATATACTGTTCAGTGCGTCCCTGTAAACAAAATAAATTACAAATGATTCACTCGTAGATTGAACCCCGATCCTTCCAAATACATTTATGACAATTTCGGTTCTTACTTTGGATATCCGTCCTGTAGCGCCAAATCATCACAATACCCTAAATTCTTTTCACAGTTCCCCACAATATTTTCAGGTACAATTAATGGTTGACGTGGTGGATTATAATCCCCTGTTCCTCCTGCTCGTAGCCCCAGCAGCGTATGAACACCAACGAGATCCAGTTCATTGTCTTGATTATTTGGTAATTTATAAGTTCTACGGGTAGGGGTAGGTTTTGGCGGGTCAAAAATAATGGACTCGGTTGAGGCAAATCCACCACTTGAAAAACTATTGTTATGTTCATAGACAGGAGTCGGAATATTGTTGTTGACCCTAGTAACGTCCACCTCGTGCGGAAATGGTGACGTGAGGGGCACAGGCCTTCCAGTGGCGTACCCTGGAAAATATTGATTCTGCCCAGGAAAATGGCGATTGTTGCTTTCACTAACGTCCAAGGATCCGCTGCTACCTCGCTCATACCAATTCCTATCTACGGATCCGGCTGTGGAGCTGACAAACGGCAAAACAGATGAATCCGTTCTAGGAGCTGTCTTCCTCTCTGGCGTTGTTCCCTGGCCCTGATATTCTTCAACAGTATCGCCAAAATTTATCCTGTTTGGCGAAATCCTCTCTGTGCTGCTCACAAGGGTCAGATTCACTGTTCCACCACTTCCCTCCACCCCTTCAACTCCTTTATCGCTACCTCTCGTCTTTTGCCTGTAATAATGGTGGTTTCGGTAACTAGATGCTCGGTGAAGCAATTCAGGGATGTTAGAAGTCCTATGTCCTTCAAATAGCACTCTATTTCCTACTTGCACTCCACTTTCTGAGTAATACAGTGGCAATCCATTTGTGCTTGGTCCATTATTAGCAGCTCCGTCTCTGGAAACACCATCTCCCGCATAGTGTTGCGCCCGTTGCACGCTAGAAACGTTATCAACATAAGCGGGAGAAACATGAGATGAGGGCGTACTCCCACTTCGATAGGGCCGGACCTGCCGTCGAAGGACTGGTCGTTCTGATATCGAACCTTGACCCGACACAGCGGGTGACGTAATCGAGTACGCTGAACATTTCCAAAATGTGATGTCGCTTCCAAGAAATATTACGGAAAAGATCACCTGCAAAAGAAATAGGTAAGAAACGTAAACCAGCGGTGCAATAATCACAGCAACAAAATTTTTCGGCTACTCATTTCAACCAACCTGCACAATATGCATAATAAAATGATGTCCGAAGAGTTATTCCAAGGCTCTTGATTTCTACTTGGTCACGTCCACACAAGAACCTCGATTTACACAGGCATCCAGTGCAATGACAAGTTAATTCACCAAAGAGTTTAACATCACACAGATCTCAAGGAACGCATGAATTCCTTGCTTTTCTTGTCTCCTTTATGACGCAAATCAGACAAATTACAGCACAAATTATAATAGCACTGTAAACTGTTCACAAATAAACCGTTATCCTCTTTGATTGTATTTTCTGATTCTCTTAAAACCCCATATTTTCATTGATTACTACAAACAATTACAGACGCGGAAGTTAAAAACAAATGAATATACGATTCTAAAATCAAATTCCGTATCTTGGCGGCTGAGTCGTACGCAAAAGATAGCCTCTGGTCAAGCTTCAGCCAGTGGTCAACTGGTCAAGCAATGGGAAGTATATGGGGGATTTCCAGAACTTTCAGAGCTATAGCCATAATAGCCAAGGAACATTTTTTCCTTGAGTACAAATTTAAGTGTGTGGAGTAGGGCGTAAGAATTCTATCCTTCATTATGACTACAGCTAGGTTCAACGGATGGACACATAGCTGCCTTGTCCATTCCTTGCATCTCCGTCCGTCACAATGAGTTCATACTTGTAATGAAATAGTATGGTATATACACCTACTAATTTCTGCTAATATTGGCTCCTCAAGAATGGAACAATGACTATTCCAGCTAGCGCTGCAAAAGTATTGTACTGAAGTCTGCTTCGACCTTTACGTCAGAAGATCGCTCTGAACGTCACGTTTAAAAAAACAGTGGGAACCATTTATTTATTGTTCCAACTAGAAAAGTGGTTCTAGTTTCCAGGAGTTCCACAACTTTTACAATCTTGTAGTTTACACCGAGAAGCAATGAATTATGCAAAAGAGTTCATTTCTTCATTTACTTGGTATGACGTCATGCTAAGGATATCCCACCACTATTAACTTTCATGCCATTACAAGTGAATTAGAGACGCAATTCAAGGCTACCCTCAACATAACTTCTCTTCTTCAGAGCTTGAGTTCTAGTACGAATCCGAGCTTCATAGGATATTCTATAATTCCTTTAAACATTCCTTTAAACATTCCTTCCTTCCGCTGTGTCCTGACTTGAGACCTCAAATAAAACCGACATGCGACATCCTATCCATCACGGCAAGTTAAGTGTAAATGGTCTTTATTTTCAACGGCCCAGTCCAATATGCGGTCCCGCACCCGTAAGAAAAGAATTGCAGATTACCGCTGCTACTCTTCTGTTGAAGCACTTCATCAGCAGGTTCATGGCATGGCAGCAATGGAAGAAGCACACAGCGGATTGCCTTTCACTTTTCCAGAGGCTGCACTAGCCGGGCACCGCACATAAAATTTGCATTATTCCCACAAGCTAAAAGAGTTGACTGGACCGTTTGAAAAAAAGGACCGTAAGACGGGGAGATGACACCATGGCACGTGAGTAATAAAAAACCACATTCTATTTCGAACAAACCCCCCAAGAAATCACATTCAATCATCGCATACTCATCATTTCCAGGAACTAGCTTTAGCTACCACCGTATATTCCATGTTTAGCCAGGAAACAGAATCTCGGAAATTAATCAATGCATCAGAAACTCTGCAAAACTCCTTGTCATGCTTCTGATTCCTTCATTATGAAATCCACAAAGTTTTTATTTCCCCTCCCTCATTTCCTTAAGGAGTGAATGTGGTCCCTATTTTTAACTTTGTAAGGATTAACAACATTTTTGCGATTCTTTATAAATTATGTAGAAAAGTTTTAATCTCCTCTTTCCGCTCACCCAACCTCAGTCAACAAGAGGGTCATATTATTATGCAGCACTTCTGCCTAGCAAAGACAGCAGCTGCAGATTTTACCTCTGTACTTTGGGTGGATCTTACAATGAGTAATCCTAATCCTTGCCAACTACACCACACAGATTGTCACTTTCTCTCTTGACATGAAACATCATTTTTACATCTGCATATCGTCCTTTGAAAATTCCAAAGCACGGCACGGATGTGAAGGAGCAACACACAGAAACACAGCTAACAGCAGATTGCAGCAGTGTCTCAGATTTGTCAAAAATGGAAATTTATTCCATCTACGTTCAGCTTGCTACAAACTCTCAAATCTTGCTCATATCTTACTCGGCTCAAGCGTACAATTTTCCACGGAACAAGCGAATCAGCTTACAATTATTATTAAAAGACTCACGTACAATGGAGCCTCCAACATATAGTTAAGAAATTACATTTAGTGACCATTTTCTAAAAACAGTAAATCAACACAGTGTCCCCACAGTAGGTGACGTTTTGACACAAATCCACACCATTTCATAATATGTATCACCTCATTTTGTATCCAACTCCCCCACCCCTTTTGTAGCCAATTTCACAGCCAGACATGCGGAAACAGGGTACCACCACGCAAGGCGAAACCAAAAGATGCATCGATTATATGTGTGTCCAACAAATGCTTCAATATCTCTTTAAACACTACGCATATAACCAACCAGTCAACATTTACCGATACAATAATCATCACTTTGATACATTACATTTTTCTACTCATCTATCTAATACCAACTTACCCATGGTTATGCATTCGACAAAGCAGTTTCTACAAATACTTAAACCGAATTACAGACCTCCTCCGACCCTCAGCACCCAGCTCTTATCAAACAGTTATCTATAATATAAGTAATCAGACTTCATTTACGCCCAGACAACAGCTAGACATTGGGCTTACTTTTCATACTCAAGTGTCAAGCAGTCAGTGTAAACAGTTTGAGCCAATGTTAAAATTCTATCTTGTATTCCCTAAGGACAAACACAGCTCGGACCACTGCGTCCGATACTCGGGAGTTCGGATAGTTTCGAGGAAATAATTTTAAATCCCCCCTGCAATCACAAACTGCTCCCACTATGCATTTAATGATCCAATCTTTTCACTTTTCAAGGCAACGGAGATCAAACTATTCCAAGGCACACCAGTCCTGCTTGTGTGTCAAAAGAAAGCAAAAGGGAAATATTCTAAGTGATAGGTGGACATCAAAGAATAGTAATTAGGGTGCAGAGTCTGAGACACAAGATTTTGGATGGCCAGAACAGCATCCTATCCTATAGTAATAGTGTCACAGGGATACAAGAGATCTGTAGTCAGTAATGCATTCCGACAAGAGGATAAAGGAAAGCCGGAAAAAGTACAAGACGCTGCTGGGGTGAAGAGAGTATTTGAAAAAGCGGCGAGATTCACATACACATCTGTAACTCTCCATTGCTAATTTCCGCTCAGACATTCCTTACTAACTCACCATCTTAAGACCGTGCTTAATTCCACCGCGTTAATGTGTCAGAAGCATTTGCTCACGGATTATGCAGTTAGAGAGTCATCTCAGTTGCCAAGTTGCCAGGCTTTTAAAGCGCCTCCATCTTACCCCTCGCCAGCCGGAAGCTTTAAGGGAGTGAAAGTAAAGTAGTGCGCAAACATCCTTGTTGTTTCAACAAACCATTCTCATCACCTTATACAATTAGTGAACACCTCCTCCCTTCTTTCCCTCCACTCTGTAATCTTCCCTCAGTCCAACCAGACTAGGCATTATAATAAGCTTATATTTGCTCGTCTTCCTTTAAACTGCCTACACAGGACTTTGTTCATCACAATCAATCCTCCTGTCCAATTCCTATGCCCTTCCAAAAATAATGTGTCATGTCCATCAAGAGCTTCTCTCTCAATAACGTTCTATATCAACCTTCCCACCATCTCCATATTCAACTTAATCATAATTCCTCTTCTCTTAGTTAGCATTCCATCCGAAACAGACTTCTAGTCTGGTACACAGGTAGCGTAGTGCGACGTCAAGCTCAATGGGTCACAGAAAGACTGCTCCTCCTTCCGCTAATTCCAACGTAGTCAACCTGCACATCCCCTCAAAGGTTCCGATAGCCAAGTCTTTTTACTGTTACTACATCTTCTTTTCTACCTGTTATAATAGCCTAACGCAATAAACTCATGCTAAACTGCCAAGTGCCAGGAATAATTACCATTTTCTCAATGAAGTTACCCCTTGCAGCCATAACTTGCCTTTCTTTTAAGCGTCCCGTACAACCAAGCACATCATGTTCACATCTCATCATCCCTCCTATTCAATTCATTCATGTCCACTTGCAAACAAACAAAAGCTTTTCCACCCTAGTAAATTGGTTCAAGACAAAATTGTAATTGTTGATTCCCGTATTTAACATGAATAAACTCCGGCCGCTAAAAGTAATCACAATATGTTATGTACATCCTTCCAACAACATGAATACATGCATCCCTTCAGCCTCGTGCGCCGTGCTTCTTGCTCGACATAAAGACATGTGCCCTCAATCACAGAGAGCAACAGGTTACATTGCCGTGGAGAGCAAGTCGAAACTGAATATTGATAAGTGTGTACCCTTTGCAATCGTATGAATTACCTCTTCTACAAACTGCAATTAGCAAAAAACTTCTCGAGCATAAACAGCAAATTCCTATAAAAAATATACAAAACGTACAAATTGCTCCAACAATCCTGTAATCCTCTAAACATTACTAATCTCCCAAGTGTGTCCTGATCTACATCGCAAAATTACAGTCAAGGCCTTAGCTTTTAATTCAATAACGAAACAATTCTATAGTGCATTCTATGCACTTGCAGCATACAATTCTTTTAACACTGCCCAATATCATAATTGTCAAATTTACCTCCTTTCAATCAAAAGAGGCCATGCTCTTTGAGCACCTTATTACAAATATCCAAGTCCCCATTTATTATCACATCTTGAGCTAATTCAGTTTACAAGAGGTCCATAATATTCCTAATTATTATCACATCAAACATGTCGAGATGCCCAATGTGCCAATCTACACATAGTTACGTTAGGAATTATACTAAAAAAAACCTGCAAAAGTTTGCCAATAACATGGGGAAACAGTGCTTTTTTCTTTTCGGTCCGCAAGTGCTTCACTCTTGAAAGTGAACATTTCCTCCTCGCGCCTTAAATGAATGACTGCCGGCAGTGAAAGACAAGGAAACTTGTATAGTTGCATTATATGAATAATTGAAACAGAATCTCCGTATACGGCCACTGTGCATTACGAAACAAAGACAACTACACAACTAACCATCGAGTTTGAGGATGTGAAGAATTAATTGGAGTGATATATATTTTTACAGAGTTGATTTGTAATTGCTCTTTCAAGAAAGAGCTCCTCAGCTCTTCGGATCCTTTCGAGAGTCCCTTCTTGGATTTGCATTCAATCCGAGAGTCCCATAGATTTGTATGCACGACCATACCTCAAGTCCTGTACACCTGATCTTCCTCTACGATAATAATAATAATCATGACAACATTCATGTCTGACCAACTCTGAAAATAGAATGAGCGCCTGCTGCCGTTCCTTCAGCATCAGGGCGGACATCTTATCATGGAAAGTGGGCACAAAAATCCCAGACAGTATAGAGAGAAAGGCTACTCGGCGGTGGTGGTGTCGAGATTGAGAATCCCAATTTCTGACCCACCATCACTCTATACATGTATACTACACGATGCATGCTTATAGATAAACATCAAACAGCTGCTCTGGTCTTTTCTATTATTGATGTAAATGATTTGCGGGCTAATACAACTCGGGCTTTGTGCACATTAAACAAGGATTATTAGAATTGGAGAAAGTGAACCTGCGTCTCTAGAGCATCCAAAAATTATACCTATTCCAGATACTCATTTCGCTACCCTTACGAAATTAGCCTCCGGTTAGGCGTTTCTTACCTAGAGAAACTATACTTCTATTTTAATGCCATCCTCATCCTTACGATCAAACTCTGCACGGATCATTCGAGTCAATCTATCAACAGCTGTCACTCTCTCTCCCCACGAACCGCTTCCTCTCATATGTCCCTCCCTTGTCAAGAGAGATCTAAATCATATTGGCTCGTATAGCTTGCGAACCACAACCTCCAACTACGGATAAAAATAACACAGCACCTATTAACAAAATTAACACATACACAACTTGCCAAATCCGAAATCGAAATGCTAAAATCACCTTTTTCATTTAAATCTAGCCTTGGTATTGCCGCACAACCATATAAACAACTTCCAACGTCGTCCCTACACCAGGCTACTAACCAACGTGAAAACTAATTACCTATGCCGAGCATTAAAGCATTAAACGAGAAATCCCAAATCTTTCCACCTGTCCGCAATCTCATAGACATTATGAATAATAAATCAGACTCAAGACAGGGACACTGATTACGTTAGAGTGGCCGCTGATTCCAACCTAGTAAATCCGCCTCCCGCACTTTCTCATTATATTCCATATTCACGACGATTAACAGGGGGGAGACAGGATTACTACATGTGTAGTCGTAAATATTTTAAGATTCACTTCCTCCTATTACACAGCTCCTCCATTTTTAGCAACCCCGCTTCAATGATCGATACGCTAAAAACAAAACTTTTAAATAAAATAAACCACTTTCCACCACTCAATATTTTCTTCTTTATTCCGCAAAATTAGAAACTCGAAATAGAGGAAGAGGATCACAAAATATTACCCTTCCTAATTACCTCGCCACCAAAGTGACTAAAGGAACAGCTTCTTCCCCACTCCAATCCTGTGGCTAGAACGTGAAAAATTACTGATTTCTAACGAGACATTCCTTCCGTTTCCAATCATTTCTTCTACAAGCGCCGTCTTCCAAACCCATGCAAGAAAAAACAAGTTACACAATCATTTACGAATCCCTCAATTTATTAACTGCATTCATATCCCCCATACACTTAATTTTCCGACTCCAAGGAATGGGACTTGGAATACAGCCATCAAGTCTGCAAACGTGAAAGCCCATTGGGGAAAGGAATTAGGGGTAGCAAACGTTTTAATACTACATGTTCGCAAATTCTTCTTCTGCCATTTATACCTGCCTTGCGGCAAAATAAGTGGCCGCCACCAGCATAAAGCAGCCTCTGAGGACAGAGAGCAACGTCTAGGGACCGCTCCTCCTGCTACTGCTCCTCATCTTATCGTCGGGAGAGTAAAGCGGAAGCGCATATATATATGCCTTCTTTCCACACACCTCAACAGGACAAGCAAACCTGAGACGCTGCTAAGAAGAAGAGAAAAACCTTTCTAGATTGCCTTCTTGTCCTCATATAAATAGCCACCTTCCCATCAACCACATCTTTATTGTCTTCGCAGCCCCAGAGCATCGCTGTACATGACGTTGCTCCCAAGGAACTCCAAAAGTTTACACACCTGTGCAGTAATACCTGGTAAACTTCCTAACGCAAAAATCAAAAGTTCCAAAAGTAAATTCAGTTCTGTATCACAAGCAAGTGCCATCTTAACTAAACGTTTCAAAAAAAAAAGTTGTCACCAGCTTTAATATCAATCTCCAAACCTTTCGCTGTGGATTTTAACATGGATCGGAATTACGTACAGGTAAATAACTTTCACCCTTTGCTTTTTCTTCGTTTTACAAACTAGCTGTTAGCTTTGTCTACGAGGCATCCTCCGCGATTGCCCTTGTGCCAAACCTGTCAAACTCATCAAAATCTGGCTTCATCCCGGGCAACGAAGATCGGCTTAGGGGCATATCACAACCTACCTTTTGCAAACTATCAAATTACCTGAGTTTCAGTATCAAATATTTCCAAAAATCAATGACTCACCATATAATTTGCCACAAGCCTCCGTCTTATTCTAATCTGCCTGCTTCCCAATTTCGATATAACCATGACAACAGCTAATGCCTCAATCACCAGATTAGTCAGAATTACGCTACCTTATTACCCTAAACACTAAAGGTTATTCACTCTTGTATGTTTTTATAATCCACCTATTCATTCATCTTTTTCCCAAGACTTGTTTAGACTAGAAAGCTGTCTTGTAATCCACCCCATGGTCAGATTATTATTCTTTTTTCAACTCGTCTGTTGTGCATGAATAGCTTGAATGGAATATCAGAGGAAGAGGATAGCACAAACAACCAATTTATTAACTAGACACCATTTTTTTACCGTGAGAAACGACAACGACCCACTGCTCGAGTGTCATCAAGACTTACGTCGCATCCTCTCTTTTCTCTATTATCACACACAATCCCTTCGTACATGTAGTCATCAGGATTAAACCATCCTTCCTTCCTTCACCTTCTTCCGGTGCAAATTTTCCCAATGCAAAATTCCACGACAAAACACATATTTCCGCCTCATAAACCACAGTCCATTCCACCTTTGTCTCCCCCCCCCCTTCCCTATCCCATAATCCCATACATCCCTCCTCCATAATCATTTCAAGAAAACCTGAGAAACAATTACTCAACTTTCTTCAAAACCTCCAGCTTTCCCCCCACACGTCCATATCTTCTTCATTGTTCTCCTCAAATCCGCAAACCTTAACAACAATCATTCCAACTAATAACATGCCGTTCATCCTTCTCACTTTCCTTACACAATAGCATCCCAAAACACCTGTTTTTAATCATGTAACTACACCTCACACTCTTTCGATATACCGCTCATCTCAAATAACCTGTAGTTATCCCCATTCCAAGATTACATACAATTTCTCCCTCTTGTCCTCCTCCTAAAGACTCCCAGTCTTTCATGTCCTTAGGACATTATTACTAAGTATACAGCCTTCACAGCATCTGTATCAACGCAGCAGATTCAAATCATAAAAGTGTGCCCCTTTCAAATTAAACCTACTATACTTGCCTTTCCCCTCCGAAAAAAAATCCACATTGAGCCTTTTCCTAAAGCTTTGTAGCCATAATTATCATCAAAAGCTGACCCTTGGTGACTCTTGCGGCACTTGAACACAGAAAGTCCTTATCTGGTTAGTATGCTTTAAAATTACGGCTCCCAACAGCTGCCTACCTCAGTTTTAACCTACCATTAAATATGCACTCTGCCTTAGCACTACTTACTGCACCAAAATTAAGTTGTGTGCCAGTCAACAAGGCGTGATGCACTTGAAAATTAACGCCTTCAAACTCCAAACATTTTTCACACTGAGACAATGACGAGGAGATCCGTACCGAGATATCATTCAACGCTCTTCGTCACTCCCCCCCTCCCTTAATCCCTATCCCCAAAAGCATATCCTTTAGCACTCTGATCCAACTCCCAGATCATCTCCGAGCAAACTTTGCCTTTCATCTTGATGCAGACTTTTCCACAATTACAACGATAACATACAAAATTCAGATTCTAGCAGTTGTTAGCACTATCTCTATTCCTACTACTTGGGTCTGTCACATTACTGACATGATTCCTTTATATATTGTCTCTCCCTTTTCGCACAATTTTTCAATTTTCCTCAGACCATGTGCCACGCCATGATGAGCCAGATTCAAACTTACTCTGCACCTGTGCTTTTCATTTTTTAAATATTCTAAATCTTCAGAGGGTGAGAGCGTGAGACTACTTTGCCAACTAGCAACTCTTCCTAAATTTTACCTTTACTTGAACCATCCATCACAATTTTTTTAAAACTTCAGAAAGTCGTATTATTCTCACTAGCATCTGAGAAATTAGAAAAATAATAATTTGTCACCAATACCAATTATTTATTTCATGAGCCAAGTTTTACTAGTTTACATATACAAGCTTCATCGACGTTGTTTTTGCTAATCCGCAATGGACCCATTTCAACTTTCGGATGGAATCAGAAGGTATCAGCACAAAAGCCAGTAACTATGCAGTAATAGCGGTCATTCAAAGTTACAGAAGAGAAACCGCAGGCTAGCCGATTGACACCCAAAATTTCCAATTGTTGTATAAGACGATGATATTAATCTCAGACATTCCCTATTCAAATCCTGGCTGCAGGACAGTAAGTAGCTCATACACACAGACAGCCTACCTCCAATTTGCAATTACCCCTCAACGAGCATTCTAAAACGCAAACAGACAACGAAAGTCATCCGCAGAAGCCGTATATACTTAGCAAACTATAGACGGATAATACCCACTTTAACCGCTCTCTACAAGATTAACATATTTGAGGGAGCTGGTGATCAAGCGAGAAAGTAAAAGTTTAAAGATGGTATCATCGAAATCATAATGTTAGCTCTCCTTATCCGCTTCTCAGATAATGTTTTCAGCTATTGACTGCGAGAGATGATCAGCAGCATCATCCTTTTGTAAAATCCGCTCATCCCGTTATTTACTCCCTTCACGTTTCACTAGCAGCAACAGAGGCCTCAAGCCGAGCCATAACTTTCTACCGACTCCTTGGTCCTTGTAACAACATGAGCAAGAAGCTATGTATCTTTCCTTCCTTCCCCTCCTCATATTAACCATCCCAAGGGAGTTTGAGCAAACTTTGATGTCCCAGTCAGCCGCAATGTATGAATATGCTCAGAATAGTAGCAGCACCTACAAATTAGGGATACAGTCCTCCGCCTTTCTACTCTTCATCTCCTACTTCCAGCAGCATTAGTCAGTCTTTGCATGTCCAAAGCTGCATTCATTAATGGCCATCGTAAAATTTACCCAACACACATTCCCACCCGAAGGCGTACTCAATTTTTTCCCGGTTACCACCCATTCAAATTCATATCTCACTCACACCCATCCCCCAGTCACCTCTAAACCATTCCCAAAATACCAAAATCTTCCTCCGCATTCAAACACACATCTACTCAATTCCAAACCAAAGTAAAACAACCAAATTCATCTCTTTCACAATCATTCTTAAAAAAGTTTTCATTCAAATCCAACACAAACCATTTCCCATTCAATAGAATCATCTTTTAAAAACAACATTTTTCCACCCAGTTTTGTATACAACAAATACACACGCCGACATGATGCAACTCCTTACATGCTTTGAGAAAGTAGAGACGAGAATTGAAGATGTGCAACTGGTTTTTCCACTTGCAGTTTCAAGTTTAATCTAACGAGCTTCCCGTTTCACGCAGTTACCACATGTAATTTCAAAGCAAACCACAAGCCTGTAAAATCCAATGTTTCAAAAAAGTTCCCAATTTTTCCCAAAATTAAATTAACATTTTTCACATCCTAGTCGTCGAGTATTCTTACGGCCACCTACAACAGCTCACCTTCCCCTTTTCCTTACACAACTTCCTTTTTACAAGGATCACCCTAACGGTAGGGTGGGGGTTGAGGTGAATGAATTCCTTAAAAGCCATCTTATGCAGGCTCTCTGATAGTGACACAGAAAGTAAAAGCACATCGTGAACAAGCAAAACAAATGATAAGATAGTTGCGAATGTTGGTGGCCAGGGAGTCAACTGTATAGGTGGTGCTTGCTAACTGCAATGCCCACTGAACACAAGATGAAACTTGTGATCAAAAAATAACCTATGCGTGTTACCAACGACTTCAACCCATAACTGTCACTTAAACAACTCTAAGGAAATGCCAAAATACCAACTTATAGAACGAGACTAATTTATTCTCCTATTGTCTTACCATAAGGCGTTTACGACAATTCTTATAATCAAATCCGGAACTAATCCTTTTAATCAACTCCATCCCACCCTCTACTAAAAATATAATCCACAAGTCCTTTCCATCCAACCTCACTCACACTCCGAATGCTCAATCTCCAATCTTAGCTTCACAACACACCGAGTTTCGGTCTCCAAGTTCTAGTTCACCTTGGACGTTTCTAGCAACGTAATTAGCTGGAAACCCACACGACACTCAAGAGTCCACAGCCGCAGGCGGAGCTCATTATGACCGGCACTTGAAATTGTTATACCACCTATTCATTTCCTCGAGCCATACGCTACGAATTGAGTGTATTTCAACTTGAAGAGGACAAGATCCGGATTCCAAGGCGTCACACACTCCACATTGACAATCTTTCAGCCAACATTTCCGCTTTGTTAGTCCAAACGAGGGATTTTAATGACTTCATTGTGAAGCGTGAAAGTGCTGAATAAATTTGGCAATGATCATGGAGAGGCAAAACAATATAAATTACATTCCCACTGCCCCCAGGCAAACCTTTCTGTTTCTATAAATATTAATTCCACCCGGGCATGGGGGATACGCGTCATCCTATTTTCCCTCATATTATCCACCCAATCCATCCTCTCGAATACATCCATTCAGTCCTGATATTGGTCAGTATTTCCTATTCACAGCCTCCTTGTTTTAGACTCCCACCCAAAAGCCTCATCCATCCCGCTCACGTAAAAATCTCTGAGGTATCAAGTGAAGACAGGTTACTTGGCTTCCAACTTAATTACACATCATCCCAATCCCCCTGTCATTGAGCACCTGCAGGATGACTCTTTATATTTTCCAAAGATAACACATACATGAGCAATGTGTCTAACATACCGCCAAATATATATTCCTCTCCTTATCCTATTCCTTATCAGTCATGACACAGTCAAAGAGAATTGCAAACTTTCTCCTCCTTCCTCTCCGTTCTCTTTTAATATCGACCAACTCCACCTTGACGGAACTGTATCTCCTTAAAAGTTTCAGCCTAAAATGAGTCCCACACTAGCCCAACGTCATAACCTAGACTTTAGCATTTCTTCAAAAATCTAATCCATCCTATTCCGTATTCCAACCAACAGTCTCTTTCACTGTCATGAATCAGTGACATTTCACACACACTTGTTTCATCCACATACCACCTTCAATCCTGTCACAGAATCTACACCACGTACACACATTGATGCTGTCACAACCTGTTTCTGTTACATATGAATATGAACTCCATTAAAATAAAATCAATTCTGTGAGCAATCCAAATCTAACTCTCTGCTATTCCTTGTTTTCACAGTGGCGGTCAAAGTGGCTGATAGCGCTTATAGCTGCAATAATTATCCAACTGTCAAGTTGCCATGCCTCAGACAGACACAGACGGGAAGCTCCACAGTCTTCGTATGGTGTGCCATCCAGTAACTACGGGTCCCCACCCTCATCATACGGTCCACCAGCACCATCATACGGGCCACCCCCATCCTATGGACCCCCACCTCCAAAAGCCAAGCCATCCTACGGTCCTCCACCCAAGCCTGTCTACGGTCCACCCAAGGTAGGTCACGGTTTAGACCATTTTGTCTCCACCAGCTTCAATTAAATTATAGCCATACACATGATTCTAAGCCCATGCAATACTTTTCCAGTCGATGGGATGGTCACCACCCGCAAGCACTGGCTGGTCTGCCCCAAGTACGGGATGGTCATCAGGAGGTGGCGGAGGTAAAGGCGGCGGCGGATCAAATATCATCGGAGATATTGTTGGAGCCAAGGCCGCTATCAAGTAAGTATTTTTCCTCTAGAGCCAGAGCACCGAGAACAACTTATCCTTAACTTGAACGCTTCTTTTCAGGGGTGCCATAATTGGTGCGATTAAAGCAATCAAAGGTGGCATCATTGCCATCAAAGGTAAAATCATCAAGACCAAAGGTAACATCATTGCAGCCAAGGGAGGAATTATTGAAGGTATCGGTCAAGGAATCAAACAAAAAGGCAAGGGTCTTAAAGCCGGTCTTGCAAATCTCAGCTTCAAAGGAAACGGTGGCAAGGGAGGATACGGTAATGCAATCCATTTTACTCAAGCTTGCCATCTTAAACATTCTTCAGCATTAACGGAATTTTTCAATTTGTGCGCATATAACAATGAATTAATTAGAATAGTCCCATGTAGGTTTTATCCATATCATCTTAGCTAATCAACAAAAGTGGGCAAAGATAGCAAAACTCATAAATCCTAGTAGCATCCATCCTCGTACACATCTCAACCGGATACATTAAATAACGGCATCAAACCATCAGTTAATTTTCAATTACAATTACCGCTTACACGTTACGCCATTTACGCAGAAATGATGAATAGATTCTTGAACTTTATTCAATCATGTGCCGTATTTACGGAAACGAGGGAAACGACATGACGGAAGTAGGTAAAGTCATACAACTGAGTTTGCCTTCCCATAGTCAAGTTGAAAGTACGCCTTGGGAAGTTCCCACCGTCTCATCAATGTAACACTTCTCCACTCTCCGCTCATTACTCATGTATCCCACCAATCTCACGGGTGTGTTCATAGCTCATTTCAATCTACAACCCCACTTGAAACTTCTTCTATATTTCTTTTGAGCTCCCTCTTTTAATGACCCTTCTCGTGGAGAGCTCATTGCAGGTGCTTATGAAGCCCAGATTTAAATGCATTACATGAATAGAGAATTGATGAGACTGTCGTAGGCTGGGAATGTCTAAATCCGGTCATAACTTTCACTCTTTCAAGAATCACTTCAACGCAATGATTAATGCGGCGTTGAGTCGACAAACTCATAACTTAGAATCCTTCCGCTCAAGGCCCCATCCTTAATACCTCCAATAGTATATTCTGTCCACAGTATATGAACCACGGATATGCGTATATAAACAATCGTTACATATCCCAAATTCCCAGAGAAAGTTGCCAAATCCTCACGACGAGTCACTCATATTTTTGTGTACATAGTCTCCCTTAAGAAATCCCTGCTTTTAAACACGACAGTCAAAAGAAGAGCTCGTCAATGCCCACACTCTCCAGCCTTATAGTCAATAGTCGTCAGTCAGTAGCCTGCCGGAAATAAAACGTTTCCGAATTAGCGAGTTAGTCAATTCATATCTCCAATCATAAATATGCAGTACTTGAGTTGACATACACGAGTAGTTTTAACTTGATTACTAAACGGCAATTCCAAAACTTACACACGTCATGAATAATTCATCCCCCGTCTTTTCACTACCCACCAATTTTAGCTTCCCATCCTCAAGAAAGGTGACAGTGAAGCACCGTTATTTAGGTTCCCAGCTATTAATATTCAAAAATCTCCATTAGAAAGTGAGATCCTCTTCCACTAGCTCACCCACTTGACTAATTCTTTACTCCAAACTAATTTGCTCATCCTATGGGCAACGATATTCCATCTTTGCATATCATTAAAGCAAACAACTACCGCTTCGCGTCTGACACACAGCCTCAACTCAGTAGTCGGTAGTATATCTATTTCATTTTCGCAAATTAATTCCCTTGACATTTCCCCGCATCTACAACAGAGAAAGGGAAGGCAATTATAGAGCTGGCTGTCCAGCTCTTACCGTCCTTGATCAATCAAAAACTGGAGCTGGGCACAAAAGCCTTTGAGATAGTCGGAGGAATCATTTCATCCATCGCCAAGAAATTTATTCAACCGACGGGGGACATGAGTCAAGTTCACATGGAGCCGGAAGAAGAGACCGTTATGGGGATGTTGATGAATGCGGTTGGAGGTGCTATGGGTTATGGTTGGTCTCCTGGCTCTAACAACAACGATCAAGTATCAATCACCCAAGATCCCATTCCCGGTGACCCCATCGGAACTTATTTCCCAAGTCTCGATCCCGCTACAAACAGCAACAACAACGACATGCAAAACATTTTCTTCCCCTCCCTTCGATCCAAGAACCCAGGGCAAAACGTTGTAGCAGCAGCCAAAACACCGGAATCAATGCTAAGCATGCTCATGAATCCACCAAGTCCGCCCAATAAGTTTCTCGCCACTCCGTCACCCGGCAGCATGAACTTCTTTAGACTCAATAACAACAACATGGCTGAGGTCATACCTTACGACAACAAAAACCAGGGCATGCTCCTTCAGCTCATGAATAGCATGAATCAACAACCCACAACTACGCCCTCTACAACAACAACTGCAGCAACTACCACATCTCCCATGGGATTAATGGGTATGATTGCAAACATGCTTAAACCGTCCACACCTACGCCAAACCTTACAACGACAACTCCAGCTCCGCTCTATAATAGCAACTCGTTCAGCAACAACAACAACCAAGCTAACTTTTTCCGAGCACTTCAGGGAGGAGGAGCTAATGTATCCAACTTTCCCAACTTTCCCACGTCTCCGCAACAGCTTCCAAACATAAGCAACTTGCCCATTCACATCCAGAACCAGATAATCGCAGAACATTTCCGCAATGGAAACCAAGGATTCGGCATTCAAGGGCTAAATCAGCAACAGCAGAATATCCTCAACGCCCAGTATTTTAACGATCCATTTCCCCTCAACATTCAAGGTGGTGGTGGACTCAATCCCAATTCTTTATTGCTCAACAACGACGTGACCGGATTCGGCAACGGCCCAACTGGTCCCAATGTATTCCCTACTACTCCAACCCAGTTTAACACTTTCAAAAATCCCGCGTACCCATTTTACTTTCCCACTCAAAACGGACAGGTGATGGCCTTTTTCCCGGGTACTTCTCCGACAGGAATTGGTGGTGCTACAACTGGAACAAGCGGTTCCCCCTCCACAACAACAGATACTGCCGTAGCGGTTAATAGTCCAGGAACAACAGCCAATACGTCAGCGCAAAATCTCCAACAGCAGCAGCACAACATTGTTCAACAGAACTTGGCCGCACAGTTTGCAAATAATAATAACAACGGAGTATTCAACAACCAGCACCGACCCGACTACTACCGCAATCCTTCCGGATCACCTCCAAGCTTTCCCTTCCCTCCAGAAGAGAACAAATTTTACCTCCCCGTTGCCGATGTCGTGAACCACTTTGTTCCCTTTCCCAGCAAGGAATGGAACGCCCTAGATTATATAAATCCAAACGAAAATATTTTCAACACAAGTAGTTCAAGTAATTCAGGATCCCATGCAAATATTCACGATAATCCCCACCAATATCCCACCTTCAACCAAACCTTCAACTACACACAGACAAATCAACGCTTCCGCCCTCTTCCGTCAGAATATTTCCACAGTCATGGATTCAGCGCATCTTCAACCGCATCCTCCACGGCTTCCACCCAACAACCGGATACAACCACGACATACTCAAGAGGCACAACTCAATCCCCTCCTTTTACCAACACTCAAAATGACAGTAACGATGATCGACTATCTCTCGGCTCTGACAAAGTAGTGTATTCTAGTGACGAAGCAGATGACTGGTTAGCATACCATAATAAACGTGGCAGAAATGGTGGAAGACTCCGAAAGGTTGTCAAGCGAAAGCGAATCGCAAAAAGAATGATAACCCAAGAAGGTATTCAATATTTGTAGGCTGGATTTACAGCTCAACGACGTCATCGTCGAAACAGCCAAATCAGCTGTAACCTGCACTTACCAAACTACGTCCATCGTAGATGTATTTCAATCGTACCTGATACTTCGGCACTATCTACGGAGCAACTAGCCTCCTGTACTCGTAGTTAATAACTGAAAAACTTACGAAATGACAATTCATAGGTCGGAGTTCAAAGAGGCTCTCATCGACACATATTGCAAGGTTCACTTACAAGTAGAAACTATTCACTCACACTACACTCAGTATTAAATCGCAAGCATAAATCACACATAATTACTTCCAGAACCTCCTTGAAAACTTCGGTGAATACAGGAAGTCATGAAGTAAAAGCACTCCAAACGTCACAATGATGCTCATCAATATCTTAGATTACAAGTTTTCTAATTACTCTTCGTTCAATTTTACAGGATCCGGATGGGGAAGCAGCAGCGGCGGCGGCAGTTCCGGAGGTGGATGGGGAAGCAGTGGCGGTAGCAGTTCCGGTGGAGGCTGGGGCTCTTCTGGAAGCGGTTGGTCTGGCGCTAGCAGCAGCGGTAGCAGTTCATTTTCATTTGGCGGAAGCTCCAAAGGATTCGGCTCTGGAAGTTCTAGTCTGTTCAGCAAAGGAAAAGGAAGCAGCAGCGGAGGCGGCAGTAGCGGCAGCGGTTGGGGAAGTAGCGGAGGTAGCAGCGGCGGCTCACCCTCATCTGGTTACATAGTTATCCAGTCCGTTGGACAATCTGGTCCTTCAAGTTCCTACTCACAAGCATCCAGCTCTTACTCAAAACCTTCGTCTTCCTACGGAGCTCCCACAGCTCCAAGCTATGGACCTCCCAAGGCTTCTTACGGACCACCAAGCTCTGCCTACGGAGCCCCTTCCGTTCCATCCCCTTCATCCTCTTACAACTCTCCCTCAAGCTCATACGGTAGCCCAAGTGCGCCCTCTAGTTCATTCAGCGGTGGATCAAGCGGAAGCGGACCATCTTCATCCTACGGCGCTCCCAGCGCCTCTGCTCCATCTTCATCATATGGCGCTCCAGCTCCGTCTGCATCCTACGGCTCTCCCCGTGCTCCAGCTCCATCCTCATCCTACGGCTCACCCAGCGCTCCAGCTCCATCCTCATCCTACGGCTCTCCCAGCGTTCCAGCTCCATCCTCATCTTACGGCTCTCCCAGCGTTCCATCTCCATCCTCATCCTACGGCTCTCCTAGTGCTCCATCTCCATCAAATTCCTACGGCGCTCCTGAGACTCCATCCCAGTTTTCTTCCGGAAAGGGTATTTCTTCATCTTATTCCTCTCCTGATATTTCAGCTGACCAATTTGCCTACAATCAGTATTCAGCACCGCTTGAGGAAAATGCTGCACAATACCAGCCAACCTCACACTCACAGCCTTTGCAATCAGAAATTACTTCCTATTCCGCTCCAGAGTCTTTGCCATCTTTGCCTCAATCTCAACAAGAACCAAGCTCTCAGAACAGCTATTCGGCCCCAGCAGAAGCGCAACAATATCAGGGTACAGAAATTAGCGAATCTAATCCTAGTCCTAACCTACCTCAATCAGACTCAGAAGAGCAACAGCTTAACACTCTTAACCTCCCTTTTCACGACGATCAATTCAGTAGTACTTACTTGTTCCTAACCCCCTCCGCCCACCCCCAACAATACCATATGCTCAATATGGTAGCAGCCCCTCCTCCTAGTTCACCTTCAATCGCACCTTTTATGTTTAACCCTTTAGGTCCTCTGGAAAATCCTCAACAATACGGAGCTCCAGTAGATTTCCAACCAACTTCTTTCACTAGTTCCGCTCAGTCTGACGGAGCTGGTAACGCTTACAATCCACCTCAGGAGCAGCAACAGTCTGCTCCCTCTACAGATCCTAACGCACAATACGGTCTGTATGATGCCCCATCTTCTTCTGTAGATCTCTCTTCTAGCTTAACCGGGCCTAATACGCAGAGCTATTCAGCCCCGGAAGTAGGCGTGCAAAATTTTGAGCAAAGCTCAGACGGATACAGTCAAAGTTTACCAGAAGGTACTACTTCACTTTCAACTTTCCCCCGAAATTACCACCGTAGTTTAGAGCACCATTTTTCCTATTTGTAAATACGAGAAGCTTTAAAAAGGGCATTCTCTTCGGACGGTAAAACCTGCTACAAAGCAGACATCCGTCCACAAAGAATGCTTCACAAAATCTCCGTTGCCATCAACGACATCCTCCACGTTTCACTTGAATCTTTTTTCTCATACCATTTGCAATGACCTCCGAGCGTCATTCATAGCATCCTCTATCAGACCTTTAAACAACTACGCGGACCGCTCTTTGGTGGCAATCCATGGTTTTCTCTCAACACACTTGCTAACACTTAATTCCTGCTTTCACAGATAATCGTCAATCAACTAATCCTCCTCATTCTGGACACGCTCATTCATACGAAACACTAACCTCCAGTTATCCCACTAATCCACCCACATCCCCTCCATCTCAACACACCAACTCACCACACTACGAGCTTAACATTAGGGAAACCAAAAACGGGCTAATTGGCCAACAACATCAAAAGAGTAACTTTGCTTACGCAGCCTCAAACAGTCAAGATAACCGCTTCGCAAATAATAATAACAATAACCAACACAATCCACCGTCACAACACAATTCGCAATCCTCATCCTTGTATACAAATTCAGTGAGTCAATCAGGTGGTGGGGAAAATCCGGGAAACAGTCAACAACAACCTGGTAACGCTTACGGGACACCATCCCAGGTCGGACAGAGTGACAGTTTCAGCGTGTATGAAGCACTCATTGGGAGAGGACGTGAAGCTAAAACCTATGCACAACCCATTCTTCCTCAAGTCCCTCACCAGGTACAATCAAACGGACCTTCACAGACAGGATCCCGGCCCGAATCCTTGTATTCTTATTCCACTAACGCTCCAGTAGTAGAAACCCAACAACCTTCCTACCAACCTCCTCCTTCCCAATCCCCACCTCAACTCCAGTACCAACAAGCTCCCCTAGTTCAGTCTTTTGAGCAAACTCAAGCACACGGTGGATACGATAACAATGCCATTGATAACAATAATAATCAACAAGTCTCACAGGGAAACTCAAATAGTATTAACCTTTTACAAGGAGTTACGAACCTCGCATCAGAGATTATGATTCAAAACGTTCCAAATACTCACTATTCCCACACAATCCATCAACCCGTCATCTCGAGTACGAGCTACGAGAATCCCCAAAATCCCTCAGCTTATCAGAATTCCCAAAACCCTTCAGGCTATTCAGATCAAAATTCCCAAAACCCTTCAGGCTATCCAGATCAAAATTCGCAAAACCCCTCAGGCTATTCCAATCAGAACCCACAGACTCCATCAGGTTACTCAGATCAGCCCAATCTTTCTCCTCCCGGTAATATCCCTCAACAATCTCAAGAAAATCCTCAAACAGTAGCCTTTAGCTCTCCAGCACCAAATACTCATTCCAATCAATATAGTCAACAGCAGCAATATTCCCCGCCATCTCAGGATTTGCAGCAGCCACTTCCCACCTTCAGTGGTAGCTGCTGCTCCGGTTATTCCGAGCCTTCAAGTCCCACTTCAGGAGGTTATACACCGAGTGCTCCTACTTCTTCCGCCACCTCTCCTCAAACTGAACCCCCCCTTCCTTCCTATCCTACACCACCATTTACTAATGGGCTCCAGCCTCCTCCTTCCGGACAAACTTATGGACAACCTCAAGAACCATCAGGCAAGTCACAGGATTATTATGCTACAGACGGTCATAATAATTCGTCGAGTAAAGCCGCGTTAAATACACAAACCAGTGCTAGTCTCGTCCTCCCGGTGTATGCCGACGGACCCGCCAATCTCACTTCCCCACTTAGAGTCATCTCCTTTAACGCAACGCATGATTTTATAACCGTTGAAGCCGATTCACTACCTCCCGGATACTTGAATCAAGCCAAACCCCTTCCATTCTCTGTACAAGACTTAAATTCGTATCATGCCACCAGAATCAGTACCACAAAAGAGCCAACGCTGGCCACCACCCGCAGCACTACCGCTAGACCAGCTCTAACTAGCCAAACACAGAAACGAAAAATTTCCTATCCTCCAAGCACAACTACCGTAGAACCCTTTCAGCCCGTCCGTCAGCGGCACAATAATTTCAGAAAAAATACAAACCCCAGAGGCCAGTCCCAAACACGTTACCACAATGACATTATTTCCTCCCTACCTCCCACCGGCTACTCCAGTACATACGAAGCTGCCTTTGCCACTGTTAATTCTACCAACTCTGATCAAATCCCATTGAATTCATTCAATATTTTCAGTCGAGACATACAACGAACGAATAGTTCCAAGTCAAATATTAGTGATAGCTTCCCCACCTCTCCTCCCGTCGTATCCATGACGAGTATGACCAGCAGTGTTCGAGAAGGTAGCCAACAAAACAGGCAGACTTTACCCAAACGTTACAGCCAAAACTCAACTCAAGCGCCACCACAAGTCAATTCTGTCCAAAATCAAGATCGTAATAGGTCAGCCAGGGGTAAATACCGTAGAACCAAAGAAGTTGAAGGCAAGCACGGCCTACCCTCATGGATGAATCAAAGAGTTCGATCAAGCAAAGTTTACCTAGATTCAAGTCAAATGCATGCCGCCTGGGCTAATTTTCCAGCTCTAGAGCACTTGTATATCACAACTTCAGCACCTAAAACCAATTACGAAAATCATTTAGCCACAGTATCTCCCACCCTCAACGATACAGTTACAAGCTATTCATCACCTCACCAAACTAGTGTACCCCTCGATGATTCCCAGAGCAGCCACACAAACAATTATGAGCAGGTCGTCAGTTCCCCAAATGCAGAGTCCACAACAGCATCCTCTCTACTAGCTAATCACAGAATGTCGAGGCGTAAAATCATAACAAGAAGAATTATCAGGAAAAGGCAGCCCAGTATGGAAACCCTCCCACCGGAACAGTACAACTTTGAGCGATATTATGGAAATAAAATGTAAAATTATCCCCTTGGAAATTCCCTGTTATCAACTACAAATATTCTTTATTTCCAAAATACAAGACTGACTATAATGCTACTCCTTTAGGATAAATCCCTCTCCCGCAGGCTATAACAAGTTAGGTCTGAACATGCGTTCACTTAATCTTACTACTTCAACCCAGAACACAATCCTTCCAGAAATTTTGCCATGACGCTAAAATCCAACGTTTCAGCTAAGCTAATATACTGCGTCCTTCAAATCCAAATATTCTACAGTTTCCATTCTTCATGGAGGTGAAAATGCAATAGCTTGTGCCTGCCAAATGCTTTAATTTTAGTTATATACTCTTTTCATTTAGAACTAGCCTCACAGTAAGCAATACTTTATTGGACTGAATAATTACATTTTAGCGTCGCAAGTGTTTTTTTTAGTTAACAGTGTTTTTAGTTAGCTAATTACTAGATAATTAGTAGTTGATTGTAAACCAAAAGTATGCCACACGACTTTATTTGTTCCATCAATAATTGTATCGCTATTGGAACAATTACACAATGTAACTCTTACAAACACATAACCAACTCACTACTACCCGCTCTACACTTCCACCCTGATGTCAATGCCTTGTAGCTGGAGACCTTAAGACTTCTGCAACAGCTCTCACTACAAAACCTTCTCGTTGCTTTCCAAATGAATCTCGGGCTTTTGTCCTCCTAACACTCGCTCTCACACTAACACTTTAGTTGTAAAAACCTTGTATCTTGAGGTAAGCACTCACTATAACACTAACATTTCTAACATTAACTTACGTATTTTCAAAGTAACTATCCTCCTAGACACGCTTCTCATCCTAGCTTTATTTATAGCAACAAATTAGCGCTTTGCTTTTATTCAAACAAGAAGAAAACTTGAATCAACTTTTCACAAATACCTTAAGAACGGAAATCCTTTCACAATGCAATTTTATCCTAAACGTTATGTATCCCAGAATGCCTTGCGTTTCACAACCGCACGCTTACCATCCCACAATTTACTTCCAAACCGAAATGTAAATGAACCCAATCATGCTGTATCTCAAGCATCATCCCAAGGGAAAATGTGGTTTTTAGCATATTTCCGTACTACTAACGCTAATATCAAAAATCAAATTCTCATTTTCAGGTTACTCCAGCAATTAAAGATGTCTCTAGCGGCAAAACTACGTAGTGGTAACCAAGGAATACATTACTTCCATGCTGTCTGTTCTTCTATAGCGGCGAACCTGTCAGTGATGATGTTATTCCTAAACTTTTCCTTCGTATAGCCTCGTACTACTGGTTTAGCTTTTAACTTCTCCAAGTTTAAAACAAACATTTTGTAATCTCACACTTGACATTGTTCCTTTCCCACGACAACAAAATCTGTAACGTGTTCTTGTAATCCCAGCCACTATGCTTTCTTCTATACAGTCAATAATACCAAACATAATCTCTGTAAGACAGCGCAGCGTGCTAACTAAAGGAATCCTTTTTGATTTCACGGATGCCAATCTCCCAAGATATGGTTGCCTTATGTACTATCTGTATTTCCTTCAACTCTCCGGGACAGTCTGTCCCTCACACCGCTGTCAATCTCTATAGGCTGTACATAATAATCTTCCCGAAATCGCCTATACTTGTCTTGTAAAAAGCCGAATGATGTAAATGTTAGTTGAAAAGATGTATACTTTTTTACTTTTGTATCTTCCGTTGAACTATTGCGAGAAATCTACACTTTATTTTTAACATGGCAGTATTTAAGTCCTATGGAAAATCTTAACTCTAGGGCTTACCTAATCGAGTGTTATAAGATACTGCAATCGATTTATACCTATTCGTTTTTTTCTTTCTGGGCTATGGCATCCTTGCCGCCCTGCCAGAGCTTTATAAATGGATAGGTCTTGTTCTTCACACAATCTTTTAAGAAATGATTTTCGCTTCAACGAAGCAATTCTCTGTTCATATTATTTTGATACTTTTGTTATAATTGCTAGCATACATTAGCGTTCCCCAAATAATAAACATGTCAAATTTCCTGACTTTAAAAATACCTGCATTTTTCTAATTTCTCATACATGCCTCATTTAATTCTCGATAACGTGTCCCAACAAGTTATTGTGACATGATGCAACGCGAAAAGCTCAATTCTGCTAATTCCTTACCCGGAATTAATTGTTCATTCCATTTAATTTCAATCTGGCACTTCTCCCTCGAATAATTAAAGTAGTCTGGCTTCGTTACGCTTATTATGGTATGGAATCATACGGATTCATATGACTCATTTCTACTTTGACTGGGCAAACCCTAGATGGCAGAGCATGTACGAATCCTGACGCATCAAGTAGTTTTACATTTCCAAGCTCTGGGGTTTAATTACCCTACAGATTTTCTCACTTTAAACTGCAATAACTCGGCTCCAAAGGATCACAGCGTCCAACGGTTAGCACTATGCGATAGCTGAGGTCCTTCCCATACTTTTCAATGTAAATTCAACACTTAAAGTCAAAGATTACAGATGCAGTTGCCTTTTAAGTGTTTTTGATGTGGAAAACTTTACAGATTTCATTTTCAGTCTCATAGCGCCCTTAACCTTTGACATAGGAGCTTGGCACTAGCTTTACGCAAACGACAAAAAGCATAGCTACCGACTGGTGCAACCGCCTAGATGCTGCAATGCTTTTGAGAAAAGTTATGGTAGTGAAAATCAAGAGTGTTGCTAGTTTCTCTCCAGAAAACCATCATACATTTCTTCGTGACTGCTTATCAGAATCCGGAGTCCTCTCTCAAATCTATATCTCCCCAATCCCTAGGACTGTGTCCCTGGGAAAGTGAAGAAGAAAGTAGAGGATGCTGATGTAGGGAACTGCTTCCCAATCCCTCGGACTGTGTGGACTGTGTCCCAGGGAAAATGAAGAAGAAAGTAGAGGATGCTGATGCATATAGAGGAAAGGAAGAAAGGCTGGAGACAACCAGGATAAAAAACGGGCGGAGGGTCTACTGGTGTCGCTCCAGTACTGACGATGGCCATAGCAGGCCGAAGGGAAGGACTAGTTGGCCGACAACCGACAGTGTCGGCTGCTAGATAGCCGACAAAAGCCGACATATCGGGTCCTAGTTAGGCGATACCGACGACGGCCGTCGGATGCTACTTAGCCGATTCCAGAAACTTTCGCTCTCTTTGTTTTGTTGTTCGGACTCCTCTTTCATTCATTTAATAAATTGCTACAAGTCTGCATAGAATTCCATTCATCTGCTGACAAAGAAGAACGCCCAACTTTAAAAGAGCGGGAGCAGCACTACAGAATTTCTGAAGAAAAGCTGGTTTAAGCTGGTAAAAGTTGAAAATAACCCCGGAGTAACCCAGAAAATGGCGTTATGTCCAGTTACACAAATCCGATCCGCTTTGCTCGGTACATTGCCGCAAGGAAAGAACCTAAACGTAACCCAATAATTGCAACTTCATCTGCTTTCATCTAGGTGAAACATAGTAAGACGCAGAATACTGTTTCCATCTAAACGGATTCTCCAGCTAGCTCCAGCTGTCTAGGTTTGAATTTGTCTTTAATTATGTGACAGGGAAGTGTGTTAGCTTTGTAGCCGTCTGCCCGTCCATCTGTTAACACGATTCCTCACGGACGGATGCAGACATGGACATAGGACTTACGTCATGACATGGAACGTGACCTTGACTGGAAGCCCATTGATTTTCGTGACCTTAACTGCAGCCGTTTTGACCCCATGATCTCCGTGACCCGTTAAAACGCATGCCTCGTACATGCGGTGGATTTCTTTTCCTACAACAACACAGCTACCGCAGGCCTCCTTTACAAAGTGGCAGGGCCACTTTATACGTAGCTTCTCACGGAAGTACTGAGTGCACATGTCCGCAACGGGTCATTGGGCTAGCGCTAGGGGAGCAATACGCGATGCGTCGTAAGCTTATTACTACATTGTTTTTTTTTGCTTTTTTTAATTTAATTCGGGCCTTTATTTAATCAATTCTCAATCATATAAAGCACATCCAAACCTTTACACTTAAATCCTAGAGTTTAATGTTTATACCACCTGCTTCGATTTCAAAAAGAAACCTTACATCGTTCCATAACAACTCGAAATACGCTATCCTTCTAGTCAGCTTGCTATAGTGATAGTCATTATATGGGATCTCAAAAATCTTCTGCCTAAGCCTTCCTAGCGCTGGACTTATCTTATAGCCATTTGCATCATAGACTAGGGTTTCATATAGGACAATATTTCCTAGAATTAAAATATTTCTAATTGATTTCGGTGGTATGGCAGACAATTTATAAATGTACTCTCCCTTCCACTTGAACCCACTTAATTCGACTACTCTCTTAATGTAATCCCACATTGGTAGGGAAAAAATACATTCATAAAAGTGGGAAAGCTTTGGTTCTATATGATTACAATGAAAGCATTTGTCATCAGTCCTCAAACTCATTGCTACTGCCAGTTTTGGCGTAATTACTGCGCTATGCCACAATTTCCACATCACATCCCTATGATGGTTATTCACACAATCTCCAAGTAGTTTCCAATGAAATTTAAGAACGTTCTTTTTACAATTTTGACTATATATTCTGTATACAGACATTTGATACAGCTTTCTCTTGGAAAAATCAGAAATTTAACCTGTGGTGGGACACGTTATTTTAGGTTCTGCACATAGTTGACATTCTTCAATTACAGAAATAGTTCTCGAAGCGTTTCTTAGACTTCCTACTGCTTTCTTTGCTACTCCCCTCATATGACTAGACAGGTTTGCTAGAACGTGTAGGGTCTTTTCTTCATTGCATAAGTCTCTTACTTTAACAATTCCTTCCGTATATAATATCCTTAAAATTCCAAACTGTTTCTCAGACTCATAAGCTGCCATAGTGTATCGTTAAACTTAAGGAACTTAAGATATACAATTTTAACGGAATCTAAAATACCTTGGTAGAAGGGTTTGCAATGTAATGAAGGATCAAGTAGGATACTTAATACTTGGTTTTGACAAGTTTCAAGAAAGTATGAGTTCAGCCCTGGGTAGACACATTTTAATACAAATGTAATCCGGAAATTTATTTGCGCGACAATATCTTTGACATTCAAGCCTCCTTTCTCTGTTGGCAGATAAACGTATATTTTCTCCACCCATCTTTTCTTTTTGTCCCAAATAAAATCCTCAACTGTAGTTCTGATATCATTAATGAAACTGCTAGGAGGGTCTAGAACCTGTAGAATATACCATAACTTTGAGAGATCAAAGGTATTAAGTATTTGCCATCTGACATGATAGCCTACTTTGGAAATAATCGATTCATAACATTGTATTGCACTGTGAAATTTCAAGGATAACTTTTCCCAATTCTTTGTCATGTAAGTTTGCGAACCATACTCAATTCCTAGTATTTTCAACCCGTATTCTGCTAAGGGATACGGTAATAACATCTTCCGGCCAACCCATGTCCCCATTAAGAGACACTTGCATTTAACACAGTTTAGCCTAGCACCACTAAAAAGGCTGAATTCCTGAAAAGCTTGTTGTATTAAATCAATATCACTAGATTGTGTTAGAAAGAAATTGCAGTCATCTGCGTAACAATACAACGTAGGATGAATATCCTTATAGAGAACCCGATTGAGATTTGCTAGTATTGGTTCAAGGGCAATTATATACAAGGCACTCGATATGGGACCTCCTTGTTTGACACCTGAGTTTACTGGAAACATCTCAGTTAGCAATCCTTGTAATTTTAAGATCGCTGAGCTTTCATTATACAGTATTCTAATTAGCTTGACAAAAGACTCTGGAAACCCAAATAGTCGTAAACATTGTAGAATATAATTTTTATCTATGATATCAAAGGCCGCCTCCTGATCAAGAGAAATCAAAACTCCATTTGGGTTTTCATAAAATAGGTCCCTAAGCGCATGTAAATTATCATAAATAGAACGACCCTCTACATTACAAGTTTGGTATTCTCCAATGATAGTTGGTAGAATTTTCATTAGTCGCATTTTAATAGCTAGTTCAATTATTTTATAATCTACACAGGAGAGAGTGATTGGACGGAAATTCTTAATATCATACGCACTTCCACTTTTATGAGTTAGTTGTATTACACCTGTTCTGGTAGAGGTAGGTAGAATTCCGGTTTCATTCAGCCAAAATTAAGGCCCACTTCTGCTTGAAACACTTGTAGAATTCTGCTGTTAATCCATCAATTCCAGGAGCTTTGTTTGGTTGTAGCTTATCAATAGCATCCTCAAAGTCATCTTGCACATATTCTAAATCCATTAGTTGATACTCCTCACTCGTTAATCTGGGTAGATGATGGAAAAACGAAGGGTTTGGACTCTGCAGTATTTTCTTTTCATATTTCTTCTTGAAGAAAAGAACCGAGTCGGTGATTGCACTTTTTCTTGTATCCGCTTCGATGGGCAAATAAAATTCACAACTTTTATCAAAACTTTTCAGTTTCAGGGGGACAGTGCTACTTGCCTTTTGACAAAAAGCTGTTGCATATTCCTCAAATATTTCGGAAGGGTCGTAGTTCAAATTATCAGCTGTGATTCTTTCCATCATCCTTTTTAAAGCTTGCTTTTGCTCTTCTATGAATCTAGCGGTTTCCATGGCACAAAGTTGTATGTCACTCTTCAGACACTCGTAGTCCTTGAAGGATTTACATTTGCTTTCTATGAAAGAATCCAAAAGCTTGTTAACTTTGTAGCTAAACACCTCCGACAGAATGACTTGATTATTTAGCCGCCAAAGAGGTCCAGGCTTTGCACTGATTTCTTTTATGACAACTTGTACTAGCTTGTGATCCGATTTAAAAGGAAAAATTTGATGATTCAGAACTTTTGTTTTTGAGGATGTATTGATGTAAACCCGATCTAGCCTGGCTAGGGGTTTGTGCACCTGCGTGCCTTGGTGGCTCATCTTACTTCCTTCCGGTTCAACAATTCTGTATATATCTTCAAAATGATAGGCACTACAGAATTCTTTAAAAAGTTTCACTAGCGGCTTTCTCCTCTCCTTGGATCGTTTTCTATCCATATTTGGGCATAACACAAAGTTCCAATCTCCAGCTATAAATGTAGTGTCTTCCTTGGGTAGAAGACTTACACATTCTCTTAGTTTCTGCAAAACTTGTAAGGCTTCAGAATCATTATGTGGCACATGTATATTAAAAAAAAGATAGTCTTCTACTGTGCAACCCATTTAAACATTGAAGTCTTCCTGGGAACAAGATATTGTGCTTTATAGCTTTAATTTTAAGACTCACGAGAATTGCTGTCCCACTAAACCTTGTTGGCCGAGGATTGTGAAACTCCTGAAAATCAGGTATACTTGAGGGAACGGGTTGCCGCTGAGCACAGTTTGTTTCCTAAATTGCAATGACGTCAGGTTGAAAAATTTTGATGGATTTCTTCAGTTCACTTTGTTTTGCTATGTTCACGAAGCCCTGAATATTAAGGGTTTGAATTAGCACCATGAGAGGAGATAAACTCGAACCACTGTATCACATTAGTAAACTATTACTGCATAATGCTGCAGCACGAGGTACAGCATTCGAAAACAAACGCTATAGCATTCTTACAGTTCTATAGCATATCTAAAGCTATTACAACAGTTGCAAAACACAAGCTAAAGCATCGTTGTAGTTACAAAGCATAGAACAAAGCTTGTTTCAATCCAAACCATGTGCTAAAGCATATGTTTCATAATTTTAACAATGCTGTAGCATTCGTTTTAGACTTGAAGTAAAGCATTAGCTTCTGTTTTAGAATTCAAAATATGCTTTAACACATGTTCGAGAGTTGCAACAATGCTGTAGCGGTTGCTACAAGGCTTCACTCTAAGCGTTGTAACTACAACGATGCTTTCGCATATGATTTGCAACAGTTATAATGGTTTAATTGCTCTAGAACTATTATATTGCTGTAGTATTATGTAGCAGTAAGCCAACGATGCATCTCGTATTGCACCCTTGTCCCAATGACTCGTTGAAGACACGTGCACTCAGTACGACTATTAGAAGCAGCCTGCAAGCAAATCTAGCACGGTTGTTCTGGCATCCCAAATGTTAAGTATATCGAGTGTGAGCTGTGTCCTGTGTTCGCTGGATGTACCTACCATGTAATAGAGCGTCGTCCAGTTGCATGTGATCGTAAACCACATCCCACCTTCCTTGTAAGCTAACATCCATCTTTAGCAGACCGCAAAAATGTAGCCAGCATGACCCAAGGACGCCGCCACATTGTTTAACGCTTCCGCCATTTTGCGTTAACGCACCCACCATTTTGCATTAACGCACCCGCCATTTTGCGTTAACGCACCCACCATATTGTTCAACGTATTCGCCATTTTGCAATAACGTAACCACCTATGCGTTACCACAAAATGGTGAATGCCTTAAACAATATGGCGGATGCGTTAACACAAAATAGCGAATGCTTAAAACAGTATGGCGGCTACCTTAGGCCATGCTGGTTACAAGTTAGCGGATTGCTAAAGATGGTTGTTAGCATTCTAGGAAGGTGGGATGTGGTTTGCGATTATGTGTAACTGGACGACGCTCTATCTATTACATGGTAGGTACATGCGGCAAACACAGGACAGAACACATAGTCGATATACTGAACATTTGGAATGCCATATTGTAGTAACTGTGTAGATTGGTAAAGCAATCCACTGTATGTATCATGCATATGTTTTAACGGTTCACAGGGAAGATAACGGTATCAGTGAATATCCCTAAAATCAATGGGCGTCCCGCCGGGGTCACCGTCCATGTCATGCAGGAAGTTCCATTCCAATGTCTACCTCCGTTCGTGAGTTATCGTGCTCACGGACGGACGCACACGAAACTACCCTGACTGAAAATTGTATTTGCCTGTAGTCCTGCTCTGTAGGTCAGATTTTTTAGAATCACAGACACTGAATTTTGTGCATTCAGAAAAACCAGATTGTCTTCAGAAATTCTGTAGTCCTGCTCCCGCTCTTTTAAAGTTGGTCGTTCTACTTTGTCAGCAGATGAATGGAATTCTATGTAGACATATAGGAATTTATTAAATGAATGAAAGAGGAGTCCGAACAACAAAACAAAGAGAGCGAAAGTTTCTGGAATCGGCTAAGTAGCATCCGACGGCCGTCGTCGGTATCGCCTAACTAGGACCCGATATGTCGGCTTTTGTCGGCTATCTAGCAGCCGACACTGTCGGTTGTCGGCCAACTAGTCCTTCCCCAGGCCGAAACCCGTTGAAGCCTTTAATATTGTTATTTGCGACTCCGAACAGAGGTCACCTCTCAATATCCGAGTTAATGGCTACATGCACAAGGGTAAATTAAAGAAGAATAGAATTTCCAATCCATATTTTTCAACTGTATTGTGACGTCAATTACAACACAAAAATCAAAACTCCGCCCTCCCCGTTGTATTATGAACATGGCCAGCTTTTTAAATTTTCCGCTTGTACTGTTGTTCAGTTGCAGGTATGAAAGTAGGGTTGAACACTCTCATTTGTCTGCACAGTGATGATCATATTGCTTTGAACCTTTAAAGAACGCGCGTTCTTACTATGGGAAATGAGAACCATTCCAATATTATCTCATGCTTATTCAAAATTCAAAATATTATTCAGGCATAAAAGTTAGATTTCTTTGCCTTTTTTAGGAAATTAATAGAATAACTTAAATTTACCTTCTATCTTGAGTTTTTTAATCCTTCCTATGGGTTTAATCATTATTATTCCGAGAGAACGCAACTTACTGTTGACATTTTCAAAACCTAGTAAGTGAACCAACTATGGAACCGTGAGTTGTACGCATGTTTATTATTTGTTGGATGCAACACATACTTTAGGATACATGCGTACTCTCTGTATATACTTGCCACTGAACGACATATTCAAATAAGTGTTTGGATTCTAGCATTTATCGCGCATTTTAATAGTTTTATCAATAAATGCGGTAGTCGCGAAAAGGTATTCTATTCCCTTATGGGCATTGACGTTTCTGTCCGAGTGTTGACGTTTACACGCGCCATCTGATTTATATGCTGGATGATTCGTTTCTTGTGTTGTGAGAAAACAAGAGAAAATAATTAATTTGTTTATTTATATTTATAGTTTCCGTAGTAGATTTAAGACAAAAATCGCAACATTGCTATTAAAACACAAGCACCGGTGTGGATGACAATAAAACTGCCTCGAGCTAAAACTGTAATTCATTTCCCTCGATAAGAGTTCGTTATATAGACAACAGGTATGCGCTAGTAGTAAACTGCAAAAATCGGCCACGATTGCACCAGCTTATATATTTGATTAATTAATGTATTAATTCCAGATTCCTACATTATGAATCGTGCTTCCTCCAGTGATAGCAGCGACAGCGATAATCGAAGAGGGAAGCCTAAATCGATGAACAAATCCAGCATGCGCTCCAGCAGCCCACCTAACTTGGACGAGGATTTAGTAATAAAATTGAGAGGATTACCATGGTCTTGTACTGTGGAGGATATCGTCGAATTTTTCAAAGGTGTGAACCAAGTATTGGATTTTAACATGGACTATAATACTTGCCTTACTGTCCATAGTTTCGACTAAAACTCATATATAATTTGGTTTATACCACGATAATGCTATAGATAATATGTAATATTATTTTGCAGGCTGCAAAATCGAAGGTGGTCGAGATGGTGTCCATTTGGTGACAACACCGGAGGGGAGATCGTCTGGCGAAGCTTTCGTGGAAATAGCTGAACCCGATGTGGCAGATGCTATAAAGAAGGATAAGAAGGTAAGAGGACATGCTCTGAAACAAGGAATTATGGTCGTAATTACATTCTTGCGACAAAGTGTCATTTAGCCTTATCTGATTTTAGAATATTGGTCATCGTTACATTGAAGTTTTCAAAGTGAAACGGGCGGAAATGGACTGGGTAATGAAACGAAATCGACCTAATCACACGAGTTCAAACTCATTCCGTAATAGCAATATCGATGACCACGAATCTGTGGTCAGGATGCGAGGTCTTCCATTTGAGTGTTGCAAAGACGACATATTGCAGTTTTTTAGTGGTAAGCATTTTTACCAAATTTTGCCTGGTTTGTCATACTTTTACAATGCAGGATCCGATCATATTGGACGGCTCCTAATTTGATAACCTATACCCTGTGCCAATGGTGCTTTTTGTAATGTAGATTGTAGTAGGTTGGTTGGAATATATTATTATTGGGTGGTTAGGGTTGGACGTGATTTCAAATGGGATCCAGTTGATGTTTGACTCCATGGGGAGAAGTTCGGGTGAGGCTTATGTACGCTTCAAGTCGAAAGAAATTGCTGAGAAAGCCCTGCTACGCGACAGGCAGTGTATCGGACACAGGTGTGGATTTATATTTTCGTGAAGATAAAATAATTCTATCCTAAGATCAGTTATTCCTAGGTGTAACCGTCTGTCCTCGTTTATTTCTCGTATCGATATTACCTTTAAGTTTTTCCTCAATTTTTCGAGTATCATTTCCTGGTCCTAGCCGTACTCTGATGCCGCAAATTGTGTCGTAAACTGCGCCTTCCGGTGAGTAAGGCATTAATTGTGGCAAAAAATGTTCCTCGAGGCTATCTTCCGGATTGCAACTTAATGATCAGGAATACCCTGACTTCTGCGGAGTAGCAGGGCTTTCAAGAGATTAATAGTTTCGGGGCTTCAGAGAAGATCGAATTGAAGCCCACGACGGCGGGAGGTGCGGGTGGGACCGGGACGGGACATCTGTATTGGTCAGATATAAACTTACATTATATGATAACTTTGGCCAATTTTACGCAAGTTACTTTAAGATTACCTATTTTGTCGTATATGAATAGTGTTTTCAAACTTTAATTTCAATTGTGGGAATCATATTTTACCTAAATTCGTGTATTTTCCATTCTAATTCTACTTCCTAATTCAAATTAGCTGTCATTCGCAACTGACCTGAGCTAATCCCATGTGAAAATAGAGTTATATGATAAATTAACTTTATAGATCTTTAAAGTCTTTGCAATAATTAATATCAAGCATTAGCAAAACTGTTGCGAATGGCAAGGCTAATGTTTCTAACTAACAAGATCCTAGGGGTTACATTCTTTTACAATTAATACTTCTACACACATAACAGGTACATCGAAATCTTTCGAGTTGGAGCATCGGAGCTACGGAGTATAGAATCAATGGTTGTCAGAAATACTCGGCCTTCATACCCACCTCGACCCAGCCCTTATGATCGAAACCGTGGCGGAAATACTCACAATGGCCCGAATAACCGTTTTGGGTCCTCTCAGCGGCCTTCACGATACTTTGGAAAAGGTACCTAGTGTTTCAAAGTCTTTATTCCAGTATTATTCTATTATTTTTCGACTAAAGTATTAACGAGCTTACATTTTTCCAGATTCTTGGTCAAATAACTACGGGAATGACTCTGGGTCTTGGAATCGGGAAAACAGTGCGCCGCCACCTCCACCTCCCCCACCTAGAAGGCACCAGAATCACAATAGCAGTAGCTCCAGCGCGCATTGCCTGCTAATGCGTGGTCTTCCGTTTAAGGCAAACGAGGGAGACATACGCAAGGTAAGTTCATAACTAACAGTTGTCTGTAGGTGTTTTTAACAAAACATGCACGAAAATAACAGCTTATGTTTTCGCTATAGTTTTTCGATCCTCTCGTCCCAATGGGAATCCACATAATTTACGACAGCTCCGGTAGACCCTCAGGAACAGCAAAGGTTCAGTTTGCATGCGGTGACGATATGACACGAGCAATGGGGAAGGTATTTGGAACCGTAATGATATTATAATGAGCATCAGTCTCTTGCAATCATCTATAACTTTTGGCTTTCAATATTTCTAGCACCGAGAGAAAATCTTCACCCGCTACATTGAGCTATTCGTTAGCAGCAACTAGGACTACAGAAAATAACTTCCTGACCAATCAAATAGCCCTCAGCAGTTGGGAGCTAGATCTTAAACGTACATGCATCACTTCATTATTTGCATTGCTGTGCCAGCATACCCCTGAAACAAGTGTTCGCCATCGACTTTTGAGTAATCTTAATGCAGGTCATCCCAGCTTAAACATGAAACTGTTTTAAATTTTAAATTAGGTGTTATTGTATAAGATAGTTGAATACCGTCTTCGTTGTAAAAGTTTCATGTGTTGTAGAATGTTCATTGTTATTCTACTTATTATTTTCTGAGGTAGTGACTTGCCACCTATTATATTATTACAGGTTCTCACAGAAACCTATGTGTTTGAGTACTTATCGTCGTCGTACATGTTATGTAAATTGTACTGTCACTGATAGGATTTAGTTGTGTGCGAATAATAGTTGAGTTCATTAGACATGTAGCGGTAGTCTTGTTGCAATAAATGCAAGCCTATCGATCTGTCGATTCCTTTCTAGATAAATAGTCACGGCTCCAAGGTTATTGTTCGTTCCATGATTCCTTGATAGGATACATTCACAATATTGAATTCAGGTGCTGCATCTAGTTTACACTTGCTACAGTTTTATTAGGCGTTATGGTTGTTTTTCGACAATTAAGACTCTTGGTCCCGTCACTATCTCATGCAATTATCAAAACAATCCCGAGTTAATCCTGGATTTCACTTAAATTATAAAAGTTGCACATGGATAGCATTGTTTGTACGGTTAAACAAGGATATACGCTGAAATGCTAAAAAACTTGTCGCGCAATATAGTTTCCTACCCCAACTACCCTTGTAGCTAGGTGTTGTTGCAAAATCGCAACAAATTCTGGACTTCCGCTGTCATTATTAGCCCCCTTGAATCACAAAATGACTATACGATCAGATCTTCTGCCGAGTTGTGCTTGAAGTTGATGATTTGTTGGATTCGCTCCTCCGCGTCGTATATTGGATGAAAATATTCCTTGATGATTCTGGTTAATTCTTTTGCGCTTAAAGCTTTTAGATCGACGATGTAAATTTGGCATGAGACTATCTTCGTACTGCTCCCTACAATATTTACGGAATGATTCAGTTACACCCACAGCTTCCTATTTGTCCCTTTCGTTCTAACACTTATACGTGCAAAATCATAAATACAATATTTTAACATTTACTAGTAGCAGACGTTCTAATTTTAACTATTTCTGGAAAAATCACGCACCACATAGGAATACACTACTGTAGGTCAAAAGAGAACCATCCAATAACCTGGAAGTGTGCTACACATCTAAGTTTTCGAATATTTTGGAAACAAGTTTAACTGCTCACTAAATTCTACTAATTTCAGAAAAGAGTTACAAAATTGATTGTTAAAGCATAAAGAGAAAGTAGAGGAATGATACAAGAAGATGCACACACATATACCTCTTCCACGATTCATACCAATTAACCACAAACGCTGGACGTATAAAACAAAACTACTTCGTAAAAACTACTTCCCGGATGGCGTTCCCGGGGTAGACTAAAAACATTACAGGCGCCAATGAACGTACCTTCCACTTTCACTGGAAGAATTATTGTGGGACTGGCAACAGGTACAGTGTCCATCCGATCCATCAATGCCCGAATCATTGCTGGATGGGAGAGAAAATTCTCGTGGACGTATCACGTTGGATTTCATGGGACCACGATCTATGTTTCGATGACTTCGCCTTCCATTTCTTGGATCTTGGCCATGATGATTGCTGTTGGCGTTATTATTATTAGGTTTCCTCAACTTTCTACAGTCAGGGCAAATAGAGAGGCCTCCAGCGGTCTGAAGACCAAAACGTTTCGAAGATCTCGTATTTAACTGGTGGTTCATCATTCCCCCACCACCAATCATGTCTTGGGAGTCTGTGTATGTATCACTCGTATTATCGCTACTTTCCGTGTGAATGGGTTCAGTTGGTAAGGCCATCGGAAAAATTACGGTCCTATTGGGAGCGTTCCCTATGGTCCTTGATGATGGCATCTGCTTTTGAAGTCGAACTTCCACTGGAATACTCGGGAGATGAGACCTCCTCCTGGACAATCGACGTCTTCGTTTACGAACACATGCTGAAATCATACAATACTCACTATGCACTCACTCTTTTAGCGTTATCGTTACTAATACAACAAACAAATGTTACAGCAAGTGCTTACCGATGGAAATAGCTGCCACAAGACCCCCAAGGAAAATAACACAGGATAAAGTTAGGACTGCAATTTCTCCTGCATACAAATTGTTATTCTTCTGGGACGCTTTTTTTCCCGTGTCAAGCACATTCGGATGGTCCGAGGGAAATACTTTTGATGGGGTAATGGGTGAGTAAGGGCTTTTTGTAACGACAGCAGGTTCACTGCTTGACTTTATGAGTGTTTTCCCTGGTGTCGTTGAAGGGGAACTACTTGGAAGTTTTCTTGGGTTATTCGTCACGGAAGTAGTTCTTTTGGTTGTTGACAGAGGTACCTTCGTCTGTCTTCGTGTAGTCACGATAGGGGGTATAATCGTTGTTGGAGGAGGTGGAGCTGGCAAGACCTCGACTCTTACCAAAGCTTCATTGTGTTCTGCAACATAGATAGCTCATAAGTTACACCAGTTAAAACTCAAAACATTAAACGCAGTATATGGGTACATACCTAAAAACCGATCCGAGTTTGCGTTTCCCTGTCTAGTATCGAACCCTCGTGTGATTCTTGGATTAAAAGCTCGGACAACAAACTCATACGTCTTGTCTCCTTCCAGCTTATCCAAAAGAACCAATTCTCCAGTTTTCGAATCGATCCTAAACTTTTTTGTTATCGACTCTTCTCCAAGTATGTCATACTCTGTTGGGACTTTGTTGAATTTATCGCTGATCACCATCCTCCCAACCACTGCTGGCAACTTTGAGTGCGTAGCCTTTGCAAAGGGTACCTTGAAAGAAAATACTTCTTGATTGAACATTCGTTCCTTCATTTCTTCGCTCCGATCGTTTCCCTTTGTCTCCATCACTCTTATCAGAACCCATGCGGTTGAACTCAAAGATGGTTTTCCGAGATCTGACGCCACCTGAAAAATATAGAGATTTTAGCGTTATGCTCATTAATATTTGCACCCCACAAACACAATCACCCTCAGTCTTACCACAGTCAAGTTGTATTCATTCCTGGTGTCATAGTCCAGATTCGTAAGTGTGGAGATTGTGCCATTTTTCGAATCAATGTAAAATTCTTTGTAGTGATCCTTCAAATGAAATAGAACTAAACCATTTCCATTCCCGGCATAGTCGCTATCATTGGCGTAAACAGTAAAAATGGGCGTCATAGGTGACACATCATCCATCACAGTCGTACGATAAATAGCGATGGGTTTTCCATCTTTTGTTTTTATAGAACTCGTGTAGTCGTAAAATCGAGGTGCTTCATCGTTTCTATCAATTACTGCCACGTCTACATCAACAATGGAATCAAGCGCAGGGGTTCCGAGGTCCGTTGCAACTACTTGAAAATTGTATCGTGCTTGCTTCTCACGGTCCACGTCACCATTCACACTGATCATACCAGTTTTTCGGTCAATAACAAAGGGAAATCCCGGGCCTATGGGTTCTCCGTCCTCTTTCGGTTGTATCTCGTAAACCACCTCCCCGTTTTTCCCAGCATCACCATCGTGGGCTTTCACTAGACCAATGTCTCCTTTCGTATATGCTCCTTCTAAGATTTCAAATGAGTACCACGGTTGTTCGAATCTGGGCACCATGTTATTGATGTCTGAAAATAAAAAATCAAGAGTAAGACTACAAACCTTTTTCCGTAATTTTTATTGTCGATTGCTAATTACCTTCGACGATGATCCTAATTCCAGTGTATGAGCGCAGTCCTCCCCTGTCCGTCGCAGAAATATTTAGAGCGTATTCTGTGTCCGGTTTCAAAACCTTAGCCACGCTAACTTCACCCGTTGATCGATCAATATTAAAGTGTTTATCTTTGTTCCTGCTAAATAGATATTGTTTATCCGTGAGGAAAGTAAATTTTCCTCCGATTGGGTTGCTGTTCTCCGATACAATTTTGTAGGAAATCTTGCTATTGTCGCCAACATCTGCAAGATAATTTGTGTATGATTCATCTTATGCTCTGTGTGGAATACTTTACTTTTAATAGTAACAATTACCTCTATCAGAGGCCATAACTCGGGCAATTTTATTCCCTACGGCAGTTGTTTCCGGTATTTTTATTGGCTCCAAGTTGGAGATCTCTACGGAAACTGGTTGTGAAGCACTAGACCTAAGAAGCTCTCTCTGTCCCGTTGATATATCCAAGTCAGGAGGATCCAAAACGATTATCTTGTCAAATATTACCTGCAAACAAAACGTAACGTTTATTCATGCTAGTGTATACAGCAGCACTGCTATTGACTGTTTTGGTCATCTTGACTTACCGGAGAATTGTCGTTTATATCGTCTACTCGGACGGTCAAGCTAGCCTGTGAGGACATATTTCCCCGTGTATCAGTAGCAATCAGTTTCAAGTTGTACAATTGCTTTTCTTCTCTGTCCAGTGGCATATTTCCCACGTACAACTTGCCAGATTTAGGATCAACTCTAAACCTGTCCGCACCATCTCCACGCAACTCAATAATGAAGTCTGCATTTGGACCTTCATCTGGATCGACAACTTTGACCGGATACTCTAAATTGAGTGGTGTTCCTGGGTTGGAGTTTTCTCGAACCCTGGCTTCGTAATTTGGTCGCTCGAATTTAGGAGGATTCTGCGTGTCAACAAAGTCTTATTAATTATACTGTATGACTTGGAAATATCTATAATCAGTAGAATAACTTACATCATTGACGTCCACAACGTTCACGAATATCTGGTAAACTCCTTGACCCTGGATAACACCCCTGTTTTGCGATATGACAGTCAGTAGATGCCTACGAATTGTTAATAATTTCATAGTTATGGACCGTGACCGTGAGTCGGAAGGCATGTTTTAAAATAGAATGCGCTATACGCATGACAATATCCATTACCTGGCCTTCTCCTCCCTGTCAAGTCCTTTTAGAGTGTAAACAGTTCCGTCTCCAGCTATTGCAAACTTATCCCGCGCATCATAATTTGCCAGCAAAAATTCCGTCGGAGATTTGGGAGATTCCCTTGATGAATCTCCTAGTAGATTTCTTAGATTTGCTATAATAGCGCCGCCTATATTTTCCTTCACCTGCAATTCTATTGGCTCTCTACTACTCTCTGTAACAGAGTCGATGGGGTCCACGACATGAATGGTGACGTTCGTTGTCAGCGTATGTCTGCTATCGGTGACGTACGCTTCAAAGTCATAGTGCGATCTTGGATATTTAATTAGGTCATCCACCACCGCTATGATCCCCGTACGTTCTTCAATAGCGAATGGAACTATAATAATTAGAACACATTAATTTTATTAATACTTTCGCCCTTCATAAATCCATATCACCCCACGAAAAGTAAATACAAGAATATTACCTCCTTCATAATAACTGTGAAGAAGGTCATAGACTGTAAACTTTGGATCCAGTTCTTTCACTTTAACCTGAAATTTAATTTTTTTAGATTAATATTATCACGTAGAAGAAATCTCTCCGTCAATTTTTCAAGCATAAAGCAAAACAAAATGAGCTTCTTACTTGACCGACGCTCGTCCCGATTCCCACATGTGTCCCCACCCAGAATTCGTAAGGTGATCCTATAAACTCTGGTGAATGATTTGTTCCGGATTTTACAACATCAATCTGAACTACGGCTAAGGAATAACGGCGTTCGCTGGGATTAATAGGCTGGTCGGATGCTTCCACAAGAAGCGTGTATTGTAGTTTCGGTAGTGGTCGCTCCAACAGGTAAATGTACCCATTTTTGGCATCGATTTCAAAAGGTATAATTTCCTTTGTTGCATTAGATTTCTGCAACTCATAGATTACTTGTCCGTTTTCATCTAAATCCGCATCATGTGCTACCACCTGACCAACAACGGAACCTATATCGGCATCCATTGTGATTTGGAACTTGTACAAGTTGGATGGCACAAACGTGGGGTTGTTGTCATCTGAAAACCAATTCATTAGCCATTAGTCTCTACTAGACTCGACTCGAACTCTGCCACCAACCATATGTTTTCCTCACTGGCATCCAAGAGCATTATTTCCACAAGAGCCTGACTTCTCGTCCCTCCATAAGCGACGTTCGGAAGCTTTTCATCCGCGTACACCTTCAGTTTCACAGACGCAACTCTTTCTCTGTCCAGCTGGGATTGATCCCTTACGGTTAACCATCCAGTTTTAGGATCAATAGCAAATGCTCTTGATCTATCCTCCAGTTTGTAAATAAATTCACTATTTTCTCCCTGAGATAAGATAAATTCTTGAGTTACAACCCTGAACAAGCTTATTTTACATGACGATGGAAAGTTTCGTTGCAGTGACTTTGTGTTTACTTACTTGATCCATGATATCCTTGGCTACTACTTGAACCACGCTGAATCCGTTGGGCAGATTTTCCATTATGCTTATATTGTAAACATCTACTTCAAACTAGAATAGAAAACAATGGTCATTAGAGACTTTGATGCTATTAAAAAACTATTTTTAAATCAATATTTGACTTTTATACCTGAGGAAGATGATTGTTCAAATCAATTATTTCAATTTCAACTTTTGCGAGCCCAAACTTTGACTGATCATCTATTTGTTTTGCGCGAATTTGCAAGTCAAAAACGTTACTGGCAAGAGCTGAACGATCCACTTCTCGAACAAGATACAAGCTTCCATTATGTGCATCAATTTCAAAAAAATTTAGTTCATTCCCCGAAACGATATCATAATGTACGCTTGAATTGATCCCCAGATCTTGGTCGTACGCCAGAATAGGAGATGGAAATAAAATTTCTTGTCGAATCGTCCGATTCTGAAAACAGTAAAGATTGCAAATAAATTTCGTGTGAGTCGTGTACGACGAGTGGTTTTAGCTTCACAAGTTTTTATCATCAGTATACTTACCGTAAACGGAAAGAATTCTCGAATTTGCGTCTTGTATACTTGTTGGGAAAAAATTGGTGGTAAATCGTCAGAATCCAGAACTTTCACAGTTAGTAGAGTTGTAGATGATAAAGGTGGATTCCCTCGATCCTGAAAAATATAGTTTCCTTTTATTATGATCCCAAAAGCCTCTCGGGAGTGCTGCAAAAGTCTAAAAGAATGACAACTCGAGTGGAACAAAGCCTGAAGCGCGTAGTTATGCTAATCATTATAGCACCGGACCCTCTTACATCACAACCTACCCTTCATCTTTCAAATTAAATTAGTCATTCTGTAATAGAATAGACTTGATATCCATGTCATTGTAATTGTATTCAACGACTCATACTACAAGCTACAAGCACTTGAGTTGGTAGTAGCACATCGACTCAGGAAAGTTGTGCAATTTTAATTCACGGGCATCCATATCTACGACGGCTGTCATTTCTGCGTGACGTATGTCAAGCTCCCGGACTTGAATGCCTCTCAAAAACCCTTCTACAGTGTAGACCCTGCAGTGCAGTCACGTGGAAATTGTGAAAATATGCGAGCCGCACTAGAGCAAGCATTTCGCTTTGACAGACGTGACAAACTATCGCAATCATAAACGATTCCATTATTGAAACGCTTTCCACTTACCGCTGCCATGATTTTCAAATGAAACTCGTGATCTCCAGAATCATAATCCAAGCTTTTTCGCACCACAAGCGCTGCCCGATGGCTACTTTCCAGTCCAAACTTTCCATCATCGTTTCCTTCCACGATAGAGAATTGAATGTCCGAATTAGCAGTATTCCTAAATAGAAGCATCATAAATAATTTGAATGCACGCCAAAGAAACAAACCCGTAATCCTGCGTCACCAAACTTACGGTTTATCCAGATCGATAGCTTGAACTCCTCTGAACACAGTTAATCCTGTAAAAACAGATAACGTCAAACGTTATAAGCAACATTTATAGGCAGTAGGGGTAAAATCCTGCTCGACTCTTGGAGGGTACTGCCTGCACGTAGTTAACTTACCGATAGGCGTTAGCTCCTCAACGGTCACATGATATGGCAGACTTAAAAACTGCGGACGATTATCATTTACATCTGAAAAAAATCAAGTTTCTAATATTAGTAATCAAAAGTCAGTTTCCACGTTCCCAACACATGCAGCTCGAGGATAATCACAATGTCTCGTCTCATCCTGTCTGTAATTTTACCTTCCACGTAAACCGTTATCGACAGAAACGAAGGTGTCTGAAACACAAGCATCAATAAAGTTAATTTAAAAATAAACTTTACAACATAATTAACTGATAAGCTTGTAAGGTGACAACACAATTATTTTTACCGCCTCTTGTTCATCCGGGTAGCAGACCAGCCGGAACTTGAGAATATTTTGAGGGCTATCGTTGTCAACGATATTATCTAGACTTCTCCGTAGCTTAATTTCTACCATGTGCGAATTAACTTCCGAGAGCACAAAATAGTTTGCATCGTCTCCCTGAAATTCAAATAAAGCTATTACTACTCATTCATCCATTTCCTACCAAAGCGCCTTCTTTATAGTACAAGCTTCTATTATTATTCTCATCATAACTACCCTTAAGTTGAACATATTGCAAATTGTCAGTTCTACATACTTAAAACCATCAATTCCTTACCTTTTCCACAGATTCTAATGTTAATTTTTTTCGATTATGAATCTCCAATGACAGCACCCGTTCTCCAACCCTAAGATTTTCGGGTATCCGAACAAAGCGTAGATACTCCCCAAGAGGGTAGAATTGGCAACCTGAAAATCAACAAAAGTGATGCGTTAGTTCATTCAGTTTTAATCCGTACACAGGCGTTCAAAAGAGGGAAGCTCTTGCTCCTAGAAGAGTACAAGCACCTTCAACCTTTCATGGTTACAAACTCCTACCCGCCCGCTTCCTTCACAGAACACGAAAATATTCAATAGTTAGCTATTATGCCTAAAATCTCCGTCTCACGTTATCCTCCTGACACACATCAATTCCTTGCCAGAAGTTTCCTACAATATTTAATCAAATATAACACACATTGTCTATACAATCAGTTCTGCCAAATTATCAACGAATCCCTTACACAGGAGTACAACCATAATCTGTTGCGCTAGATTATGATATTACCGATTATGAAATTACGAATTTCTCTTGTTTTTACCCTCACCTTTTTTACTGCGATAAACATCCCGTAGTTGCGTAAGATCACTTACACTTTTGTACTTGCATTTGACAAATATTTCTTACTCTATTACCATCCATACACCTGCCACTTACAATAGCATTTCCCATAGCTCCGCCAGCTTTCCTACCGGATGTAAGCACTCGCTGTCAAACCTGTAGCCTTAAAATACCCTCTTTAAAAACATTAAACAGCTTTGATTCTATTGTAACTCTTCCGAAAAAATATCCCTCACATGTTGCAACTCTGCGTAATTTTTAAAGACGTTCATGAATGTAAATTAGCATTTTATAATTGATTGCCGGGCCCATAGAAAGTGATTAGTGAATCATGCTGTTGTTATGGAAAATATCCCATGGCGAGGAAGAGAGATGTGAGAAAGGCGAAAGGTTTACATCAATCAAGGATGAGAATTTTATACAGTAGGTGTCCCTTATGATTGCGTATTACATGTCAGATTGTGTGGGGTTTAAATCCTCTAAACAAAATTGTGGGAATAATCTCTATTATTAGAAGAGGTCCCAGAGAGAGATCACATGTGGTGTCCCAGGCGCTACATCAATAAACCGAAGATGCTTTGTTATTGTCCGAATCCCTTGAAGGACTAACGTTTAATCAAGGATGACATTCCTCTTTCATTCTCTCCCAAATCTTTTCTCAGCACGTCCAGTCCTATGAACGTCCTTTACTTTGATTACTAAATTCTTCCTCGTTTCTCTTGTGTTGTCCCACTAAATGAATGATCATCCACGATTAACTCAGAGTGAGTTGGTCCTCAAGAGAGACTTATTGATCCGTCCAATTGTTTCCGTCTTCAGAATAACTTTTCTTGGCTAATCCTTTCAAAGCGAGTTAATGGATACGTTCCCTGTATTAAATAAATTAAAGGTGCACGTCCCATGATGGATCTTCTTTCAATGATCCATTCAAACGACACTCCCATATTTTCTCATACGGGGCCAGGAAACACAAAAATTAATTTTAACCAACAACAGGTAGGCAAACTTTGTAGTGAAAGCTTTCATTAATTTTTCAATTACAATCTCTTAACTATTTGCATTGTCCGTTCCGTCAATCTACAGATTCATTTATAACTCTGCGTTTCAACTAACCCTGCTTTTTCATAAGTAAAGTTTCCGAGAGAAGAGAGACATCTGAGAAAGCTCCATGCCATAAATTCTATTTACTCAACGCCATTCTAGTTTGCCTTACTTCCGCCATCCCTACAAGTAGGTTTTTCAAGTTTCCAATTCCAGCGCATACAGTAAACAAATTTAATTCATTTTAGGTTCTCTACGTAGCTTTCCTTCGGATCCTCGTTTGCTATTTTCCTCGATTAAACTCGTATAATACAATGTTTGTAGTAGTAGCCCGTAACACAACTCATAGTAGCTGGTCTTACTGCAGGCCCATGGCGTTGTGGTCACCAAGGAAACAGACATAGCCACGTTACCTGCTTCAGGAACATTTACCCTTAATTAATAGCTCCTTCACGAGTTAAGAGAAGGAGGAGCTCATTTCAGGCCGATTAAGCCATCATCTTTGAATTCTTGCATTCTCAAAAGTTTCAGCCGATACAATTAGTAATTGCTGTAAAAGTCAGCAAAAACCAAAGGGGCGACAGTGTTATTAAATTCACGGGTAAACGTAAACCGCGCGTGAGTCCACAGTTCAACAGAGTAGCTCCAAAGTGAAAACTGGAAAGAGAAGATGGCAAATGAAGAATCGCCGATTCGTGACAACGATCCCAATAGTGCAACACCTACTAATTCATTTTTCGTGCTAAAATTACAAACCTTTTCATTGCATCATCATCCCCGTAGTAATGCTTTTATCATAACTACAACTTTCCTACTCTCAAGTGTCTAAAGTTGCACATGCATTCTCAGCTCCTGTCGGACCAAGGATTCATAGATCCCACAGTAATTACTTTTTTGTCAGCCCAAAAAACGCTTTAGGGTTTCATGAAAACCACACAGTCGTCAAGGTTCCTCAAAAACTTGTACTCAAAATAAAATCCGCATATTTCTATCCCCGAATTCCGCTAACCCGTACAAATTCTTCCCGTACGAACAACAAGCTTGAAAAAATGTACGCTTCAAATCTTTCTTCACATTCCCAGACATCATCCGTCTTTTAATTTGTTTACATTGTCAATTCACATGGGGATTAATCTATTAACTACCGAGTTAAGGGTGCAGGTGCTGTGCTAGTTACATTACATGGGCCTGTTAGTCCTTAAATTTTGGCAAGGACCATTGTTACGGTAGCGATTACAAAAGACAGTTCGCACACACACACACTCTCCTCAGTGCACGAATATTCATCAATTATCCTGTACACACACATCAAGAGCATACTTTTCTCCCTACCTCTTAACAAACTGCCGTTTACAAGAAGAATGTAACATTTTCCACACCTTTCAATCTTCATGCCAGCTTATATTATGACTGGTTATGAATGGATCAAGTCGTTTAAGAAAAATGTTATGAAGACGATGAAACTAGGGCCTCGTAGACTGAGACTAAATAGCTAAAACTCATTCGGATGATCACATAGAAAAAAGGCAAGAGGACGTAATCTATTCAAATACCTGCAGTGCCGACAGTGCACTCCAAGTGGAACGCTTCACCAAGGGTCATACTATTATACATTACATCCCACCAGACCCACATCAATTTGTTCAATGTCTCCGTTCCGGCTCAAGTAATATACTTGCCTTCATCCTTCTCAGTTTGCTTTGAATCAAAGAAATAACGCATATTTCCAAACAGATGCCCTTTCAAAGTCTACTACGCTTCCATCATTCCTCACAATCCAACCGCTTAATCTATACATATTTCCACAAAGAAAACAAGCTCAACCTTCGCCAAATCAGCACATCGCTCACATAAGCCTATCTTAAATTTTCTTCGCCCCCACCTCTTGTCCATCCCTGCTATTGCAAAGTCCCACAAACATGCTTCTATTTTAACAAGATTCCGATCAAGCGATCTGCGTGGCAGGCAGCTTCATGCTTTTATATCCTCTTAAATCCTACATTTGTATCCAAAACTGCAAAAAATTTCGTCGAGGGTGGCCCGAACGGCTAAACCCATTCCCTGATTGACATAGTCACCTCACACAGTCACCTGCTCTTGAACAAGTATCCTTGTACATGCATTATCTCCGGATATTTCTTTGACTCTCTTACTCCGCAAGTGAAAGAGCATTAAGTCTGGGATCACAGCGCTGTAAAACTTTGGTTCTTGCTTTTAACATATTAGACAGAAATTATATTTTTATAAACGAATATTTTAGTCCTTTTGCAGCCGAGTATCGACGAAAACCCTCCAATTACAGGACGTGAGAGGGACGCAGCTAATTACGCCCAATTAACCTTCACGATTCGATCCAGTTGATGCATTTACTTTTCATCAATGCAGCCCTCTATCGTTTCATTATCATGCTTTATAATTACGTACTATTTATTGTAACAACCCCATGTAATCATTGCTCATTGCAGTGGCCAAAGCCCACACATTTCAACCATTTTATTTTTCTGTAAAAACGTTTTAATCAATCCTATTTCTCAGCAAGTACTACTGCATAACTGCATCTAACAGTAAATTCTACATGTTCTCCAAATCGTAAATACTGGAATGCTTCTAAAGCTATGTAACTTTTTGTCGCAAAGTTAAAAAAAATCCAGAGTTTTTCTCCGTAACCACAAAATCATCCCACAAGTTGCAAGCTGCAAACCCAACATTTATATCGCTAATAAAAATACAACCCAAGGTTAAATATTCCAATCCGTTAATTCCTTTAAAAAGCATGCATGGAGGGCGTTAGTTCATGACTGTGGTAAGAAAAATGGGGCTTCTGAGATAAGCTCTCGGGCTGACGCTCCCCACAGATTAACTTCTCTATTAGAAGGATTTCCGTTCTTTTAATACAATCAACAGATCTCTGTTCTTTTACCACCTCTCCGCCTTCCCCTAACCTTCTTGTAACAAATAGTCAATGAATTGAGCCTTTCTTTTACCATCCATCATATACATACTCTTCAAGTCCGTTTGTCATTTACCCACCTTGGAATTATGCGTAAATAGTATCGAGTCTATTTTTTTCGCTTCGCTACGCAACCTAACGTCACTTTTATTCAGTTCCCGCACTCACCCGTGCTACTCTACACCTGTAATTTCCTTCTCTGCATCCTTCCTCTCTGTCAAGCTCACCGTACTCCACAACATAACCACGCACTCCCTTCCAACACCGACTTTTAGTTTCCTATAAATCTTGTCATTCACCTCTTCAGTCAGTACTCCATTCAAATCTCACCTAATATTAACCACATCATCTGCCTCAGTCTCAAGTATAGTAGTTTAACACAAAATTATTGGAGAACCATCTATTCCACCAATACTAAATCACCCACTTGTCTCTTCATTTTCCCAAAACAATAGAACAAGATGAGGAGGCAATCATCCTTTGCAAATCTTCACAATCCCATGATTCAATCATTAGGCTATGCCTAAAAGCACGCATATTTATGCCTGTAATCCATCCCTTAATTCCACTACGCAAAGTTTCTTCTAGCTACTTTCTTCATTCTTACCTGTACCAAAAATACTTTTCCAACGGATCTATATATTTCCTTATAAACCCTTCCACATCCTCCATGATCCTTTGTCATAATCCAATCATGTCTCCGACACGCAACACCGATAACTTGTCTTCCTCCGTTACGAACCATCAATCCATAAAACTTGTTTTCACTTGGCTGAACCAAGACGACAATCGCTAATCCGTTTTTCGTAGCAAATCCTCCCTATTCCAGCTCAGCGTAAAGATCATCTTCGAATTACTACCAACATCAAAAATATCTACAACAGCACTAAGAAACCATGAAACCAATTGTAAAATCCTGTTTCAACTTAAAAGAATCCAAAGGTTTCATTTAGTATTTAGTAATATGAATCACGGATTCAATTCATCCGTTTAACTTCACGCAGGAACAAGAAAGTGGGACAAAATCTTGCATGGCCTCCAACGATTACTTCCAAATATTTATCTTCCGTGCTCATCCATTATTTTTAAAATGACTTCCAATGTTTTCCCTACAAATACTTCCACACACTTTTCCTTTTACTGTGTACACAAAAAATCACACACAGAGAAATCAGTACAACAAAACAGTTTTTTACCTCGTTTCCGGATTATCCATATTCCTTAAATTAATTATGTGCGTGTTAATCTGGTATTCCGTAGAGCTAGGGAAGACACATTTTTCTCTCCGTCTACATTCAAGTAAGCTACACTGTAGTGTACTTGATTCCATGTTCCTAATGTTATACGGATGATGGCACTTTCTATAAAAAGTGATTATCATGACAATCCAAGATGAATGATATTTTAAGCTAGATATAAGCTGTAAAATATCTCCTAGCGTACATGCTCATGTTTAGAAATCGCAAAGTGTGTATATTCTAATCACTATGTGTCATGCATCGTAAAGGAGATCTTCGTCGCACACTCCTTGCCCTTCTACACACATACACTTCTTCTCATGATAAATAACTTCGCAGCGTCTTTTAACTCCCCACCAGGGAGACAACTTTACAAAATCCAGGTCCTAAATCCTACAAAAGCCTCAGGTATCTTCTCTCCCTCAAGTATCTCAAGTATGCGCCTTTCAAAATTAAAAAAAAACAGGGCTAACTCTGATCCGATTTACGGATTCAGGACTAGCCTTACTTGTAACAGTAGATCTTTTACCGACCACGTAAAGTACTTTTTCCTGCCTTCATCATTTCCTTATCGGCTAGCTTTAAGTTTTTGCCATTTTGCATACCATCCACTGCTTCACTCAAGCAATGTCTTCAAGATTTTACCTTCGGTTAACGCTACTTAATATTTTTCCGTAATAAATTTAACCTAAACGTATATAATTCCCAAGAATTCTTGGGTCAAGCTCAGATTTGCATAATGTACTTTAGCTTTCCGATTTCCACCAGATTTAAAATCCCACAAATTGAGACCATCTCACCCTTTCATTAAGCTAAGAAAAGGTCACGCAGGAATTAGAATATCCGGTAACTGTGAGCAATAGAACGTAGAAGCTACATTGCAGTCCTGTACCTACAGACTGCTCAAAAGATTAACAGAAAAGAGCGGCATTGCAATGTCAAATCTTTGCATCGTATCACATATCTTTTCTCTCTCTTCCTTTCCACAATGACCACAAAGAGTGAGTAATGTCTTTGATGACAGATTCCACACGGTATTGTATACACAACCAGCCATGTGTGCAAATACGTGTGCGATTCTTGCAAGCCGATAGCATTGGATACTTTACATTTTCAATCCTAGCTGCATTAGCTACATTAAATGTGTTCAGCATTATAATTACGCATCCTAAGCTATGTATCGTAATGTATTTTAATTCATTTTTAATGCTATACATTTCTAACGAGACTAAAGAGTCCACAGCATTTCAGCTTCCGGCCATCCAAGGATCTATAAGTAAATAGAAGGCAATGAAATTCTCTCATTCCTTTGGATATCTTTCCATCAATCTACAATGCATGGAAACACACACGAATCTAAAATTAAACCCTCCCTAAATCACCATTTACTTAAACTCCACTTAAACCTTACTTCCTTCCTTACGCACACCCATCCGTGAACTCTCAAAAGATACAGGCGCAAACCATAAACTTCTCGCATTCTCACCTCCTCAAACTCGTCCCACACATTATTATCAGCCCTTCTTGTCCGTCAACTCCTACCAAATCTTATACAACTTGCAAAACCCTTATTTTCAAAAAATTACAAATCCTACTAATCTAAACTTACAGTAATTCATCCCTCCCTTTTGTTACCATTACCCCTCACTATTACCACACACCCCTTGGCCATTGGCAACGTCCCCATACAAGCAACCAGATAAAGTAAAACCGCCTCCTTTTCCATGTTTCCATGAGTTTACAGTTATCCGTAGAAAATTCAAACTGACTGTGGGCCCATGCCAGGATTCTCTAAGATTAGTTTCATCTCAAGACATTGACTCCAAATCAATCGCCACTCTGCACGCCACAGAATAAAAGTACATTTTAGTTAATGTCGCCTTGACCACGTGTGGTCTACGCTGAAACAAAACAAATAATGAATAAGTGAATCCTCCCGTGGCACTAATTATTTCATGGATCATATCTTCCATCTCTAAGACAACTACAGATGCACTATCTTTCATTCGCCACCAGCACTGATTGTCAGTGTCGTTCCACGCCAATTTCCAACGCTGTACGTACCATGAATCCTACCTTGAATCATTCACAGCGTTCACCATCCAGCTAGCGGAAGAACACCTGACTCCATCTAAAATAAAATTACAATCTAACGACATGAGCTGATAATGAATTAAATCCATTCTATCAAGATCGCTACCAAACCAACTCACGGACACCTGTGTCTCGGTTTTACGCCTATTCCGTTAACAACCGTGACATAGTCGCTTGGACAGATCAATACACCTGAATGTAAAGAATGACAATCTTGGCTTCCATGTATTGCAAACCTTTGCACACATTCACCATGCTTCTTCTTGATTCCTCTTTCCATTTTCCATCTATCAACATCATCAATAACGCATCTTTCAATTTCTACCCTTGATCCTTCAGTTTGTCTTCATCCTTGTCCACAGATTTTCCCGACCCAACCACCATGGCTAATATGCAAGTCTGAGGAAGAAAACGGTGAGAAGATTCTCCTGAGATACATCTCGAACATGAGCTTAAACTTGATACACTTAACTACAGCCTACATATTCCCATTTCCACCGAGACGCATCAATGTGCACCGCCAAACCAAATCATGACTTTGGTTCCTTCAAACCCATTCTCTTTATTCCTTATATCACATCATCTCACCTCTTCACATTTTCTAAAACTAAAAAATCTCTACTTTAATTGAGAAAGTATTCAGTATCGACTCCACAGCAGCTCCAATTCCACAATATTCCGAGAATTAACCTTCTTGTCATCTTGTGTACTACAGCAAAGATCTTCCAGTCTTTCAAAGACACAGGATTAAAAAAAGAGAAAATTTTTCGGGGCTTTCGTCACCAAAGTTTATATCATTTACACTAGTCATCCTCACCTTTCTCCTAATTCCTCCCATCTAGGATTGCAAGCAGCTAAGTATCTTAAACACCTTCATTTACTACCTCAAAATCCTACGTTAATTATTCCCTCGTAGAACTAGCCATGGTTTACACAAACTCGTCTATCAAACAATAACAAACAAATCCAGCTACTTATTCTCTCCGATACAGCAATACTACCTTAACAACCTGCTAACCGCAATCATAATTAGCATTACAATTGAAGCAGGTGTTACAAAGGAGCAACGCTCTTTCTTCTATTTTTTCTCTCGTTTACCACTCACTCCACACGTTTTACATGCTCACAATTTCAGACTGTCATTGTATAAACCCATGCGGTGATTATTAATCTCAGTTTACTCCAAACAGAGGGAAAGTATTGTATAAATAAAGACGACATGCACAGCCAACGTTATGCTTTCTTTTTTATATCTTCAACAAATACTACTCCCGCCGCCAAGTGTGCGTAAAGCTTTGATGAGTGACAATTCCTTTTTTCTCCTCTCTTGCTCCTCCAAATTAACGCTCACAATTCTTTTCGCCGTTTCTAAATCTGCATAAGATGCAGTTCAGCAAAGATTCTCTAAAATTTCCCTTCATAATCCTCATCTTCCTCCATACTACCCCCAAACCGTACCCCTCTTTTCCACTTCACACACTGCATTCAGAGTGATGATAAAACACGACAACACGCTACGAGTTTGATTGCTATTTGGTTTAAGGGACAGCCTGCTGTTAGCCCACAGCTGGTGGAGTAATAACACTTTTCCCGTACTCTTTTAAGCATTATCCACATCTTACCGTCCAAGCACAAGCATGGAACGATCCTCAGAATACTCAGTATTAAGTGGTAGTTTACTTGTGTTGACAATAAGTAGAGCAATTTCATTCCTAGAACAAGACAATACCCTTTTCCATCCCCGTCTCACCTCTCGACTACCGCAATCAGATACACATCATGACTTTGAACCTGAGTTAACTCATATGGCCTAATCAATTCACTTAAAGCTATATTTACAATACAAATTAAAATATACAAAAGTGAAACTCTTCCAATTCCACTGAGGGTGCAGAGAAGATTTGCAGAATGTGTGACTGTCTCAAGGTTGATACGCTAGCTTCAAGATTGTATGAATCCTAAATTTAATTACGAGTTTAATGGTGCAAAGTTAAAGAGCGGAAACCTGTGATGAATGATAATTAAAGAATTAAAAGAAACCATAGTCTTGAACACAAAGATTAGAGAGTTTGATATATCCGACTTTGGATAACGTTAACAACGAGGTGACAATCCCAAAATCCTACCTGTCACCTAAAGCGCCTCCTAAACAATATTTCACGGGGCCAAATTTTCTGCCCAACTTGGTCACATTCACTACGGATCATTCCTAAAACAAAGCTCATTAGTCTTCCCCACATTATCCAGATCCGACTCAGCCCATCCTCAGCCGTATTTTATTACCATATGCTATATTTGACAAGTAAATGAAATTCGCAATGCACAACTCCACCCGTGCTCAAACTTTCTCCTCAATTTACGGAGCATACTGAATACAACTCCTCTTCTCACACCTCTTCTTACACTTATATCCCGCCTGTCTTCCCAATTGTTCACGTCCTTCAAGCATCCCTCTCGTCCCTCTAGGCATTGTTTCCAAAAAGATGCCGTGATACCCGCGATTGCGGCTCCATTTCACACCACGGTGCAGAAACAAATAATTTAACTACCAGCCAAACCCGAATCCTAATGATCTACAGTTAAAGGCTTCAAGTAATCCCATTTTCCTATTTCATACAAAACTAAACATAAACTCCCCTTCATTCTTGTCCAACCCTTGTTGACGATTTTTTCAAAACCACGAATCCATGCCTCTAGGGTCTCGAAAGAAAGGGAACAGCACCCTCCTGCCCTCACATTTCTTTCACCGCCTCATTTAAGTATCTTACCACGTTTCTTACGAGTTTAATTTTCACTTGTCAAATCCTCCGCTTGTCAAAAATCATTTTCAAACATCATCAGAGGCGTAATTGGAAAACAAAAGATACAATGCAGACCACCTTATAACGTGCAATCCAATCTCCTCTATGCTTTTCATCATTCTTTCCTACTCCCTCTCGCCAACAACTTTCTCGGTATGTCAATACCTAACCGCTTCTCCACGAAACAGTCTCCTCAATGACCGATTCCACTCACAACGCCACGGACAGTCCCACAGTCCAAGTAATCACGCATGTAAAGCGTACAGTTCTAATTCTCAGCAAAATCACAAACTATAAATTTCTAATTACCGGTAGAATCTAATTTATCCACCTCCCCTCCCTCCTGTATCCAATTATAGCTATTCCCCACCGCTAGAGGGTTGTTTGTTCTGAAATCCCTAATGACCTCATTTCCACCTCTCCGCTCTCGCAATCCCAATCGAAATTGCTGGTTGAGGCATTAAATCTGGATTCAGTAAGACGATTGTGCCTTTCTTCTGTGGATTCTGCTAATCCTTCTTGCAATACGCTAATTCATGAATCAGATCAATTCAATCCAATCACAATATACAACAGGCGGGATGCCTGGGTGCCATTGCACCAAGGGCCAATACCCTTAGTCCTTATAGCTTTGTGTACAATCAATCCTTGAACAAAGACCCCAAAGCAGTATCATGAGGCAATTAGTGTAAAGCATGACGCTCAAGTACTCCCCCCGACTCCGTCACATATAAATTACCCAATAAGGCTTCCATCTTTTTCTTATGATTCTATTCAGCTAATTAATTCACAACCTCGCTATTGCCGATATGACTATCCTCCTCCTCGCTCTTACAACTTGCCCTGTTCATGAACAAATTCCTTTGGGTAAGCCTATTTCATTTTTGGTAAGCTTCGGATGAACATGTCATTTAAACAATATTACCAATTTCGATATTGTTCAACCCTTCGATTGCACAATTAGTTGCTGCATAATCTAGCAAAATGATTCCCATTGCCGATTATCATCCGATTAACAAGGTGATTCAACCTTTGATTTAATTAACACATGTTCAGATGACACAAAATACTATGGGTGCCCAAGGAATCGTCTCTTGTTTCGATGACAACCTCCGTACCTTTCCAAATCGGTTGCGAAATTAACTTTTTAGGCTATTCTTTTAGTTCCAGAAAAGGTAACGAACCCCTCCACAGATCCATGCTAAAGAGTTGAAAGGAAATACAATTCTTTATTAAAACTACATCCATTCACGTCTCAACGTTCAGGGTAATTTTATTCCGGATTACGCGTAACGTTAGTATCTGCATTAAACCATCTCTAATCATCTACCAGCTTCGCTACTTCTGTATGATTTACGATGTACCAACCATGCTTCCACAACACGACGTCTCAGTAATTTCTCCTTACAAAGTTATCGGCGTACGCCATCTCTGACGAACATGTTATTTTTTGTGGCAATGAATCGGAGGAAAACAGAGGATTTCATGCTTTTACTATGTGTACACATAAGATGCTCCACTAAATTATGTACAGTGGCATTACCCATTATGAATCCCCGTTTGCTCTTCAAGTCTTGGGAGAGAGAGCCACTTTTCAGATTTCCCAAGATTCAGTTGTAATGACGCTATAGTATCGTAATAAATGATGATGGAGCGTAGAAAGGAAGTGTACAAATGAAGAGGGCGAAGTCTGGGGAAAATTAGAGGAGGATTTTCAAAACCTCGTAAGGATACAGAGAGAGTGAGAGAGGACTAATCAAATTGTTTGCACGCTTTGACAAAAGGAGCGGATTAATTCAATTCGTTACATGCGTCCGTTTTGTTTGTTGTATTCCTTGATGCATACCTGCCGCTCACGTTTGAATCTTGATATGCATGCACATTACGCTATTGCCTTCGACAACTGTACGTGGGAGATGGGTGCAGATGATATTAATTAATAAAACTCGGCCAAAAATATCATCTTCACTTCAAGATCCCATTGGTAGGCAGTAAGTAGAAAACATTTCTAAAGTTTGCATGTAACAATTTCGTGTTACTTGGGTTAATGGCGCATGTCATATATACGGCAAGCAATAAAACTTAGCAAACCCTTTTTTTCATTCATCATAATTTCTACTACACAATTTGTAATTTAAAACCTTATTATTAACGTAATAGTTTTTTATATTTCGCTCATATAAAATACCGTTCTACCCAAAAATCTATTCCCTCCTACCGTCCTATCAGTTTACCCAAAGTTTGTCAAACCAACATTTTTCCCAGTAGCGACTGATTTGCAATTTACAAGCAAGCACACACCTTGCACACTTGATTGCGAGTAATCCGGCACGGCTACAATACTTTAGATCCCATCAAGTATTGTATACACTGAGACACCAAGGTTGCTGCAGCAACAACTGTCAATCATTACTTTTCAAATGTTACAAAATTAAACGGACACTTGTAAAATTAAATGGCATGCCCTTTTATCATTCTATCATTTACTACTTCCCTTGTTCTTTTCCCTTTCTATTTTTGAAACGTTTTCCTTAGTAACTCGTATACCTAGCATGGCGGCGCACCCGTAAATTCATTAAAACTCTTCAACGAATCTTTAAGTCCTTAGCCCTTCTTCATCCCAATGACAGTTGATTCGATATTTGATAAAATTCAAGAACATATTGCGATACGACGCATAATTTTCTCACGATTGGAAATTTATATTCCCGGCTAAAATAGAAAGACACTCCCACCATTTAATAAGACTGACACTGAGACGTGATTACAGTTTTCAGAACCATGTTTTTTATGGAGTTCTTCTTCACATGTGAGTCACATGATGTGACTCCTACAATTGGAACACGTGACAGGTTGAGAGACAAAGGTTTACTTACCATGAGAGATTTGAATTGATTGAGCAGTGATCCAAGCAAAGAGGAAGAAGATACGGATACTTTTATCCCACGAAGTCTTCATAGTTGAGTTGGTTCTTGTGCGAACCATTGTCATATGATCGTTTCTTCCAATTAGTTTTCTAAAAGTTTTCCACATTTCACTAAAATGTTAAATCCAACTTCTACACAATGTACCGAAAATTTAGGGGCTCCTCTTAAATTCTTCAATAATTCCATTTTTCCCAAAGAATGTCCACGTCGTCCTTAGATAGAGCATAGATATGGGTGTCTCCTCGAACAAATCCGCGCATAGATCATCTTCAATTTCTCCTTTTTATCAAATGTACAGAAAACGATTCCCAGATTTATGGGAAGCACGAAACGTCTTGTCAAATCAAACTCTTCAAAAACAGAAGTTTAGGCTACGGATTTTCTTTAAAATCTTTCTCATCCTTAATGCACATAATCCTTCCGATCACAACATGGCCGAATTAATCTTCAGCGTATATCACTTCTTTTCCATCACAGACTCAGTCTGGTAGTAGTCCTCCTTCCTTTAATCTCTTCTTGCAGGATTCACGGCTTTATCACTTCCATTATCTTCTTTACAGTGTTCTTAACAATCCTCCGTCCTCCTATCACGGCAACCTTTCTCCTTCACCTGTAAAACAAAGAGATGTCAAAACGTTAATCTTGTAACCATCGTCCATTCCACCCTCCTCTTCCATTAAACCCAACAACGTCCTCCCTATCTTTCCTTCATCCTTCCTTAAATCCCCAAGGTTTGCCAGCAAATTAAAAAAGTGGAAGCTAATTGTAATAAATATTCATTTTAATTCTTCTCTTCTAATGCATACATTCCGTACTATACGATTCACGCGTCTGTCTCATAGAACGCTTTACGTTTCTTAACGCTCTTCCACCACAAGTTTATGCAGCTTCCCAGAAGAGACCCCTCAGAAAACACGCCGCAATAATGCAGTCTGCAACGAATTCGGCAATTAAAAATTTACAATTTCCTTATTACGTATTCAAAGTTAAAAAATGTACTCGGATTTAGTGCCTCCCGTTTCTTCTCGCCTCCCAAATATTCCGCTAAAAATGCGTTAAAAACATCTTGCTTCCCCAAAACCAAGCCTTCATCAACATGGCCGGATCCCCTGTATGCAACCGTATCTTCTTATTTCGTTTCCGCATGTCTCAAGAGTTTAGCTTGGTTTTTTCCCTCCATAAAGTCCACTAAAAACGCAAACTTACTGCAGATAAGTAAATATAAATGTTTCAGCAACAACTACCTGCATAAAAACTTAAACCATCTTCTTCTACATCATCTTTTGATTGCTCTCAAGAGCATACTTTCCTCATCAGCATCATTAGCTCCCGCCTTTCTACGATTCTTTCTAATTTCTTTTTATATATTTGTACCTTACCTTCCCTTTTCCCCTACATGTTGTGTACATTGTGAAACTCATCCGTGCAGTGATTTAACTCAAATTGCATAATATCGCATTAAGATTTCTTTAAAATAAAAAATGTACACCGCATCCGCACTAATTGTTTCCTCTCTTTTATTCTCCCTTTTTCTAATCAATTCGCAATCCCAATCCTTTGTCCTCTCTTTCACATGGCATTTTTCTACGTTTTCTCAATCTCACCTTCCTGCATTTCTGCTAATCTGCAAATACTGTTACTAACTGATTCAAAATATAATCCGAAATCATCTCTGAAACCGCCCGTCTTTGAATACCTCACTCTCCGACAATGTAGCTTGGATTACTTACGTTGCAAGTCTTTGATATGATTAAAGCGCTTGTCGGTGAAGCTACTCCTTCCTCTTGAATGTTGAAGACTAAAATAAGACGCGTAGGAAATCCAAACAATATCCTTGAAAAACAGCATGGGACCGGTTTAACGTGAGCAATCGATGCAACGCCACCTAGTACAAAACTACGGTTATATTACGGTTCCATTTATCCCTTTCCTTGATGATCAAAGCCACAAATCAATAAATATTTTAATTTAGACCCTCGACTAAGTGGCGTTAAAATATCTTTCTTCTTTAATTTTTTCCTGTAACAACTCCACCATCGCCGTGCTCGCACCGTTTTTTCTCCTTATGTCCTACCAAACCGGCTACAGGAGAATGTGCATGAGGTAAAGAATTGCACCTTAATGCTTTTCGTGGTTTACAAATTGGATTTCACTTCCACGAGCTTCGAGTCTCAGGCGTACAACCTCATCATATTCCTTCCGCGCTTCCTCACCCTTTGCTTTCTTGCTTGCTTCTTCATGCCGATTTAAAGATAGTCGTGGCTGTTGTACATGTATCTGCATATTTCTTGGCGTAAAATGAAAAATACTTTCGTCCAAAATAGCAAAAACGAGAGTAACTGCGACGTCGTCCTCTTAGCCATATTCCTACCTTTTCGTTATTCGATTAAATGAACGAGGAAGAAGCGAGAGATAATAGGAAATATATTGTTCAGCTCCTGTCATCCTCAATTCCTCAATCCTAAATATGATAAACTCCTGCTCACCGTTAACTTCCTCCTACTTTTCATGTCCCCGAATCATACGGTAAGTCTTTTGCGCCTTGGACTCATCCGCTAATCAATTTCGTTCATCGGTCCAAACCAATTCCCAACTTCCACAACAGAGTAAGGAAGCAATCAAGCTTCTCGTCATCTTCTTTACATCCTCAAATATTCATCGTTTTCTTTATATTATTTCCTCATATTCCTTCGCCTCCGTCCTTAGCTCTTACTAACGATGACAAGTTGAATGATCAAGTTTGGTAAAACATTTTTACCCCTAAAAAAAGAGCAGAATTCTCATTACCTCCTGTCGTGAGACGGCTAATGAAATCTCCAAATCGTATTCTCATCTCCCTCGTCCTTCCCATTCTGCATTACGCGAATCAAATTAACCTAAACTACTTGTGTTCCATCTCCAAACTCCACGCTTTCAACAACATCCCTCTTGTCCCCTCTCATCCCTGCTCACCAACTTCAACAGAGAAACTCCCTCCTCTAAGACGTCGTCTAAGCAAAAGTATTCACATTTATAGTTTGCGGCAACATAAGCATCCCAGCTAAGCAGGTGAACCGCCATTTCCGTTTTCTTGCCTAGGAGCATTTAAACGCTTCTGCACCTGCTTCAATTCAAGCACGGATTACCCTGCTATCCCTACTCACTTAAAACAGTGTGAACCACTTGTTAATAGTTGGACCCCAACGGGTAGCTAAGTTGCTTTACAAATTATTTGTTTGCCATTATCCCTCCATTTAATCCGCCGTTTGGGATCAAACATTAAGCATGAGTGTAAATAGGAGATGACCCACTAAACATACCTGCGAACCACCTGTTCCACGTCATAAATGCTTTAAGCGTCACCAAGTTTTCCATACCAGCCACCTATCAAGCACCTAAGCTGCTTACCCTCTGCGATTCGCTATTTTATCTTACAATGCGCTCTCCAAAATAATTATCATAAGTGTCTCTTACTTTCCGTCATTCTCAACAGCCTACACATTTCTCAATATCAAAACCCATCTTCCCTCCACTCCTCCCATCTCTGTCATTCCAAATAGGCGTGCACCAAATCTTTTATTTTCGCTTCTTCCCTCATCTTCCATGTCTTTTTTCCCTACAACTCAAGTCTTCCGCTACGAGTATAAACTCTTAAACGGAAGCTTTCAACCCAATATATTACTTTACCGCAACCCTATTCTGTTTTCCTCCTTATCTGTATACAATTCTCCCTCCAACACACAAATTACATATCTCAAATGCGAACAGGAAGCAGTCAACAATAATTTCTAATCATAATTTTTTAATGTATCTATTTCTCATCCCCATTTCAATTCCATTTAAAAATAAACCCCCGAATCATCGAATCACTCCATCCAATCCACCCTCATCTCTCCATCTTCCAAAGTTCATGTCGCACAGACGCAAGTAATTTCCGCTAATTCGTAAACCGACAAAACCTATTCCTCGCATCTTCTTCGTCGATTTCCTTATTTATGTGCTCAATTATTTGTCTAATAACATCAGGATTTTCTCCTTCAGCTAAGCCGCCCATGAAACTCATTTATCTCAAATCAGCGTGTGTACTGTCTCGAACAACTCCGTGTCTCCAAGAAATATCATCTGTTTTGTGTTTCCACATTTTAGTATTCCTATGATTCTATGATAACACCCCCAACGATTATCGTCTGGTTAGCACAGAATGTGTTCTGTCAAACGATACTACGAGATTGTCTGTTCTGTACAAAGTTTCATTCAACCCTTCAAGTGTTACTACCAGGATTGGTCCTAATTTCTTCCTTGTCCCAAGTTGCGACAACCAACCTCGTGTACCATGTCTGCATATTCCGAGTCTGATAGAGATGCTAACAATCCAAGTATTAGCCAGTGGCTAGCGCAGTTAGCTCTGGGCATTAATAATTTAATTTTGCGGTTGCACACCTTTAAATCAGATTCGTGGGAACACCACAAGCATAATCACTTTTCAAAACCAACCCAGCTCAACAATTCAATCACATTTTTCATTCAAATGTCACCCAGCCAACACCTAATACACAAATTCTATTATTCTGATAATTCTTATGAAGCCAAACTAGCATTTCACCCCACCGATGCCTAATTTTTCCAAATATGCGTAAGAGTTGTCTAAACTAAACAAGTAACCAATTAACACAACTTTTACTTGACGACGAGTTCAACCATGTTACACATTTCTTCACCCTTTTTCGCTATTTACCCACACAATCTTACATTGTCCAAGCAAGAAGAGTTATTCCTTCCAGATTATTGAATCAATTAAACTGGGTTTTGAAATCCTCAACATATTCGTAATCCCCTGACATTCCTTGGCTTTAGAACATCTCTTTTTCTGATAATCTAAAATAAACCTAACATTCCCCCCCCCCCTGTAACTCTGCATCTACTTGTTTGTGTGTTATTACACTTGACTCAAGTAATTTTTCGCAGAGGGATGACAAAGAAAAGTAGTAGTGAAATTAAACCCTCTTCTCCTAACCCTCAGTGTATTTAGTTTATTCCCTGTAAACTTTTCAAAAAACTACAATGTTTACAACATAAGCTTCAATCCTCATCCTGCCGTTCCTGCCCTGTTTTTCAAGCTCCAAATCACCCCTTGTGTATCTTTCTACGACACCGTCCCGCATTATCCCAGAGAGCATCTTGTACAATTTAGTCCAAAGCCTAACCAGCCTAACTCCAACTAAACTTACTCGCATAGTTTCCTATTGTACTTTCATCCCCAAACCTTACCTAAGCTTTCCTCACCTCCCCCCTCATCATATCCTTTAAATTATACGGCTTCGTCTCAATAATTCTTATGGTGCACTCACGGTAAAATAAAACCCACCTTCCCCTACGCAACGCACCACCACCGTCGCTGAGTCTTCAGGTGTAAATCTCCTTGCTCCTTTTAACCGTGTGACATGAATCATGACGATTCAAAATCTCTCACCAACCTAGCCGACTTTACCTTGCTCGTCTATTTCTTTAATTCAAACTACTTTACATCCCTCACAGCCACCCTCATACTTTTTTTCACTCCTTCGTATCCTCTATTTACTTGCAATTTGTAACTTATAGCCGATCCATTCTCAACAACAAAAAACTCCATTTACCATCGAATTAAACACAGTTAATTTAATTCACCAAACTAATACCATTATTGAATCAACCATCAATTATTCAGTGTCCAAGAAACGACTATGACGTTTAAATCTTTAGAGCCTTGAAACCCAAACGTATTCCTGCATCGTCTGGGAAACTTTCCAGTTAACAACAACAGAGGTCGGTTTATTCAAGATGTATAGCACTACCCGTATTTAACCGTATCATCAAAAGACCTTGGTTCCTTGAGGAAATTATATGGTCCAAATATTAGTAAGATTAATTCTCTTGGTCCACCAATTCTCCGGCTCACCATGAAGTCCATGAACAACTCTCTCTAAATCAGCTTCCTTCCTCCTCCTGGCATTGGCATCACTACTGCCTCAGTAAAAAAGGCTCTGTCTCTTGGGCAAATAATAACGTTTTCCGTGGAGAATCAAGTGGCTAAAGCATAACTACCATCCAAGGTGCCCTTTATCGCGCTTTTTCTAATACCTAGTCGTAATTCATCCATTATGTACCTTGTAGAAACCCTCATCCTGGCACTCACTCCTCTTCAGCATTTCCGCAAATCAGTTCTCTCTCTTGATCATACGTCTCATCATCTTTTACTCTCCTAACTAATAAACGCTACTGCTATGAAATATGAAAATCCATAAGAAAACCTCCTAGTTCCACCCTTCTTCACCTTACAACGCCTTACTTATCTTGTTTCTAACGGTATTTCAAGATCAATTCCAAAACTAAAATGTTTCTTTTCCGCTACTACCTAACCCTCCCAGTATCAATCTCCAGATCGACACATCATCGCGTACTTCGAGAATTCCGATCCCATTTACCGTAAACACACTCCGAATTATTTCATATTAAACCCAGAATCAGTAATCATGTTTACTTCACTGCTAGTAGAATCTGGAAAATCTGCAACTTCTATTATCAATCTAACATAGTTTCAGAGCCTGAGTAAAGTTCAACTTGGTACGACACAGAAATCATTGCCCTAGACTCTTCGAAACTTATGTATCCCTCTCATCTTAACCTTAGAATGGATCAGTATACATAATTTTGAATTGATATTAACCCTATCTAATAACATAGCTTCACATTCGACCAACGTATGGATGCATCTCCTTGTCAATCCTGACTCCTGCCATACCCGTGGTAAGCTGGATCTCATGCTTTCGTTATTTTAAGAATGAGTGCAATTATTTTGAAATTAATATTAATTACAGCCTCGAGTCTATAAGTCCGATAAGAAAAGACCCTATTCAGAACTAAAACTTCTTCTACATTCTAAAAAGGGAGACGGGACTTTCTTCTTTTCCTGGCTGATAGAGACACAGCTCTTGAGACTGTATAAAGAAATGAAAAACACATAACGAACTTGTCTGAACTGTGGTTAATACTGACTTTTCCAATTAATTTCTCTTACAGTAAGAAAAAGTGGGGGTACGAGTAGAACAAATTCAAATTTTCATGCTTGATTAAATCCTCTTTTTACCACTGACCCACCTATCCTTCATCCTCCTCACTTTGGCCATGCTGAGTTGATCGTGGAGGAAAGGGAGATGCTCTAAATATGTGATATGCTTTGGATTATTTCCTTTATTGCTAAAATACATACATGACTGCATCGTTGCACACACTAGGTTTTGTTTTTCCTCACAATAAAAAATATTCCCTTGCAAATTTTTCAAAGTCATTTCATCTTCCATTTCACAATTATCTCCCTCCGTCTCCTCCTTCCTTATTAGCTTGTATTCCTTATTCTCTTCCTACGTTGTATCCCCAAGCTCAATCGTCTAGCTATCGTCTATTTCATCTTTTACGATTCCTCGAGTTTCAAGTTCATATTGCAACGTATTTTGTTTACCCAAAGAACCAACTTGTTTCTCAAAATCATCATATTTATCAGCTATATAATTATCTAGTGCGATCAGCACAAAAGGTGCGTAAAAGAGTAATTAGCGTGAAAGCCTCATCGAGGCTTCGAACTTACCAATGGCTGTTATGGAATCCAGGATTAATTCATTCTATTCTTTCAAACTTCTCCTTCTCTTAAAGCACATCAGCTTTCCTCAGCACCTCTCTTCGATTGGCTTCTCTGCTCCAAGATAACGTTTTGCACTTCCGAAACCAGTTCACCAAATTATCCTTGCCCAAATAAACAACCAAAGCACACTAATATCCAAAATCTCATTCAGTCCTCCATGTCTCTATCGGGTAGTATGTCCTCTGACGAGTAGTACACTGGTATCAATTAAAAACCGTTTACTTCCACTGCGTCGTCTGTAAAGTCACAAAATAAAAGTTTTAACACTGCACATTCGTTTGCTGATTAACGTTTCACAGAAGTATATACACCTTAATTGCTTGTAATTAAAGCAACCGATAGTAAAAAAAAAGGTATCACTTCTATTCCGAGTTCCGTTCTTGAGGGTCTCAAGTCCTGGCTTGTCACTCCCTCCGTCACACAGGTGGGCCAGAGCCAGGTAAAAGAGTGGGCGTGATGAATGCTAGTTGTGATGCTCTGTTTAGAATCACTCAATTTTTCTCACAGATCACAGTCAGAGAAGCCGAGACGCCAAACACAACCTGTTTACCGCAACACGTTAACATTTCAACTGCTTAAATTAATCAGCATCACCTCAACCAAACCCTAACTTTGGCTTTACTCAAATCCCTTCTCCTCTCTCGTCTTTTCATCTCTTACAAGATTATATTTTTCCTTGCCTTATAACTTCACCACCGTCTTCTCTCTCCCACTTAAAACACAATACTACTCTTCATACATTACATTTATGCTTCAACCCTTCCTCATCTTCATCCCTTAAATCCTTAACAAACCCTAAACTCCCCAACTTTTCCATTTTCATCAGCTCATACACCACTTACCTGTACCACCAACTAACCATCTCTTTCCTTCTTTCCACTCTTCCGCCGTCAATGAATCTCTCACCTTAACTGCTTCTCATCTTCTCTTTGGTCCCTTATGCCTTATTTCGGTATTCCTTCCAAATTTTCTCTTGCAAGCTGTCCCCAGATCAGCTTCAACTTTTGGTGGTTCCGGAAAAACAACTGTCAAAAAACATCCTTTCATTAAATTCCGTACTTAAAACCTTTTTTTATGAAACTCAAGATTTTACCTAACATTACTGTCAATCCGTATCCATAATAAGTGTTCTTGACTATTTACCCGCTTGGACGTCACATTTGAACTTTAAGGACTTACGCATTGACCCTTACTTTGGAAGATTAGTGATCTTCAAGAATTTTGTGACTAATTTAGTAATTTAACTATTGCACTAAAGATATTACCTACTAAATTTTTGCCGGTTTTCTCACCGTCAAGGGGTGTTTCTCCTTTGTGTACACTCATCATTAAATCCATAGCTTTTCCTAATGGATTTTGCAATTTTACTTGACTATCCTATTACAAATGCATTCAAACTAGATTTTCTTTAAAAAAACACTACAATAACAATTAATAAAGTAACTCTTCTCGCAAAGTAATTTATCAATTTAAAATCACACACACACAACACTCGCACCGCACTTCACGAGAAAACCGTAAGGAATTTGGGAGGGAAAACGTTCCAGATTTTCTCCAGTTTCGCGCGCTTATTTTTTTTAAAAGAAACTATACCTTACCATTGAGCGGAGAGAACGCAATGTGCAAAATCTATGACCGAAACTGCCACAAAGGGTAGAGGTATGTCAAAGGTCATGTCATAGAGTGGCAATTCATGGATTCAATAAGCTAAGTTACCCATTCTCTAATTATAATTGATAACTGACATCAATTCACTCGGAAATATCTAAAAAGAACTCTTCGCAAATGGCAACAACTTTGAGAAAGCTCAAGTGCTTATTGCTTATAATACCCCATAACGAAAGAGGACTCGAAACAACGCTTGCACAGGTAAAAGTTCTTACATCCTTACATAGACTTTCGTTGATATTAGTGGAAATGTATCGATGTCTTAATAACTATATACAGCATGTATGATTCATGTTTAGGGATATCGGTCAGCGTCGATAACTCGACTGCCGATGACAACAAGCGTACATTTATGCCAATCTAGGAAACCTTATAACAAGTTATAGCATCTTCTGAACTCTGAACTCATATGAACGAGCTAGCGTCAGGTGGCAACAGAATATTTCAACAACTTGTATCAAGCTCCCATGCAAATCTTAAAGGACGAACCAAATCCTAAAATCTTACAATCCTCAGCCAGCACTGAGGTAAAATCCCTAGCTCTTGGATATTTGCAGAACCTCCTAAAAATATACCTACAAAAAAACGTTTCCACTCTAATCTTTTATGCATGCATTGTCCACTTTAATCTTCTTCCAACCTTGTAGCAGCATTCTATGAAATGTTTCTTTGAACCCATAGTTTTATATCATGTAATGCAATGGATTTTCTCCGCCAGGATCCCTCACTTGACGACCTTTAATACGCTCACTGAATTCTCTAATATCTTGAATCTGCGATTGCTCAGATAAAAACCTTACCAGAAGCGTCGCAACAACAATGAAAAGTCGTACCCTTTCTGTTTGCTTTTCTCATTACCCTTCCCATTAACTTAGTTTCTTAGTTAGTCTTAAAACTTTCGACTCGAAAACCATTTAAAGCACTGTGCTACACTGCGTTGTTCAATAGTTTCATACCAGGAGGAGCTGGTGACAGAAATTGATTATGCATTGCCGAGGGAAACGAGAGGCAGACAGATGAGAGAAATAATAATTTTCTCCTGCTTCTCTACGGCTCCATGCCCTAAGAGCAATAAAAGTCCCCAGACTTTTCTTGGTAGTGTGGTGGCTAATTGCGTGACAACAATTCAGGAATTAGCCAAGTTTTACGCCAATTTCCACGATTCGAAAAGCTCTTTTTTCTCTCTAGTCCGCTTCTTCTCTCCGCGCTGACCAGCAGTATTTCAAGTCCACACATATGCATGCACTGCGCATCACTGACTTAGCGCCGCTAAAAGGCCCTGTACACTTTGAGGACACCACGATAATTACTTGCCACACAGTCATCCAATTACAGGATTCAGTGATTGAACTCAGGCGCTGTATCTTAAAGCGCTTGCTTTCTTCCGTCCAACTACAAATGATACTTGAAGTGGACACACTTTGGTCGGCCATGCATAGCGTCCATTTACCAAGTACACAGCCGTAGTGAGAAACGTAGGAAAAAAGTTTAAATACACCTTCACTCTCGATTCCTCAGGTGTATCAATAAGCATTACACTGTAGGGGACAAATATATAAACAGCTACTACCAAGCCACATCAACAATCCTTGCGCCTTCATCAAAATCTCGCTCAACCTCAGCCCTGATTATGTGGCCACGTAAAACAAAAACACACTCCCTTCAAGGCTTCCCTCCAATCCCATCTTCTGTCGGCAAACGATTTCAAGACTCTCGCTTTTTCACACTTTTCAGTGACAAGCTTCAAGCATAGCTATAACAGATCCTGCCAGTACCAATTCTTCTCAGGTGAAACCAATTCTGTCACTAATTCAGAGTCAAAGGACCGTCCTCTTGACCTGTGACTCCCCAATTAACGGCAACCCCTCGAATATCCCCCAAATTTGATTTCATTCATGACAGGGAAACTACTGAAAGAAATAAATCGTTCCGTCTGTTTCGATTGCAACTGTAAATAAACTGGATTTCTTAAAATAAGCCAGGTCCGAAGTTCATCAAATTCTGCTCAGCCTAAACAAAATCGTTTCCCCATGCAGACAACACCTCTGGTCAAACTCACAAAACGAAACACCTTCTTACAAACATCACCCGCTGAATCACGGAACAAACATAACCATCTCACACCGGCAATCCAAATTGCATCCACCTTTTACATGTTCTTGCGGTAAGACCGGATACAGGAGGCGTATGGAATTGCAATCTTCGAGCATTAGCGATTCATGCATAACTCTTTGAATACAAGAGCGTAAACTCATCAAGCTAGAAGGCATCATGCGTCCCTCTGGTACCTTGTACAATTACATTCGCAAGAATCATCAAAGGATGAGGAGTAACACCGAATAGGAAAAAGGAATACGAAACTTATCTGAAATCAATGGATTTTTCAATTGCATATTGTAATTTGCCGAAACAACATTTTGCAAGCATCCAACGATTCCCAAATCTCTCCTTGTTCCTTGTGTATTGCACCTCTTTAGAACTACAGTTTCGCTTCATCGTTTGTGCAATCAACTCTTTATAGACTTGACGCTGCATTTAATTTCAAACTAATTTTAAACACTTCTGCACACTTGAAGAACCCGGAATAAAAGACTCATGATAAAAGCTCTTTTGTAGAATCCTTGCACCCAAGTTTTACATCCATTTGCACATCCTTCACACTAATCTTCAATTAACAGAGACAGAATATCAAACACATTTTATCCATTTCTTCCTAAATCTTTAACCGTGGTATTTTGTACTTCTCATAGCTCAGATTTTAATTCACCTGAGAAAAACATCTATAATTTCCTTTACAATATTGGGATTAACACCAGGCTTTGCATTCCTTAGCTGTGTACACTTTCCTTTTCTTTCCTGCAACAATTCAATATGATTGCCTTCAGCCATGCATCATTTCCACTCACATTTTAATGTATGCATTTTATAAACATAAAAATATTTCCCCCAATTCTTCCTCTAAAGCTGTCGGCAGTGACTGCAAACATTTTAAAGAGAGTACCTTCACTATTGGAATTATCTAAAACTTTTACATAACTTTTCCATTTTTACACACATCATGCATCATTTCATCTGGAAAGGGATAAAAAATATTTTCTCTTTTTACCACTCTTCCTCTCTCAATTTTCAAATTCACGCATCCTCCCATCTTCACAATAAGTAATTGCATGAATCATGAATAAGCCACTTCCATTGCATAATAATGCATCCTCGTGTCATCTCTTTCTTCCTTGCAGCTTCAATCTCCTTTTACATTCCGTTTTACCGATAGTTTCATGCGAATTCCTAATGTATCGATGCGCAATATTGCTACTAGGATGCTATAAATCTATTGACTTCATAACGTCCAAATGTATAACACTGATCAACACTGAGATATGAACACATTAATGTGAAGAACTAACTTTATTTATTGAGGTACGAATATTCTATTGCACTGGGCAATCTGGGAAGAGGGTGAGCGTAATGAGAAAAGAACACACATGATTTTTGTGAGAAGCTTAACAAATGGTGACAGGAACTAACAGTTTACCAGGAGTGCGATTATTAAAAAAACTACTCTGGATAGTGCAGATAATGCAGTGGTACAGAGGGAATACCTTTCATAGAACAGCTTACGTTTTTTTTCTTATGCTTTACACACAATTAGTTTGTAGCTAAAAAGCATTACGTAATATATCCATCAATTTCTGTTATTACATTCGATACCTGATCAAAATTCATATTAAGAACCGGTAATATTCTATCCAGTTTTATATCACTCTCGAATGACAAGAATCTCAAGGGTTTTTAGCGCTATATTGCATACAGCGACTCAATCCAAGTACTACAGCACTAATTAACAACTATATATGGCAAAAGAAATCCAGTCGGGCAATACCGGCACTGTCCGTCTTCAATTAACTCCCGATAAATGGCAAGAAATACACGCCCAACAAAAAAAGGGCACACCAGACCCGACTAACAAGGTCCTTGGTCTACAAAATATTCAAAAATTCCAACTATATATATATACGGCAGGCAGTCTAGGCACTCTCTAGCACATTCGCAGTTATATTCAGAAGAGATAAGATAAAATTTCAAGTACAATATCCTACACAAGTGGTTTGCATTAGCTACTCTCTCGGGAAGCTTCAGAATCTAACTACCGGCGAGTTGTGATTCATTCGTGAGTGTGGAGCCGTTAGCAATAGTGTCACTGCAAATGAGGGAAGTGCAAAAATTTTCGTTATTGTGCCAACTATCTTTCAAAGACAGGTTGAACATGGAGTAGCTGGGATCTCCAGTCACTTCTTTCACGATGTTTAAAAACGCGGGAAGACGATTCTGGAGCTCATCCCCACTCAGAGTGCTATACGTTTCCAGAAGAATCAATCCTTTGCATCGTGGATGAGATGGCTGCTTGTAAATGTCCAACTGAAAGTACTGGTCATTGTGAAGGAAGCAGCGCCGAGTTTTGCAGATGGTCAAATGCTTATGATCCCTCTGCGCAAGCATATTGCAAAAATCACGATGCGTAAGTGCTGTTTTCACTTCAACCACTTGGTTGTTTAGTTCTGGCCGACGAACAGTGTACGTATAGGTCCATCTTCCTCGTTGTCCACGCTTCCTCAACCTGGCTTGCATTCGCGGCCCTCCAACTTTCAAGTAATCGTGGAATATACTGAAATCCTGGAACCCTTCTGGGAAAACATCGTTGGATGGCAACGGCCCACGAACAAGGAATTTCCGCTTCTTGGCATCATCCTGCAGACGGTCATGCGTATCAATCCCCAGCTTGGCACACACCGATTGAATCATTCTACAGATCTTCGTTTCAAAGTCAGTAGAGTTGTCAACCACGTCAAAGTAAGGATGACCGACCCAGGCTTGAGCTGCTTTATGATCCAATTCTCGTGCCAACTCCAGTCCCTCGCTTCGAGCAGCATGTTCCTGTTATTAAACATCATGAGCATTAAATATCATAACAATCGCACGCAATCACAATAATCTAGTATCTTATCCAGCCGGATACTTCCATATCCGCAGTGTAAGGCTTTACTACTAGACGTTAATCAAAAATACAAGTTATAAAGACTGCCTTACCTCTATCGTGTAAAATGCATCCGCGCCATTTGCAGCAGACACCATGTGGATAATCTGGTTGTAACGAGTGTCTCGCAATTCAATCTCGTTCCATCCGTTCCTTAGTAGGATCCCTTCCCACTGATCTCTGCTAATAAAGGCAGAAGCATCCATCGTCCCACGGTCGCAAATCACAAGAACATCTCGGTTCAGCTTTTCCGCAACGTCGAAAAACACGGCTTCAATTTGCATCATTGTCCGAAGTAACTCTTCCTGAAATTCCACTCCTTGTTTTTCGTTAAGCTCTGTAAACTTGATGCCCCCGCCCAGTAAGATTGTTGCAGTTTCCGGCACTCGCAACACCTTCCAGCCCATACTTTCAAAAAAAGTACACAGACGACTCTGGCCGGTAGTTTTTCCTCCACACGGTCCGCCCGTCAGCACGAGCTTGTACACCTTCTTTCCATTCCGTCCAGGGGTCACGTTTTCAATCTTGTTCTGGATGAAACTGGTTGTCGACGTCGAAACGGAGGTTACGACTTCGTCTTCATTGTCATCCCCAAAAATAAGATTATTGCTTCCGATTCCCATGTTCGTGGTGCTAGTGATTGCATTGTTCATGATCCCATTCACCTCGTCCTTTAGAATTTTTATCGGTGTGTAAGCCCCATTCGCTGTTCCATTCGCAGTTCCATTCGTCGCCGTACCATTCGTATACCCATCCGACTTCCCGTTTGTCAACTTCAATCCATTCATTTCCGAATTGATAGAAGTCATTGTACCAGATCTTTCTGTAACAAAAATTCCAGCAATTAGCTCAAATCCACAATTTCGTCTATATTGACACTCTTCAACAACCAACAGGTCAACCGTCACGAAATACACAATCAAAAAACAATGCAAAACACGCGTTTCTCATAATTAAATATGCGTAGTTAAACTATATAACAACACTTACCGTCTTCAGCAGTGCGAGGTTACCAGTCAAATTAACCAAACACTGTACCACAATGGGATTAAATTACTCTCTTCTCTACCTTAATCACGCTAACGTTAAGTAGATATCCGAAACAGGAAACACGCAAGTAAAGGAAATTAAAGTTGGAAAAAGGAAGAAAATATTGATACTTCACTCTAAAAGATTACAGCTAAGAAAGAGAATTAAAAACTTTAATTTTGAAAGGAAGCACATTACTAAAGTGCTTCCAAGTGACCCCAGCACAATTAAGAAGCTAGAGCAGTAGTAGAAGTTCACAAAGAATACAAGGTTAACCTCGGATCCTTGTCCCTCCACTAGCTCCGTGCGAGTGAACCACTACTCAAACCATCACCACCGTCCAACACGCACTAGCTTCATCAGATTCTTCAGCGCAGGTTTTCCTCACATCGTGCGACGATTCAAATTTTAAGCGCTATCCTCAACAGGCAACAAAACAATACAAATCGTATTAACCTCCTTTTAGCCCGTATAGGTTAGCCCTCAACCTAATGCGATGTAGTAAACCCCAAGTTTACGCTGCGCTGCTTTAGATTCCATAAAAATAGTTTAACTGAAGAATTATCATTTGCGGATTTGTACACGTTTGAACCTAGTAAATTTTCGTATTTTTTGATCCTGAGAATTCCACATTTTCCCGGCTCTAAAAGTTTCAATCTTGAAAATACACTTCCAGTTTCAGCCCGGCTGTCAATATCGATAACTTTTCCGTTACATCAACTTGCTGATTCAAACCCAGAATAGGAATACGGCCAAAAATATGATAGTATTTTTGACTGTTAATTTCGATTATTTTACTAAAAGTTCAAAGATATTTCACTAATCCTCGAGTTTGTAATAATCAAGACAAATCTATTCCCGTGTACAATGGAATGAAGTTTACCTAGCCGGCTAAATGAAAGCCCATATCTTCGCAGGCATGTAAAATTCATTCACTAAAACCATAACCCCATACTAGCGCACCTTCCTTCATCTCTGTCAAACTTATTTAATCATTTTACCCCAATCTCATGTTCCCAGGATGCAATTACAATCAGTGTGACAAAGCCAGCTTTTTCAAACCTAATCTAATGAATAAAAACCATCTTCCATAGCAAGCACAGTTCATAAAGTTTCTAGTTTCATCAGCCTTTGTAAACATTTTCCATAAAAGTTTACCCCAAGTACAAATGCGGAAGTAATCACCAGCTCTGTTGGACCCGACTAGCTACGTATTCATGACTTCTGGACTTGATCTTTTCCTCACAAGCGTAGTATAAAAGTCCATCAGTATTACAGAGAATGTCACACCTGTTTCTAACGAGTTCTTGTACAGGTGTATAATCTGTTACATAACATCCAAGGTCATATTCTTTCTTAGGAAGAGTACCTAATCCATCAAGAATCAAGAACAGGTAGCCCCAGATCCTGTTCTAAACTGGCTCTTTATCTTAGACTTGCTAATGTCAACCTGTACTCCTCGGTCAGTTGCACCTGCGTATTCACAATTCTAAAGCCTGTTCTTATCTTAAGATGCAAGCGTGCTACTCCTCTCTTGTGCAACTTATTCATTTAAATCAAACTACTCGTGAATACAATCCCATTCACCCGAGTTAAAAATTTCCTTCATTTTCAACGACAAATTCCCTGGGTTACCTAGGGAACGATATCTCTTCTTAGATTCTCTTTCGATAATTTCCTTCCAGTCCCTCATAGGTGGTCATGCATTTGCTACCCGATAGTTCCATTTCCACCTAATTTCCAACAAACTATCCTTTTCTTTATATTCAATTACACTCCTTTCCTGCTAATAACAGGAAACGAAGCCGGAAATTACCACAGGCATTCGCCTCAGCTACTTTCTCAGTATCAATTCCGTTTACTCGACGAAAAACAAGAATGTCAGCGAATTTTAGCAAATATGATGCCTCCTCTAACCTCCTTCTGAATCCTTTATCCTAACCAACGTTACATGCCCTCCTTCACATCAGCAACAGCTTGCATATTTTCCAGTCCTCCATACCAGTGTCAGCAATTCCTTCCTTATCACGTCGTCGGGGCAAAGAGGTAATAGAAAAATTGAATTCCATGTGACTCCCAGCGTCTCAAATATCTTCTACTCCAATCACCTTCCCACATATTCCCACAGTCTTTCAACTCATCCAGTAACGAAGAAGACTACCAAAGATACTATACTTATAACATTTAACTCATCACGTACATGGTTACTTAGCATTCCTACTTCCTGGGGTCACTAAAACCTCCCATCTCATCCTTTCTCTTTGAAGGAATTTCATCCTAAGACTACAGCCTTATTAACTAACACCTCTGATCAAAGTTCACGTATTTACCGTGCTATGCAGCTGTAACTTTTAGACCTCGATCTACTTTCCTTCCCAAAACAACAACTATCACTACCGCACACTTGTCAATCTAAAACTCGTTATCCCTATACTTTTATTCACAACTCCAGCTCCTCTCCTTCCATCATCAATTAATCAGCTTTCCCCATCCTTCCCAACGCTCACCACCAAGGCAATTATCCGCGTCCACATGCTCGCATCAAACCTTTCCAGCCAGATTCTCCAAGATTAAACCATTTTTTTCAAACAGACGCACCATTATTCAGAGTCCGGCATCACACATCTTCTGCATGATACCAAATTCCAGGTCTCATCTTATCCCAACAATCTCGCAATAGCCCTCATATGAACCCATCATTTTAAATGAACTTGAACACCCAGTGCAGACAATAAGTTATTCATCTCAATCCATCCATCCATACTTGTATAGATCAACATTCAGATGAGTTTGACAGGGGAAGGTAATCCTCACTACTCACCCTCAGTATTTTTTATCCTTAACTTCCAGCTCTTATCTTTCCGTGTGCTTCTTTTAGTCAAGTGTCCGAGGACATTTATCCGCAGTCTGGTTCATGTCTCTGTTCATAATCTCTAGCTAAAAAGATTCTCTCTCAGCCGCAGAGCAGAATATTATCATCAACAGTTTTTAAATGAGATTGTCGAGTGCGATGAAAACACCTTTATAATCGTAAATTTCCACTTGCTTCTAATTCAGCTACAACTGCAAGTTTTGTAAGACAGGCTGAGAAACAAGACCACTAAGAATCCACATTCCACACATACCGTAATGCATTTATTAAACTCCTTTCCAACATAATCAATTTCATAAATACAATCCGCATAGTCAACATTCCGAGGAACGTACTTGCAAAAGGTGAGTGAGTAACGAAACAGAATATTCACAAGAGATCAAGAAATTCCATGTATTTATATCTCCTCCACGATTTCAACAATGATGAACCAAGAAACCAAAATGATTTCAACTCAGTTACAACACAGTAGCCATCCTCAGGATAGAAAATACCAGCAGTAAAGCTTGTCAGATAATAATCCACCGTAAATTATTATTTTCGTTTCCCCCCAAAATCTACACCGCCTCACTTTCATTCTCTAGCCTCCATTTCCCTCACATGAAAAACCTGTACACTTATTCTATACACATTAATCTTGAAACGGAGTTAACAAGTATTTTATTATTCAGTGAACATTTTGAAAACGAGTTTACGCATAGTATCCTAGCATCCCATATTAAGCCGTAACTTCAACACATTTAAGCATCTTATTTCACAAGAGTATTATTAATAAATGTCCGAATCCTGTCTCCCATCACTTACACCACCAAATACACAGCACACGCATCCACAGTCAACACTACCAAAGGACATTACGCTCTTAGTTTTAGCAACCACAATATAATTTATTCATTGGAACTGTACACGTTTTGATAGTTAAGTACGCAATTCCAATAAAGTGTCCTTAACACATTTATTTACTTAAGAATAGTGCTAAGCTATTATGCATTCCTTCCTCTCCCTACCTTAACTCATTTATCCCTATATTCCAAGCCTTTATAGAACCTTTCATAATAGTCACTACGACTAGCTAACTCAGCAGCATTCACTCCATCAGTTATGATCCTTACATCCACCCATTTTCTAACAAATACTCATCATCCAAATTCACATCCTGAATACTGGTCCGGAAATAATCGAGCAGTAGTCAATTTAAGAGCAAGTCAAGATTCCACTCCACTCTCGCAATCCGCTCGTATTAACATTACATCCTTAGTTTTTCTGTACCTTGCAAACTAAAGCACCAAAACCCCGATAGGAATTTATATTTTGTGCCAAACAATTTCCAAAAAAGCTTTCCAGTAGCTCAAAAGTTGCAGCTTACAGGGCAATACAAATCAACAAGACGAGAGAAATAACGTTAACATGGATTTGACCTCCGCCACAACTTGGCGAGTATCTGAAAGTAGAACATTCATTCTAATACTTTTACGTAAAGGTAATTTTACATTTTTACAGACTGGACGACCTAGTCAGAGAACTGGAGGTATGGCCCATGTATAATCCTTTGGCTTTGGCTTTCCTACCTTATCTGTACGTTTCAACTCTCGCATTTCTTTGCTAGAATCAGTCGAAAAGTAATTGAGATCCATACACGATTACAACCTAATATGAACATTCCCGAGAATAATTCAAGTGTATACTAAATTTAGTTTCCTCATTCAAATCCTTATACTGCAGTCTGCAATAGCCACCGTCTACGTAGCATAATCCTTCCAACCATTCCGCAATGTTTAAACTTGGATCAAAATAGATGTAGTATGATAGTTCTAACGGACTACTTGCTATTCACAATCAATCATGATTTTGGTTCAAGATGAGTTAAAATTATAACAAGCCGCAAAGTAGGCACAAACAACTATACCGAATTAGCAACAACTATCACAAATCAAAGGGAATCTTATGTAACTAGCGATAACAATTATATCATTTCTTCATAATACACCCCACCTGCATTAACGCCTGTATTAGCATCCACGCATTACAACGACACTTAACGATGGGTTTAAAGCTGTAAACATTTTTCTGATCGGAATATCGACAAATTTTAAAATGAATAGCACACTTCTCTGCATTTATAAATTGCTGACATAGCGTAACTAGAACCTGCTTTACTTTGTACCAAACTTAACTTGAATACTATTTGAACTCCCCTTTGGAAACCGACATGGTAACATTTACCGTAGAACACTTTTAAGAACTTGTTTAAGAGGGAGTTGACCCCTCTGACTTGTACAAGCTTCCTACCGTCCTTGAAGACAAGTTTAGCATGGCAGTGAATAGGGTGCCGCTTTAGATGTACATTTGGAATGTGTACATCTAAAACTAAAAACTTAAATTCTAACTTGTTGCGTTATTATAAAATCCCACAACCATCTCCTAGTCACAAGTATTTTTGAAGATGCAGTGCAGCAGTTGCAGAAAACTGGTTTTGACCACGAAATTAAAAATACTTAATCCAGGTTTCTCAACGCCGGAAATCCGGGAAATTATATTGCGAACGAATCTTTCCGAGTACGGCTGCAACAATAATCAACGAGAGTTTAACTTATCACTGCAATCTCTGACTGCTTTCTCCGACTTCCCGCATGCATGAACCACTCCTCACTCTTCCGATGACTGTCAGGCCTGTAATATAAAAAAAAACGATTAAACCTCCGCTACGCTGCTACGCATGTTTATTCCGAACCAGGATTAACATATGGCTGCAAACTTGCAAAACTTACGTATGCTTCGTCAAAATCTGGAATGCTACGTATTTCGCATATGGAAAATATAATCGTCAGGACCTACATAAACCCAAATAATTTAATTACCCTTGCGTCAAAGTTAAAAAAATGAGAAACTTTAAAGCATTATTTTTACCTGTATCAGAACAAATATTCCACATGCGCCCGCCAAAATCAGAAAGTTCCGCTCATACCATTGTTGCAACTTAGGAAAACAGCCCTGGGAAATCAAAACAGTGGAGGTAAATTACACATCTAAGGAACCATTTTCTCGAAACGCTCAATCCTCATACTCCGCTCATCTTTGCTACGATTGAGAGTCATTTTCAAAGCTAACCTGTTCGTGCAAAGCATCCATATGACGATTTACTTCTCCGCTCTGGCATCCGGCCAAGTTAACCACCTTCGGTTTCTGCCATGGCTCATCACCATCACCATACTGCACCAAAACCAACATAATTTACCATAAATTAGAATAATGGATTAGTAACCCCCGAATAATTTATCTTCAGTTTCTTACAACTTCGTGTAGAACGCAGCATGTTAGCGGACGAACGATTTGAGTTTTGTTGATCGTTTTAGAGGATCCAAGAGAAATGTTAGTGAATGCGCTCCTCTCGTACTCATTGTAGTCCATGATTCCGCAGCATTTTTGCTGTAAATACATTAAAACTTTCAGTATTTCCTTTTAGCATTTGCTTTAATATCCATGTGATGTCTGGTCTTCTAATCCTACTTACATCATACTGTGTAAAGTTGATAGCTTCTGAGAATACATCATGTCCTGGTTTTCCATAGTCGGCAACAAGTTTGTTGCTTAAAGTCATGCTCATGTGAGTCTCTGGAAACATGCTCCAATAGTACGCAGCTACTAACGCCACTGCCACCTCCAGCAAACTTATCAGTATCAGCACGAATATGTACTACGGGTTTTAAAAAAATTGCATTATTCAACACAACTTCCTTGCGCGAGCAAGAAATCATTACGAAAAAGTTTCATTTCGAAAAATATACTTACAATTCCAAGCATGCATTTGCTCTCTTGACATGATCCACAGCATCCGAAGAATCCGAAAAAAAATACAAATCCTCCAAATCCAATTATAGCAAGGACCGCAATTTGGAAACACTCGGATGTCCAACCTGTCGGATCTCCGGGATGGACCACGTTGAACATGAAGAGAGTAAAGTAGTTCTTGAAGGAATCATCCAGCAGGAATAGACCGCCCAGCGCCACAAACGCGCATCCAGAAACCTAGAATCAAACGTTTCAAACACCATTAACCAAAACATTCTTCCATCTTCTCCACAATGAATCAATATACAAGAATTAAAATTAATCTAGCAAGACAAAATTAACAAAATCTTACCCAGAAAAAAACGTTGAAAATCAAAACGAAAGCTTTTGAGCATTTTAAACCACAGCAAGCCATCTTGTATTGCAGTTCAGGTCAGTTTTCCAAAGTATCAATCTCACAATATCCTCTTCGATCCTCTCATCCACCGGTCAGCGCTAGAGTTCCAATTACGTCTCTTTCCTCGAGACCGTAAATCCGTCAGAACAGCACAACAGTTGCCCCTCAAGCTAACACCTTTAAATCGTTTCCGCACTTCCGAATCACTCTTCCCGCCTCACTCTCTCAGTCAGTCCTATCTTTTCCTTCTTATGACATGTCCAAGACAATCTAAAAAAAAAAGAATCAGCCAATTACCATTTGTTTGCAAATAAACAATTGCTCATCCTCCGATCATCATTAGCATCCGTAATCAAATAATTTATCTCCCCACGCTCCCACTTTTTTCAAACTTCAGTAGCCCTTAGTTCCAAATCATTTCATCACAATCCATCAGTCATCCTCTTATTTTCACCATCAAAAACTGCACAGATTCTTCTAAAACTGCTTCCAACAAACAACGACAAAGCTGGACTTTTCAAGCTTCACGAGTTTCGAAATAGGATTACCTTGGTATGAATCCAGCCACTTTTTCACTTCACTTCCTCCGAATCCAACCCCTCACAGAACTGACACAACTACAATAGCAAGTCCTGTACTGAACGTGAATACATGGACACAACTCCACAGCCATTCCACATCGGATATAATGTAAGTTAACTTTCTCTTATTCTATCTCGTTAGGACTAATGGCTTTCTCATGATGGATGATATGAGCTACCGCTTTTCAAATAATTCTACGAGTCCATAATAAATCTGACAAGGCGTATATAATTAGCCCAAACTCAGTACCCCACAATTCGGGCTTCTCATCTTACGTACGTAACACTTCCCCCTTTCCTTCCATTACTTCTCCAAGCTCTCTACTCTATTCCATAGATCTTTCAGTATTTTCTCGTTCTCTACAGGCTTCAGACTCACCCACTCCCCAACTATTTAGAATGAGTGAATTAACTCTCCCGTTTATTTTACCCAAGCAGTCATCAGTAATTGTTTAGGCGTTTCCTCCGAAATGCAGTTCTCAAATTGCCAATCTTAAGTACCCTAATATAACATCATGTTAACTTGTTATTCTTTCCACATCCTGAGAAAAACCAAAGCCACCATCTAATCTTCCAACGTAATTGAGCCCCTCCTTACTTTATAGTTAATTAAATTTCATGTAAATCGTCCCCATATGCACATCATTAGTCTCTAAATGAATTACCTTCTCCCATGTCTTGTACCTCTTTACCGGTAACCAGGTTACTTCTATCCGCAGGATCACTTGTACACAACGCAACGTTTCAGAAATCACAGAACTGAACTACACTTTGTCTGCCACGCAGGCCTCCTAGTTTGCAGTTATACTTTGCAGGGTAGTGAATTCCAATCCTTGCCGGGTGCTTGGCAAAACATGCCGAAAACAAATTCATGTTCACAACAGATTTGAAAGATGAAAAGAACAGTGTGTTTAACACAGTGGCTGCCCAATTAATTCCCTTTGTTTCCTCATCACAAACAAACCCGTACATCCTGCCTCTCCGCTTCGACAATCAACCTGCTTCACAGACAACATAAATGGTAAATCCACCCAAAGTCCAATCTTCCTCTAAATTTAAACCTCTCCCCCAACGGCCGCATTCCAGATCTCCGTTCGGACTAACGACTCAGAGGAGACAGGATGGAACAAGTCCAGTAAAGTAGAAGAGCTCCTATTTTATCCCCACTGCGAAATTTAAAAGGTCAGAGTATCATGACCATGAAAACAGAGTTCTATTCCTCACCCAAGATTCCAAGGTGAAACTTTCTCTCCACGAGAAGTTCAACTGGAGAAACTCCCATCATCCCAGGATCAGTGATTCTAAATCTCCAAATTATCCTTATGTTCCCCAGTGGTCACGTAATTTAGATGGCAAGATATAAATAATTGGCACATATCCTTTTAATTTCATCTCTAGGATTAGCAGGATTCATTTCGTCACAGATGGATCTTCACAGGAATCATGCTCCACCTATCAGCAACATCCATCCATTCTTCTCCCTACCTCACACCGACCTTCCATCCAACATGTTGCCTAATACCACCTCCACACAGCATAAATACAACCATTCTGTGCTTTTACACTAGAATCTGGCATATTCAGAGTGAAACAACTCACTCCATACCCCTTCAACTCACAAATCCTAAAAAATCTCTACCGCAACAGTTCTCTGCAACAAGTCTCAGAATCAAATCTCGTAGCCACAAAAATCTCCAAAAACGGCTTTTATCCTCAACCATCCCCAACTTTTCCACCACTTTCTCTTCCCTTTGGATTTCTACCTTTTTCTCCCATTCCTTTTCTAAATCTTTCTACATTTCTACGCGTTACTCCTAAAGATGCAAAAGAAAACCACATCAAGTGACTTCCGGTTTAACAAATGGTTGAATGAGAAAACAGACAAGGAAAATCATTTTCTCGTCCCCGATTAATCCCTCATTAACGACACAATTCCAGATTCCCGGACAACTACTACCCCCATTCCAGACTCGCTATTTTTCCTCTACACATTAATACGCACTACTCACTGTAACTACCTACACCATATACTTATAGCTGGATGCATGTTCATTTACCGCCCCATTCGCTAACCTTATTACGTTTAATTGGTCAGTGCTATCTATTCTCAGTACATTCAAAGCCCAGCACTCCAGCCCTTTCTTGGCTTCCCAAGAGTCTTTGGTCAAGACACTTAGTGTCATACACTAAAATGCTCAGCTCACAATTTCACTATAGTCAACACGCCTACAGCTCTGTATTTATATTCACTACAAATGTCATCAACGCATCATCCCACTCCCGTCTGTAGATCGCTCCACCAGATCCACTTTTACTATTCTAGTCATAGCTAAATCCAGACTGGATTCAATTAATTCAACCTTCCTTCTTCCATGCTCTCAGAATTATTTGATGGCTGACGAAATCCTTTCACCCCTCTTTATCCCTAGATTCCCTCCTGGCACGCCATCCAAGGAATTTACAAGTATGTTCCACAGGTGGAAACTGGAAAAAACTCAAAAGCCGTCCACTTTTGCGAAAATTACCGGAAGCGGCAGACACGCAAAGACAAGGAGAGGAGAGTAGAAAACGGATTCCACATTAACTTCGTACAAGTAAAAGTCACCTAAGCTGTGCTTGAGTCTTGGAGCATACATTGGATTCAGAAAGATCATATTGCTTCGTCTTAGTCCATCCTCATCTTCCAGTCTACTACGATGCCAGAAATGCCTGAACCCATCTCAACTAACAGTCCCAATCCCTTACTTTGGTTTGAATCAGCGGTTTACTTTTTAACGTAGAAAATCTCAATGACCATCCAACCGGTATCGTCACGACTAGAATGTCAGAGCTCATCGAAAACAAGATGATCCTTTCGGCTTTCCACCTTCAACTCTGTCGTTTCTTGACACTGAAACACGTATTGAAGAACTTTTTTGCATTCCCTGTTATATTGGCAAAACTCCTGAAGGAACTGGGAATAATGCATCCAGTCAGAATTACAGTTTACCCGATGGAGCAATCCAGGGGAGACGATGTGAAAGGGAAAGTTTATGATGACAACATCATGTATCTTTCTCTCTATCTCTCCCTTTCCAACAACAATGTTCCACAAACACGCAATTCATGCTCAGGTGAAACGCGCTTTCCCTTCTCGTCTTTCCCAACTCCCTAAAATATTCTAATATTCTCCTCCCTCCACTCCTTTCCCCCTTTCCCTTTTCTCTCTTAGCCCTCCTGCCTGCCTGACAGACGAGAAGAGTGATAAATAATACCCCACCTTCCCAGGGAATTATTTACAGAATTTAGGGGAGAAAGCTCTACATATCTCGGCTTAAAACTTTAGTCCCGATTCGGTTATTCAACTTCACCACGTCTACGAATACGACTTGTACATAAATTAAGGTATCTCTTATTAGCGCGTGCACCGCTAAAACAAGTCCGCAATGCTCGCCTTCTTAGCCTTCTTTCGATTCACACTGTCTTTCTTCAGTATCCTACGCAACATCTCCGACACAAGTGGAGAACTACGCCAGTTCTAACGTGGCCTGGCTTCACGCACGCAATCGTACCCCCCTATATTACAGAATTATTAACTTGACCGAACAGAGAGACACCCACACAACCCCGGCTACCCTAAGCTAACTTACACCCCTTCCATAATTCATTCATGAAAGAAGGGTGTAGCTCCTATAGCATATATACAATCAGAATTTCGGAACCAAACCCGAGTCCGGTTCATCATACTTGCACTCCTTGCCGGTGACGAGTCCGCTTCGTTTCCGCTTCAACTACAGGTTCAGGTGGAGTGTAAAATTCTTCATAGACTAAAACCTAATCTGCTGTGGACGACACCAACATTTAACCACATTTGGAAGCATTCAAAGTATCAGCATCATACATAGCCTAATTATGCGAATCATTTATAACAAAAACATGAGAGTTATATTTTAAAAACAAAACAGAGTTTCACAGCCACCGCACCCGTAAATGGAAGCTTACTGATCAAACGGAACGTAAGCGAAGAAAAAAAAAGATACACTGAACTTTCTAATTTCTAAGTGATATGGCCAAACCTGGTAAAATAAATAGTTAAGTTGCGTTCAAAATTCCTAATCTTCTTAATTGCACAGGTGATAGGCATAAATCCAGTCAATCATGCCTTTTGATCCTTATCCCTGATCCCTATTTCCATCTAAGCTAACAAATACATTCCAACTTTTACTTGTCCTTTAACCACATTTAAACTAATACCAAGTTCCAACAAGTTAAAAAATCAGCACGGTAGCTCGTACCGGTGTATTAAATCGATTCATCGAATCATCAACTCTTCCTCTTTTATACTTTCATCCTAGTCTTCCCCAGCCAGCATGTACTTTCTGAAGGCGCAAAGAGCCTCTGAGCTTTCTCTTACTCCTAATTCACTTTTCTTATGCTTCTCAACATCCCCTCATCTTACACCCTCTCCGTCGAGGACTCAACTAGAGACAGGCGTAAAGGAGCTTTGGAGAAAGTCATGTCAAGACATCTCTAGCAGTCGCTCCAAACCCGGGGCCTACACAGTGTGTCCTCCATCCTTTTATCTTGGAATAATGTGTGGCTCAGAGAGAGAGAGAAAGTATTTTTGAATTTCTCCTTGCACTCCTACTCTCGCATCCCTACACTGTAGTCCTCGCCTAGCTTCCAGTTAACAGTATAGCACAACCTTCATCGAAGCAGGAGAAAGTGAAATAGTCTTGTGCACTCAGCTTTGCACATTCTCCAAGTCCTAACCAATTCTCCAGCATCCACATCTCTCACACGACTTTTCTCTTTACCCTCTCATCCTCCGCTCCCTCGCATCCTCCGCCTCCGATCATGCACACCCCGGCTTCCATGGTAACCAAGGGAAACCATCTATTCCTCAACTCTCGTACTCTTTTACTCCCTCTCATCTCATCTTTCTAACCAGCTCCTTATCGACCAGCGCATCCCCGAATCCTACCCGAACTTTCACATTTACGTTCCCTAACTTACTTTCCCTCTCCTCTTAGTCCTCTTCCTCCACTTCCGCTCTATCTAAGCCCAACATCCCTTCCATGCTCCACACTGCTGAGTGGTGAAAGCGGTGAAAGAGCAATTCTTTCACTTTCTCCTTCCTTACTTTCCCTACCTTCACCTCTGTCTGTACTACAGATCTGTATTCCAACAAAGCCCGCTTCCCTTCACTCCTTCCCGTTAAGGCGGAGTCCATGACTTAACCAGCACCACTTGATTAACCATATATTACCAATCCCTCCACTTTGACGTCCGTACATCCCATCATTTACAATAATCAGGAAGCGACACGCGTAACACAGCGAAAACTACCTTTTCCCCATTCTACAGCAAACAATTTCATTTATTTACGCACAACATTCCCAATTATCCATCTAATCCACGTCTTTTACAGATGCGCTCTAACTGATCAAACAACTACCACTTTCCGATCTAGCCTATTCTAGCCTTCTTGGCAACTTCGTCATCTCTTAACCATCATATTTCCATCTCATCCCCGTCTTCTCACACCTTATTAATCTCTCTTCAAAAAAGCTCAACTCTCTCGTCAATCTCTCACAACTTTATCTCTCAAATCAGGACCTTCCAACACTTACAAGGCTAAGCTAGTCCATAGCATTAGTAGAAGAACTCTATTCGCATCCCCGAAACACTCCCTTACTTCCGTCTCTGTCAGCAATCATTTTTATTTCCCTTCATGTATGATTAATCATTCCCATACTCGGAATCAATGACTTTTTATGTCTCTCATGATTTTTCCAGACATTTCCTTTTTCCATACAAATGCGTCTCAAAAAATTCACACTTTACATCCTTAACAGCTCCTTCACACTCTTTGTACCAAAACCGGAACCATAATCATTACTCACAATCATTCTGCCTTCTGACAATTTTAATTTAAATTCAAAACAGATCAGAGTAATCCTATCAGCAAGCCAAAGTTGATTTTAAGAGAGTCAATCCAAATAGCCCTAATTAAACCCAAGAACAGCCACAAAAAATCCGTCAAAAGAGGCCCATCCTTTCTCGTTTTTTGATATTTCAATTCATTTCCTACTCTACATCTGACATCTGCTAGCTTCCCTCTCCTCCTAATTTCTGAACGTCTCCCTGCCCCACCCTTTCAGGATTATTACTGCAGTTGAAAGCTGCTTAAAACTGGACTGTCTGGCTACTGGATCCTTCACGTAGCCTATAATTACAAACACATTTTTTCATCCCGAACCTAAAAGCTTCCTCTTCTCCTCTTCACGCAAATCTTATGGAAGGCTTCTTTTTATTAAATCAATTCAAACGGGCGTATCGGCTTCCATATTTCATTTCCAAACAAACTCAAACCACCGAAGATATCTTTATGGAATGAATCTCGACTACTAAGAATAGAAGCGAGTAGCTACGTTGTTGCAACTAAGGGCTTGACGGATTTGATTTACCATCACAGAAGAGGAGCAACAGGCATACACATCTGAATAAATTCTCCATCCCTTCATCTCTCAATTTTCTATGCTTTCCACCCGTCAATATGAAAATCCTTCAAACAGCGGTAACCCTATACAACCTCTCCCTAAGTTTCCAAGCGAATTCCTACAGACACGAGTTAATATTATTATACAATTCTTACTCCTTCTATTATAATACCTTTCTCTGTTCAGATATCCGCTGAATGCCGATCATTCGAACAACCGCGAATTCCACGCTGGCCCTCCTCTATTTCTGATAAAAGCCCTTTCGCTTTGCTATTCGGTACTTTAAGACGCATCATTCATGTGTAGTTTACCCTGATTTCCATATTCCTACATCATACATTCTTCCGCAGCTTGAACATGAGACAAGGCGTCCTTCCTCTCCAACACAATTAGGAATCAACTTTCTCCGCGAACTCGCACCTCCTTCTTTACTCTTTTACTGCGTGCGTGTACCCTCCTGTCATAAATACGCTAGTTTCCTTTAATACATATTATATTTGCTATCATCAGAGCTGAACCGCATGAAACACCGACAGCTTATAACTTCATAACCCTAAATACAGCTACCAACCTTGACACGTTCAATTTAACGCTCATTTTTTCACCCTTAACTTCTCCACACACTCCAGAGAACAAGGAGCATCCCGAGAAGCTGTGTAGTAGCCCAGTTTCATGGGGTTCTTCACTCAGTTAGTTTCCAACGTCTTAATATAGGAGTAAGATGAGCAGATTTTCCACTCACCCACTCGTAGCAAATGCCTATATTTTTTCATGTAATGAATCCAGACACCCCTAAAAATGTGCTCGCAGAACCCGCCTACAGAGAAAACTGGAGCAGTTCTCGTTGTCCATTATAAACCCGCTGCTTCCAAGTATCCAATAGCTCGCACAAGAGACAGCAAGCTACATATAATTCCTTCAAAGCTAATTTGCTTGCCAAGAAGAGCGTAAGACGATAGAACAGACAAGGTTTCTCACCTACTTACACCAACAAACAGAATTTTCTTAACTTCCAATAAAACAACTCTACTCAACCACATCCACCTTTCTCCCCACTTTCTCCACGCTTCCCCTCTTATAGCTCCTGTATCTAGAACAAGATGCACACTCATAAACATAATTCTATACATCTCTTTCCTTTCTATATTCTATAACATGACCTCATTGGACCAACTTTTCTCCTAACTGTGTTTAACTTGCCTTAGTCTGCATAAAACAACAGGTTATTAGTGAATCATGAGTTCTCATCCACAGTAGTTCCACTTAGTCTCACATCCCATCTTCACTACTTACTTCCATTACTTATTCAACTTCTCCAACCCTTTTTCCACCCATTTCTCTAGTATCTAGAATTTAGTCAACAGCTCCTACCACCTCCCTCATCTTCGCCGTCCTCACAACTCCCGGGTTTCCTAACTTTCTCTCCATATTCTCTATCATGCCAGTGTTTTCATTTTTCCCAATAAAGTATTCTTCTTCCTAGTTTAGTAGATCTATCCATTGCAGTACAGTACACACAGCAGAAAACAGCCTATTTCTTGATGAAAGCATATTCCTGAATGACAGTATCATTGATGGTTATCTGCTTGCTCCTTCTCAACCCGCCATGAGCAACTCCGTGTCGTCCGTGTGAGGCTTTCTTCCACCAACACTAAAAGTTGCCTCCGCTAACACAAATTTCAGTAAGTTTTAGTAAGAAAGATAGGCATATATTTACCTGTTCATGAATCCTCAAGAATGTGTCCTTGATGTGAAATCCGATCCTGTCTTCCCTCTTGACGCTTCTATCGTAAGGTCTTTCTCAATCCCGTCCGCTTATGATCCAAATTCTGATCCACGTCCCATAGTCCACACAAAGAAGAGGAAAACAATCCCATGGAAAGCGTAGAAGTAACGTGAGTCAATCATGGTGAAAAAATATCTCCAGTCCGATTATGCAAAGTCCTCTTGAAAAGTTTTCCTTGTCTGTATACGAAGAACTTTGCAAGAGTCACACACAGTCACACAACCTTTCTCCCCAGCCTTCACTTTCCCTCTGACTGTCACTCCTTCCCCCGTGCTCTAAAACGCTCAAACCTCTTCCATCCATGTCTCCTCCATCCTCCTCCCGCCTCAAATACACATTCACTCTCTCCCCCTTCTATTTTCTCCTTCCGCTTCCTCCTGTCGTATCCGATACCCTCTTTTCTCCACTAGTCCTCCAACATTACGCGTTACACTCCAACTTAGCTGGTGCGTGAGCCAAAATTCCGCCCGGTCTGCTCTACAATGTCTCTTAGTCTCTCCACGAGCAAGAAACGGAATTGCCAGACTCAGTCAGTTCAACACATCCCAACTTCCCGAATTTCATCTCTTCCAAACTACATCTCCAAGGAACCATGTAGTCTCCGTCTTACCACTGCCTATCCAGCTTTTTCTCTTATGAACCTTCTTCACCATCGGCCATTTCCAAGATCACAACAGCTTCAACCCCTCCTTTCCCGCACCCCTGCCCATGTCCACCAGCTCAACGTTCAAAATTACCACGTAAAACTTGAGCAACTTCCATCCAGGGGGAAGTCATCACTGCCCTTCCAACTTTTACTATCAACAGCAACCAGATATGCTCAACTTGCCGGTGTAACCCTCATTTACCCTTCATGCAAAGCAAGCAAAAGGGAGGAAAGCAAGCACGGAAGGGGAAACTTTTACTATCCCCCAACCTAAGCAAATTTCACTACAACTCACTATTCATCTTTATCCATTTTTCTCCCCCTATTCTATTCTATCCCTTAAACTTCTCCATACTTCTTGGCCGCTTCCCATCAAATCAGTCCAACCGCTGGCCAAAGTCTCGCTTTCACCGCCGGTCTACTCATACACACACTCTTCCATCCTTTCACCGTCCTTCCACTCTCTCTAGCTCCACTGCCCTCCCTATTCTACCACATTGTAGTAAAATACCATTCCACGTGCTCTCTCAACCAGAATCATCCACCATCCTCAATCAGCCTCCATCTCTTCCTACATTACCGGTTCTGTAAACAATGCACAACGATACACCATTGTGGCTTACAAAACGACTTCTCTGCTCCCTTTTATAGTTCTTGCTCCCAACATTTTCTTCTTGCTTAAGCTCCAGGCGAGTAGAGAAAGCCAATTTCTGCTCCTTTCTCCAAACTCCTGTTACTCGTCTCTTCTATCCACAAACGCACTAAAGCTACCTTTTCTCCGTTATCTGTCTTGTAATGAACATCTTCATTTTGAATTCCTGTAAACAACGGGAAGTCATATTAAGTAGCAATTACCACCATTTTAATCTACCAGAGACGCTTATCATTTTTCTGCACCTTAATCAGACCAGTACCTACATGTAAATGGACGGATTGGATCTAAAAATTGGACAAAGCTGATCGCGAAAAACTATGAAAAAATTGATTTTAAACATTTTTATTCATTTGTGTCAATCAAAAATATCTATGCATAACATAATGTACTTTCACATCCCGTCCCCGGTGCGAAAGACTATCTTATCATAGATGAACAATATTATGCCTCCATACTGAAAGGTGGATATCAGTCATAGATTGCGAGCCAAGACCACTGACCAAAACAATTACTTGAGATATTTGCACACGCTGCCTGCTCCCTGCCGTCTACTATGGATTCGAATGCCAACCATAATTCATAAATTTCCAGGCGTATTACATAACAATCACAAAAAATCTTACTCCAAGAACAAAAAGGTAGAAAGATCGGCGGATAATTGAGAAGTAAAGGGAAGCACAATGAAACTAAAATATTTCCTAGCTAAACTCAGGAATACGACAACTTCTCGAGGATTCCAATCCTTCCGGATTCTGTCACAACTGAAATCCTCCTCATACAACATTAATGTTATTGATGCTCAGAATAAAGGTCAGATTAAGCTGTACAAATCCCTCACGAGGCCTTACACGCAGCTATATACCCGCCATTCAGTACTTACTTGTGAAACACCGCCAATCCACACAAACAGATACTCATAGTCTCCCACAACGATTTCAGCCGCACCCTGCATGGTATTCGCCGCATCATCCACATAACAGCTGAGAATTGCAAAAGAATTATCTTCGAATCCACGTAACTATAGCTCGCAACCCATGCAACAGAATTAAATAAAGAATTTACAGGCCGACGGATCCTTGTGCACCACTCCTACTCTCGGTAGAACTCGATTATACTGGACTTTGGTTCACCTCCGGAAACTCCTTTACAACCCCACCAGACCATCTTCTCTCGCGGATATCTCGAGTAACTACCAATTGATAATTGTACAACTTGTAAACAAACAAGTCTAACAAATTAATGCCTTAATTAGTATGAGGCGCATGAACCACCACCAAAATTTACAATTGCAATTGACTTCCAGATTTCCTCAAGAACTTGCTTGGAATATACAGTATACTTACGTTCCTCCTCCAAATCCAAATCAGCTTCATCGCAGTACTCAGTATACCCATGGTGATGCCTAGATTGTTGCACACAGCGTAGCATTGACACCTTATCGAGCCACAGCACCACACCGCTTACAGGATCACCACCAACCCCACCAACAACAGCATACATCAGCAGCTCAGCAATTTAACATAGCGCTGCATCTGAACATTACAATCAACAACCAAAACTCAGTTCACCAAATTCAGCAACATTATTTTACATTACTTACTGTATCTTACCTAACTATGATATTATATATGAATCAAAATCTCAAAACTAACTCAACGAAACAGCTACAGCAATGTAGGTAAATAACTGTTGTGTGGTATGATAAGGCCTATGCTCTAGTTGCACTCTTTGCTTTTCTTCCTTAATTGGCGTAATATAGGAATCATATATAGCCTGGTAATCACCAAAAATGGTTAGATATAACAATACAAAGGAGAGCACAGTCTTATAGAATACTCTGCTAAAACTAGGATCTTAATGACTTTCAAGATATACAAATCTTCCTATCTGCAGTGAGCAATCTTCAACCCAAATCCTTGCCTGAATCTACATCAGACACAATGGTTATAATGAATTTATTTCAAAACTAAATACTTGGGTATTCGGCTAAATTGAGTAGCAAGAAATCAAAGTAACAGATTCTACAGTAAGAATAATTCATTAGAACCTATAAAACACAAGCAACTAACAGCAGTTCTGTCAATTAAAGAGGAATACCAAAACTAAAGCTACTTACTGAAAGATGGTAGAAATAACAGGTTACAAAGCTGAATATTCCCGATTCCACAGCATGGTAGTACGTCAAATCAGGAATCAGCGCCTTCGCATGATGTGATTCATTACAATATACACACATCCCTCCGTCCATATTTTCTCGAGTACATGAAGAACCGCACAACTCTTGTGCATAATAGGAAACTGCAGTATCTTCAACCTGGTAACATAATTTAACTTGATCTTGATCTGGATCGAGATTTAGACCGAGACCTCGATCTGGCAACATCTCTAGGAACCGATTCTTCTTTCCCTTTGGATTCGGCTCTAAATTCCCAAAGATTCAATCAAAACTCTTCTTTAACTTTTTAAACATATTCTCTCCTCACACACTTACCTGGTATCTCTTCCAGCAGGCGATGCACTACGTTCTTTCGAATCTGGTCGGGATGGTGAACGAGATCTTCTTCCACGCGGGGAGACCGATCGCTCCTTCCTCGTCTTAGATCCGGACCTAGACCGAGTTTTCCTCCTCCTTTCACGGTCTCTGTCACCGCGATCACCGCGATCACGACCACGCTCTTTGTCGTGACCTCTAGAGTCCGACCTAGACCGACGTCTCCTTGAACGAGAGCCCGACCGCCTTGAACGACTGCTCCGATGAGGTGAATTCGGTCTTCCATACCTAGCCCAGAGAACACATCATAAATGAATAGGCGAACCACAACTTCCATCATGTCAATACTGCACATCAAATATACAATTCTTACCTTGCCATTTGAACGCGCAACTCTCTCCCATCTAACACTCTACCATCCAAAGATTCCATTGCATCCTCAGCATCTCTTTTGTCATAAAAACTAATCCAAAGATCAAATTATTACTTTCCTCTTTAATAACATTCAACACCAAATCGAACCCAAATCAATATGCTTCTTAACTTACCGAACAAATGCGAACCCGCGAGACTCTCTGGTCCATCTATCTCTGGGTATGTACACATCTCCGACGTCCCCATACTTTTCAAACACCCTTCTTAAATCATCTGGAGTAGTGCGATAAGTTAAATTATCCACCTTAAGGGACATCATCCCTTCGATTTTAGGCGGTGGTCTACCATAACTAAAACTCATTTTGATGTCTTCTTCAAAAAACTAGAGCGAACAAAACTAACCGATTTAAATACTCGTCAATGACTTAAAAAGTATTAAAATCCAAAATCTTTCCTATAATTTTTTATAATTAACTCAGACAATTATGAAGCTTCCAAAAGGCTTGATTTAACAATATATCCGTCTTTTTCCTCGACCTTTCCAATTGATTACTGAATTCGACTACAACTGCGACTGACGGGGATGAATGTGATGGAAACCAATACGGTTTGAATTTTTATCACAATTTAATAAACAAACTTTTTTAGTTCAATATTAAAAAACTGGCAAAACTTATATATATATATAATTCAATATTTTTGTGGGATCGTACCGCAATCGACATGGAAAAATCTGCCGTCCACACGCTTACTCAATCACTTCGAACAGATTAGAGAAAGGAACACACGACTTCGAAGAAGCACTTGCAACAAACATGCAGCAAAAGCTTCCTCCAACCCGTCAGCACATTCTGTCCCTTGGATTCTTCATCAACAAGCATATCACACTCTCTCCACTTGCACTCATTTCCCCTATGTGGAACAATTTCAAAGAGCTGTGAATGCTTCGCAAAATTGTTTACGGATAGACCTATCAGGTGCATAAACATCGCTCTGCAGCGTTTAATTTTAAATCCCTAAAATGTATTTATAGATACCAGGGATGAGTACGAGACCATGAACTTTCAACAATCAACAAGCAGTGTAATATGCCGTTGATCCCTAATGATCGAGTGGATGAATGTGAATTTAAGTAGGTCCCTTAACTGTACATCGCTTTTAAAAATCCTTGCTGACTCATTTCCGACGCTTTGTCCCTTGAAACGCTTCCTTGCCCTTTAAATGGGAAGCGAGTTGCTCCTGGCAATCGCTTCTGTAAATTAGAGATGGATCTACCGAGACAACTTGTCCTCTTGGTTTCGATCTTCAATTAACTATGGTTTGTTCTAGCACCGTATCAGGAAAGTCCCAGAGAGGCCACTTGTTGGCCCCACTTAATACTCGGTGGAAATTCCCTAGATTTCCCTTACTTTCTTTCATTAGAATTTAAGTTAGACTTCAAATCATCCAACTATAACAGAATGTTCAGGATATGCACTTTCCGAAGATGAAAAGTCTCGAGATCGCTCCATTGTGTTTTGGTTCAACGATAGAACCTTGTACTACAAGTTTATTATACAAAACGGTATCTTATATCTGCAATAGAATACAAAACTTACATTTTTACACCTTACCCTTAATTTTCATAATACTTTAGTAAAGCTTCTACACTAACATCATACAAATGTAACAATGGTATATAAAGCTACACGTTTAGCTACACCTATGCTCTCTTACTCCTACCTTTTCATCCTAGTAACATTTAAACTAATAACTGTGAACCATAGCCATTTACATATATCAGGTAAGCATGATCCTAATATTATAAAACTTAAAAAAACAACTATACGGTACCCTAAATCAAGTAGTCCAAGGTTAAATACTAACAGAATTTCGCTAATTATTAAGCACAAGAAGATGCAAGTGAGAAAAACAGGATTAAATGACACATTATCAACTCATGGCATGACTAAGATTTTCAGCTACAGTTCAGTAGTTTTATTGTTGTGGTTCAGCATGTGGGTATGTATGTACTCACGCTTCTCTTTAAAGTGAACATTTTCATTTGTATGCGAGGAAATGCTCACAACTCCATCTTCATCGTCTGACCTGCAGCAAACCATTAGAACTGTAAACATTCGTAACTTAAATGAGTTCAAGAGAGAATCTTTTAACATTTGTCTGGTAAGGAGTATGTGGACTTACCGCTCATACAATGGATTTGTTTTCGATGGATCCGCTTTCTCCACTGACACTAGGTGATGCTGAAATGTTTTCAGTATAGGTGTTTTTGATGCCGATGAAACATCTTGATAGTTAAAGTCGCTGGACGGACGAGTTGTTGTGTCCGTATGACAGCTGGAACTGCTACGTCCTGTAAATGTAAAATTATCTGTTTTTAAATCTATATGAAGCTTACATTCAACCTACATGATGTTGTTCTGAGAAATTCAATAATTTACCAAAGATGCTATCTTTTCCCAGATAGTGGGCAGCAGTTTCAATGTTGTACACATGATTCCTGCTCAAGTTAAGGTCAACTTGTAAATCCGAATCATCTATTTCCGCCTCTTCTCCATTTACTCGCATTTGCAGCACCTGAGTCTCATATTCCTTCAAGCTCGGACTGTGCTCCATGTACACGGGCTCGTAACGTGGAGAAATTACAATACGCTGAACTTGGCTTTTATACGCCGTGTAGCGAGACCACTTATAGCAAATGAAACAAATCCCTCCAACGCCTACGATAAATATCAGACCCGCTAATGCTACCAACGCAGCTGGGAAAGCGGCCCACTGATAATCGTGTTCTAAAGGTCCGGCAGGCGCTGGTGGAAGCGGTGCTCTTGTTATTGGTTTTCTTACTTCCGTCGCTTGTACACCCAGCGAGTTCGAGACGTAGTATGAGATCTCTTTTGAACCCGAACGACTCATTATAGTTCTGTAAAATAAAAATTTTAATTCATAAAGTAACACTGAAATATGTATCAAATGGTCCATTTTAGCATAGCTTTACTCACTCTGACACTTTCGGATGCTCTCGATCTAATATATAGTCACTAATGGGATCAACAGCATAAAACCATACATCCGTGGCGGCAGCATCCGATTCCAAAGTTCCGTTTTCAGAAATAAACCTGTGACCCGTAATTTTCTCAATACCGATGATGAGATTGGAAGCAGACTGCAAAATGTCCAATATGTCGTTTTCTTTCGTCTTTACTTTATCCGGAGTCGTCCCCTTTATCACCAGTACCATTCGATGGGGCTCATTTATCACATTGAGCTAGAAACATAATCAGACATTGAGAACTGGTCAGGTATCACATGCATACACAAGCACAACATAACTTCTGCAAATCCAGGCATACTTACAATGAGTGGTACTTGTGCTCCTTGGGAATTGCCATTAGGATTGTCCCGGGCATTGACATTCAATCGGAAAGGTAGCAATGAAGGTGATATATCATCAATAGTCCTTGTATTTGACACGATTCCAGAGTGTGAGTCAATCGTAAAATAAGATCTGGCCAACGGATTTTCAGATTCCAGCTCATATACAATGTCCTTCAATAACCCACTGTCTCGATCTTCCGCCTAAAACATAAATCACATTAGATTATCTCAATTTATGACTCTTATCTCTGAAGTTGCAACGTGAAATTTACCTTCATCTGAATGATGGATGTTGAGATCTGCGCATCTTCTGAAACGGCAGCAAAGAATTTTTTGCCTTTCGCAACCTTCTGGTAGTCCGGAAAGATAAACTCCGGCTGTAATTCCAAACATTATGATAAGCTTTTCGTTCAGAACCTGCTTAATTAGATCGCATGAAAAATGCAAATACCTTGTTATCATTCTCATCAACGACTTTTACATTCACCTAAAAAACAAACGTCAAATAAGCTTTTTGGCTCTTCTCAATCCTCTTAATCCCTAAGCCTTACTCGACATTACATTTAATAAAACTTACAGTAGTTTTCGACCTCTTCTTGCTTATTAGACCAGGTAAAGTGTGAAGCTCAATTTGAACTTCATAGCTCGTGACTTTTTCGTAGTCCAGCTGTGCACGAGTTAGTATAAGTACGCAGTTTTTATCATCAGTTTCCTTAACCTCAAATAGGCCTGAATGAAGCGCAAAGATAATTATTAGTCATATCTGGCAAATTCAAAGTCGTGAAATACTGTAACGTTACGTACCATCAGCGTTTCCATATATTATTTCACACTTCAGAGGAATCATCTCATTTGGCTGGTTAACAATAGTTAGTTTTTTCAATACTCTACCAGCAGTTGCGCTCTCCGATACTTCGACGTAGTAATCATTTTCAGCAAAGCCAACACCAACATCAGGTGGCACTGTGGCAACATGATCAACATACACCTTCAAAGATGCAATCGAAAATAATTGGGGTTCTCCAAGATCGTAGGCTCGGACGTCAATCTAGAATAGACACATTTATAAGCTTGAGCACATCAAAATACGGCTATGTAAAATTCTGAGGCAAAATTACCTGATATTCCGTATCCATCTCTTTCCTCAAGTCATCCTTGACTGTAACCACACCAGTATCGTGATCCACATCAAAGTACCTCCCCGCTTTCCCTCTTCCAACCAAATCGTATTTAACCTGAAAGCAACCAAACAGATTATGAACATTCCACAGACGATATCAGATCACTTCTACCGGTACTTCATATCGACTTGAGCATAACATTAACTTCGATACTGGGGTTCGATTTTTTACCTTGTTTCCAGGAGGAGTTCCATCCGAATCAGTTGCTTCCAATTTAGTAATTACCATCCCTACTTGAGCAGTGTCTTCCAGCTTAATCGGTCTAGGTACCACGTTAAAGATAGGCGGAATGTCGTTTACATCTAAATCAAACATTGAATTTGGTTAGTTTCACTAATCGTTCTGAGAATATATAGAAACGAAGCCATAGCTTGAACGTATATTTGAGGCTCACCTTCTACATGAATTATAACTGTTGTCGTAGCGCCAACATTCCCACTATCATTTTCCTCAGTCCCGACAATCAAAATGTGCTTATTTTCTCTTTCGTAATCCAGCCCCTGAGTTGTATAAATATCCCCAGTCATCGAATCAATGCTAAACTTGTCGTAAGGTCCCTGTTTAATGTAGTACGTGATTTTCTTCACGGTGTCCGGGTCGATAGCTTCAACCCTGGTAACTCTAGCATTTGGAAGATTTTCAGGTACAGATACTTCGTATACAAATCGGTTGAACATTGGTTGCTCATCATCCTTATCTTCCACTTTGACGGTGACTGTAGCAGTTGCAATACGGGCGTTTTGAGCCATGTCTCTCGCAGTTACGACCACCAGATGTACTTTAAGCTTCTCGTAATCCAACGCAACTTTGGTGCTTACATCCCCCGTTACTGAATCAATAGCAATAGGTGAATCAGCAGGAGCTTCATATCGAATTTCACCATTTTCCAACTCGTCCGCATCTTTAGCTTCTATTCTACCGATGATTGCACCAGCGACTCCTTCTTTCACCGTGAACTCGTAGGGCATGTTAATCCATTCAGGATTTCTAGAAAGATATTGACAAATTAGGATATATACTCATTCCAACTTACATTTCTGATTTTTAATAAATCTCAACCTGTCATTGATGTCGATAACTCTTATATTCACTGTTGTGACGGTATACAATCCACCTTCATCCTCAGCTTTGATGTTCAAGGAATACCGAGCCAAATCTTCCCGATCCAATTGTCCGTTAACAGTAAGAATTCCATTATTCTTCCCAATAGTGAAGTGCCTTAATTCATTCCCTCCGACTATCTTGTACACAACAGCCTTCCCTTCCGGATCTTTAGCCTAAAACATCCCATCAACCGGAACCGTAATATTAGTTGTTGTTTGCATAAGAATTTAAGCCAACTTGGTTTCAACGGTTAATACCTCGAGCGTTATCACTTCTGACCCTATGGAAGCGCCTTCACTAACAGCGACATCGTAAACGAGTTGAGGAAATGAAGGAGCCTTTAGATTTGGCCCATTGATAACATTGACTTCCAATATCTCTTGTGCACTTCGTCCTCCTCCATCAGTAGCCTGAACAGTAAGACTGTACTGCTCTCCAGTGTTTAATTTACCAAGAGCCTCTACAAGTCCCGTAGAAGGATTAATGGAAAATTTGTCTTTCCCGTTGTTTGAAATATGGTGCAAAGAATAACGAATTTGAGCGTTAACTCCGTCGTCGTTATCTTCAGCTTGAATCTACACACAAAGAATCCACAGTCGTCAACTACGGCTTTTACACTCTTAATTCACTAAACATTGAGATAATCTCATACCTGGATTATTGTTCTTTTGCCATCCCCACCAGGTATAGTGACGGGTGCAAACCTCGGCAGTACTGGTGGGTTATCATTTCTAAAATAAGTTACATTTCATCATGTTATTTGTCAATTCGCCCCTCCTTGATTTTCTCATGCTGATCATCACATATTTTAGCGTATAACTTACTTATCCAGAAGTCGAACTGTCATGACAAATGGTGAACTGGATGCCTGCCCTAGCTCTATTTCGCGAGCAATCATCTGGAAAAAAACATAATCATAGGGGCATAAGAACGAAAAAAAAGAATAACTTATAGCTATGTAATACTCAAGTGAGGGATTCTGGGCTAGCATGGGCTAGCTTTGCTTGCAGCATCTTGAGTTCAAGCCCCTTCCATTACTTCCATGCCACAACTTTCAAGTTTCAACTTCCTTCACATGCTTTGTAAGTAGCAGATCTCCCAGCTCATGCATGATAGTCAAGCAAGACCAGCGTTTACATTTGTAGGCCTCTATTTGTAAACGACCGTTTACATTTGTGTGCACCTACTTGTAAACGTTTACATTTCTAGGCCCCACTTTGTAAACCGTCGTTTACATCTGGGTGTCCCTATTTGTAAACGGTTTACATTTGCAGGCCCCACTTTGTAACCATACAAGAGCTTCTGGTAAAACAGTACACACGATGATGCCAAGCAAAGAAGAATCCAGTATTATCCCTACACTCTCGTCTTCTCTAGCAGCACAAGTTTACCTGAAATTGTAGTTCAGAAGGATGGGGTGCATCTCGATCGAGATGCTCCTCGTTTACAACCAAGATTCCTTCTTCATTTACTCTGAATGCAGCAGTGCTCAATTCATACTTGTAAGTTGGTTTGGGATCGTTGGGAGTCTGCAGAGAGAAACAATATTTCGTTACTACCGTTCACTGAGACCTGGTTAAATGCTAATGTTTTAGTGTTGTAGTTTACCAGATCTGGATCAGAGACGGCAAAGTGAATTGGTTGATGATCATACATGGAAAGAACCACAGTCCCTACAGGAGAGTTCTCTTCAACGTATCCGACTACCGCTGATGCTTCAACAACAGGAGGATGGGCATCTACAGCGTGTACAGTTATTACCAACCTGGCGTTTGCTGATCGCTTCGCCGGTGTCACTTCCACAGCCTGAAAAAGTAAAACCCATTTTAGTGACAACTTAAAGATTGAATTTCACTCTAAAACTAGCTATCCATTTAGGCTCAAAACACAGCTCACCTTTATGATGACATCAAATCGTATATCATGATCATTATCAATTGGCCGAATCTGTCGTACAGTCCCGGTGGCAGAATCAATGTGAAAGTAATCTACATATGAAGTCGGGGATCCAGTCACAAAACTGTAATGAATCTGGGAACGCAACGTGTCCCTGTCTACAGCTAAGATCCTTTCCGGACGAACGTCCAGTACACCGGATAACACGCCTCTCGTTACCTAAAGGAATATCATATATTAGCAACTAGCACAGAATCCATAGCATATTGAGTTTATCACTACTAGACGATTATCATATATTCATACCGATGCTTCATAAATCGGATCGATACACATTCCATCTTGCTTTTTGCAGGGAAGTTGGAAGTTCGGTGGCTGATCGTCAGCATCCAGAATTTTCTGCAAATACAATTAAAAACGTTCATACACAGGTAAATGTTAGTCATACTGGGTGTATGGATAAAATCCTTAAAGAAAACTGATAAACGTACGACTGTAAGCGTTGCTGTAGACGATTTCCTTAACCTCGGGTCGTATGCACGATCCTGGAACATAAATACAAACAAATAAAATTTTATAAACATTTCATGAAGTCATTCCAATGCACGTGATCAAATCCAAACTTACCGAAGCAACAACGGTCACATAATAACGCTGACTTTTCTCAAAGTCGAGCGTTCTATTCAAAGTGATAGCTCCCTGGTGAGGCAAATTAATAGAAAACACACCAAATCCATTTTCCAGGTCCTTTTCATCTTCCGAATCCACTATCGTGTATTCCACCAGACCATTCACACCCGAATCGACATCGACTGCTCGTATTCCACGGAAAACGGTTGTCCCGACAGGCGCAGACTGTAAAATTATAACATTCATGAATTAGTCCCCCCTGTTCTTTTTCTCTGGGATTTACAACTCATCAAAATTCCAAGACTTTATGTCATAGCATTCTTAGCGCATTGTTAAGTAAAAATTCCACTTCTGATTTACCTCCGAAATACTGACTTCATAGGACGGACTGGAGAATTTGGGAGCATTGTCGTTGATATCTAAACAAACAATCAAAAAATCATGTACCAAGATCATTTTGTAAATGTGTGTAATAAATAAGTATTTTTGGGTGGTCACTTTATACCTGATATCCGTACGATGACAGGAATCGATCTTTTCTCTCCAGTATCTCTCACGGTGCAAACCAACTGAAAAATCAAAACATTTTGAATTCAACTTTAAATCTATTTTGACAACTACTGTATTACAAAGTCGTCTGCCTTAACTAAACCGAAAGTTACCCTGAGACCCAAATCATGTTGATAAATTTTAACTCATCAAACTAAAAGTGATAGGGCTATTTAACGACATACCTGGAAAACGATGCTGGAAATATCGTCCTCGTCCCGGTCCAACGGTTGATTTAATACCAATCGTTTTCCAACGAGACCAAAATATTTCCTCTCGTTTGTGTACACAAGATCCAGTTCAATTTGCTCGTAAGGATCCCCGGTAATAGGAAGTTCGCGCGGATTAGTCTCCTGTCCCATCTCTGTAAAATGTAATTTTAAATGTCATTAATCCCACGGTTAACTTTAATTCCTGTTAACGATATAGGCTTTGATCCCTTCTAATTTAGTGTACCACTTCAAAAGCACTTCTAAGAGAATCTAACCATTCGTTAATAGCAATTATAAAAGATTCAAACAAATTACCATCTCCAACACTTTCCGGTATGTCCACGATGATACTTGAAAGCCCATTATCAACTCGACAAAGACCTGAAATTCAGAAAAGTATATCAACAAAATTAAAATACAAAAATGGGCAGCAAACAATCGACTAAGCCAGCAGCACATCATATACTTCCTGCGGAGCTGGAACGTTTGAACTCCAGAGCATAGATTTCCTTGACAATAAAACGTTTCATTTTTAGCGTCTTTTCCTCCGCAACACACAACTCTTCTTATTTTCATCCATATCAAAATTCTTGCTTATTATTTATCCCCTGGTTTTACTTATGGCTTCTCTTCTTTTAAACTCCTTCATGGATATACCCGTAACAACTTCCTATTAGGAATAGTTAAATGTACGTAGTTGAATTTACACCTTTTCAATAGCCACATTTACACCTCTGGATTGTCACGAAGCTTTAGCTTCCTTAATCTCCAACGCATCCCAAAGGTCATTAAGTTTGATCAAACAATGCTCCAGCTTTATCGTCTTGGACGACATCCCCTTAAAATCCATTGTGGATTTGAATATTTCAGGGCATATTATAATACAGGGAAGCATCAATAAAACTTGCCAGCATTCATTTGCAAAAGCAACTGACTAAAATTAAAAATATTTCACTACTTCAATAGCAGGGCCTCTGATTTTTTACATCCATATCAAAGCTTCTATCTCACATTTTTCAACACAATTCGGTTTAGCTTCCTCCTTCCCTCTCTACTTACCTGTAGTCTATCACAATCAACAGGATTTCTATCAACGTACTCTCATCCTCTCGATGCTTGTGGTCAGTCGGCGACGATGATGTACAGATACGAATAATTATCTTGATTGAATCAACTTTTGTCAGACTACCTTACGCATATCCACTTCCCGCCTACCCCATCGCATCGCGTAGAGCACATATATACTTAAAAATCCAACCAGTCATCCGTACCCCAAACTTAATGGACATAGCCCCTAATGACCAAAGATGGTCCCTTGATTACGTAGCATATTTTTTCCTCATGTCTCGTATTGTTCATTCCAGTCCCGACTAAATCAGCTGCCATCATCCTCTCTATTGTAAATACTCCCCCTCCTTCACATCATTAAAACATGTACCTCACTATATCCTTTTCACCAAATCCGTTAGAATCCCCCACAAACTCAACGAATACGCTCCCTATCAACGGCAGCATTATAACTTTAATTTCGTATGCATTCCACCTCGTGGTCACCGCGCTACATGCTTCTTTGTCTCCGAGATGGAAACGAACCGGAAGCCTTCTTCCTGCCTTTTCAAATTTTCAATATTTATACCAATTTTCCCTCAAGATCCTCCGACAGATAGTTGTTCTCTATATCATACAAAAATGCTCAGCCGCAAACATATGTAAAGCTCTAGTAAAACTCATGTCACTAACTGGCCAACTCACCTTATCATAGCAGACTCCAAATGTTGGAATACGCTTAAAAAGACCGAGGACCTTTACCTCTCCAACAGTTAATTCAACCTCCTGAATTTTAAATCACTTTAAATAGCAACCAGTCCTTTCTCCGTACCTGAAAATGTCGTCTAGTAGCTCAAAAATCTCCTGCATTGCTTTCCTACTACTTACGATGAACGACTACTCCGGCCACGCTGTACTACTAACTAAATACTTTATTTAAAATCAATCTTGTTTAAATTTTGTGTCCCAAGCTTTCCGTTTGACATCGGTTGATTCGGATGAAACCCTTGATATTATCCGAAACTCCAGAATTAAATTTGTCCAAAAGCTTGCTCATTACACGTTGCTTCCTCTTTAAACCAAACACCCACACACCTTCCATCATCTATTCTTTGTCATGCTCAAACTTCCCCAGTCCTCACAGTGTCCGCTAATTTATGAGCCTATGATGCGTATCAACAGTTCCTGAACTAAATACTCATTTCCTCTAGACGTAGACCATAGTCACATAACCCGCCACAGTATTGTAATTCACATTTGCGTCATTCTAAAATATTTCCTACTCCAACCATCATTATATCTTTCTTTTCAGAGATCAACCCCAGAGTTCACATCCCTCATCCCCAGCTACCCCCACGTAATCCCCCGTCTAGTGTAAATAACCTCGACACGATAAAAGTAACACAATTTTTTACCCATTTCATGGACAACATCACATTGTCTGAATTATTTCCATTCTTTAAATTCAATTCCACCCGACACTGAATTTTTTCAATCCTCTTTTCCTAAATTTCCCAATCCTCCTCCTCATCTCCATTCAAGTCCGTCCGACGCATGAGCATCCGCCAGCTAAACCAAACGTTTCACCTATCCAGCTTCCACCAACGTTAGTTTCCGATACCCCAATCCGCATTCTGTAACTTAACCTTCGTAGTAAATCATTGATGTTCGCGCCAAAAAATCTACAACAGCCCTGGCATTCTATTTCATATTTAGGACGATGAGCAGGCTTAACTCTAGAAAAACAAACGTCAAACTGCAATGCATCGCCGTGCCTACTACAACTAATTCTAATCATCTTCTATTCACTATACTCAGATTAATCATATGCCCGTCGAAATAGTGTAAATTATGTCAAGCGCTACTCAAATGTCCAGCCCAAGCCCCTACTGTCTTCCTTACAGTCCACTGTCAACTCACAACAGACTCGACATCCTTATCATGTGAAACGGATATTTAACATTACATTACATGCATAAATTAACTCATCAAATCATGATAGAGCACACATAACGTGCTATTTCAATCCAGAAAATAATTTAACATTCTCTCTTTCCTCTTCTGCTCTTCAGCCTATCGAACCCTCTAACCACAACTGTCATCTGCATGTTAGCTACCGCGTAGCAGACTATACCGCAGCTTGCACAAATTATTCTGTCTCGCTAAAAACGTTTCGAGCCAAAGAGCGCAGTCAGTCGTTAGGATGCGTACCAACCTGCGGTAGTTTCAATTAAACCCATACACCTTTTAGTGGTCATCCGCATTAGATTATTCGCAGTCTCATCCTCCATCCTCGTACTCTCCCAGGGTGTAACTACACATATGCTTTCCATCAACAATTTCATGTGAGGAGTCGTCCAAGTTGACCTCATTGTCATCTCATTTTGTCCGTTATTCAGGACTAATAGAGCGTAGGGCATTGTTAGAGAACTTGATGCAATTCACCAAGTCCTTCATCCCAAACCAGGACTTCCAGCCCTTTGTACGCCTACCTCCCTCCTGTACATGCCAAAATTAATCCAAGAAACTCCTGATATTTAATTGTAACAAAGTAATTCTTCCAAACTCCAGTTTCACATGCTTCCAACACATTTCGCACAGTCATTTTGTATTTTTCTACATATTCATCACCGAACCACGGATGACCCCTCATTCCAACGTGTTTTATAAACAATTCAAACCAAATATCCAAACAAAGCTCTTGCTTTAACGGTCCAAACCGCATTTGCCTCATTTACGTGCCATACTTAATGGCTATTAACACGACAGGGCTTCCCACCATTCCAAATTAAAACTGTCCCAGTCATCTTCACATCCGTCGTCAATTCCCCCGCGCCCGTAATTAGTCATTCAAGGATTCCTAATTGCTAGTAATAACTCAGACAGGTGTCACAGGAAACAATTAGATCATGCCCTCCATTAATTCTCCAATCCTCCTATCGTATTAAACTTCCAAAATCCAATTCTTCCTCTAACGGTCAATCCAATCCACAAACATTTTCCCCGCATCCACTGTCCGTAGCAGGCCCAAGTCCATCTCATCCCAACTTATCTTTGCTATTCTGCCAAATCAAATGCGGAAACGTGCAGCTAAGAGCGCCAATGGTCAATAATAATTCAACACAAACTTAGGTAGCTGCAGCTAATTAGTCCTTGTTTGTACGTTGTAAAATTGGAAATATAACCAGGATACACAATTAAAAAAGCGGAAGTATTTTCTAAAACGTTACACTTACAACTTCAATTTTGGCAGAGCCGCGTGGCTGTCATGACTATTGCAACAAAGGAAACGCCTAACAGTTGATAGAAAACTGTTTCATCCCTCTTCCCTGTCAACTACGGTAAGCGCCGCAACAATAATCCTCCTTCCTAATGACTCTTCCAGCTTTACAATTAACTAATTGCTCAAATGTACGATGCAATTAAGGAGGCCATTCCCAAGCAAGCAAGGTAGCCAAATTCAAAATTACACTGCAAAACCCCCGACTTTCCCTTCCTCCGCTTAGCTGTCACCTTTGAACACGGAGCGTCAGCGCTTTTACAATTCTCTTACTACTGCCTCTCTCTTCACCAATTTCTTCAAGTTTCCCATTCATCTTTTCATATCAAAGAAACATCAATGTATGAAAATCATACATTTTCCAGCTCAAACTCCGAAATACCGGTTGCTCGAAGCTCAAAATCTTCCGTCTGCTGAAGAGAATTGGATTTATTAGCGGTCTTGCGGAAAATCGCAACCACAATCTACTGTTGCTTAGATTTAACCCCAAGGCTTATGGTTAAAAATTATACATCTCACATTTCCTCGTCATTTCACCTTCTTGTAAATCATCCCTAAATCCTAACATAAAACCCACACGCCGATTAAATAGCGCACAACTCCCATCCAGCAAATTCCTGTCCAGATCAAGTCATCCTAATTTTTTTGTCTTTCTCAAAGACAAATTCATGGATTGCATGAAAAGCAAAGTACATTCAATCCGTACATTAATCCCTTCAACGTGCCACCTGTCGTCAAACAAAACTGAATCCATGCACCAACATTAGTAACCAATTAAAGCTTTTCCCCAGCCACTAACCGTAATTAACAAGATGTATCAAAGCACCGAAGGCCAATATCTCTACCCATCAAACCAATTGACTAGTACAACAAAGATAAATATAGTCGATTAAATTCGCGTCCAGCAAACAAAACGTTGAACTTGTGAAACCCAACAGCTTCTCCACTTAGTTCAACGGTAATTATCGGTCAACGAAAACAGGAGAGGTTGCAATATCAACATTTTTATGCAGGAAACAAAGTTTTGCAAAGTGTGAGAAGCTCACTGAGGTTTTTTTCAGCTCGTAGTTTCAAACACACACATTGCATGCCCATAATTAATGGGCCCTCAGAATCCCAGCGCTCAATCATCTTGAGAACTCAGTCAAGTGTACAAGAATGCAATCAAGGCTTTAGAATAAGCAATACGCTCCAAGCGTCCGCACCAACCACCTCATCTTTCTCTCTTGTTCTTCGTGTCTTTCACACACTCCTAATCCCTACAGCTTCTTCCTCGATCATCCAAGGAGCGCCCCTTAATAAGCTCAAGAAATCTGCAGAGAACGTATAAAACCCTCCAACTTTTTCCCGCAGTAAAACCAGCCCTTTCAATTCAATGTCCTTACCAAGTCTCTTTTTTTCTCATTTTCCCAATGACCCACATTTGCACTTATCAGCTAAATCCCATGCACAAAATCCCCACCCACCTCACCACCGGCGGCTTCCTTTCCCAGCAAATATAACGCAACCAACCAACAATGGACACCGCTTGGACGTCCATATCAAATCCTTGTGAATCCCGAGGCATTTTTACCATGTCCATTCCGAGCAACTAAAAGCAGAGGACTCTTCAATAATCTTCCTTCACTTCATACTTCTTTCTCACTCTCCATACATTCTTCCCATGTCACACAACGAGCCTTTATCCCTTGAGATTCTCATTTTTTTACAGCAGCTATCCATTTCCACCAGTTCCTTAAGTCCTCCTCACAATTTTCCCTTTCTCAGTCACTCTGTCTTCCTTCAGCACACAATTCCCTAACCTCATTTTACTTTTCACAGTGATTCACTTGTATTTCCATTCACAAAACCTTTTTTCCTCAACAGTCCCCACAAAAACATTTCCGCTTCATTAATCCTAAATGCAACTCTCAGAAAATTAGCTCCAATATCGCCTCACATATTTATAATTATTCTCATCTTCCGCCAATTATTCACCTCCTTCTTCGTTACACCATTTGGACCAGCCACAAAAATATTTGCTTATTTGCTATCGCACCATTCATAGATTTTTAATTAACATTTTTACCCTCCCAGCATCATCAACCCAGCCTTATTTTAAACACCGTCTCGTCCACCTGTATCTTGCTACGATTTGCCCATTCTAGACCAACACTTGCCCTCAACCTGTACGCCTAACCAACATTCAGTAAGGTAACAACGATTAGCCGCCATCTCCTCAGCTCATCCCCCTTAGCACAGATGCTAATATCTCTCTCTCCTTGGATAACTTAAAAGCCGGTTTCTTTCAATTTTTATCTTAAATTCCGAGTCCTCGGCCTACACAAGAATACAAGCATCTATACACGACTATTAACCTTATCAGCAAACTAACGGCACATCTTCTTTCCCAGATGCAATCATCCTCGTCGCTCATAAGTAACTGGACGGACGCACCTTCTTAAAATTCTTTGTCCTTTTAAATCCTACATAAAACCTCATCCACCCTTTTCTCACCTTTCCAAATTACCTACGTGGGTGTCCTCCTTCCGTCCATGCCCGTTTAGCCTTCCATTATTTCGGTATTAAGTTTTCTATTAATTCTCTTATCAATTTCATTCCTATCAGCCTTACTAACCTCTTACAAATCCATCCTGCTTAACGCATAAATCCATCCACTTTTCCGTTTCTAACCCGAATAAACTACACAATTCCAACAAAAACCACCTGCCTCAACCCTCAGCCAGTACGATTGAGTAACCAATAAAAACCGCCCCACAATACACCTTCTTCTACACTCAACACTAACCCCAGAACGCGACAGTTTGTCTAGCACCTTCTATCATTTATCCCCTAAGCTCAACTCAATCATTAACACATCCTTTGAGTACGCAACAGCAGTAAATACAAACCAATTATTGTAGTCTCACATTTAAAACCAGATCCTTGCATGCAAAACACATCTTGAGTAACACCTAGGCGGGATCACCCTTCTATTAAAAAAATTATTACGCTCCTTACGCAGGCATCAAACTAATCCACATGGCTTGATGGCTACTGCGAAATCCCACACATTCATGTGTACACAACCAGCTTCCATTTCATATTAGCCGGATGAATTATCTTTGCGATACTGTAGGATTTGCAACACGCGTCTGTTGAAATATCAAAACTGGCGTCATCCTGAAATCCTTCAATTTCCGCAACGGATTCGTATTTAAATTCCCACGGGAGCACTCTACTACGAAACCCTCCTCTTCTTACTTTTTATTAACCTAAGCTGACAGTAAAACACGGAGATAATTTTAATTTACATTCTCCATTATTCCTCACTCCTCATCAGACTAAATGCGGATGAACTTGGAGATAGGCCTCCGATTTCTCATTGATTCACCCTCCTCTCGTAACGTCATCTACCTACCTGTACTCTCTCCATCCCACAACACCTCACGTATTCCTTCCTCCACAATATTTTATGTGTAATATTATATATACCGCTACCTGTACCATGCCTTCTTGCTGCATTTCTTCTTGCTAACCTCTGCACACACAGCACAGATTGCTCACTCCTCACACTTGTCAGTCTCCTTGATTCCATGTCCTCACAGTGTTAGCTATGAGAGTTTCAGTCCCAACTTATCAAGTCTTATTACCATTAAATACTAATATTTCAAACGATCCAAGTCCTAGTTTTTCCATTTTTTCTCATACATTCCAACGCAACGTATCATTTCCCTTGCGAATCAAATCAAACAAATAACAATAGAATTCTCACAACCATTTCATCCTATCCTCCTTCACGTCAAACAAACATGTTCAAAGTAGTTAATCCAAGTAAACTGTATCAATCATTACGCCGCAAACCCTACATCTTTTCAAGAATACGCCCTCCAACTAATTTCCTAGTTGTGATTGACTTACATGTACAACATCAACAATTCCTCGCCTCCATTAAAACGTCAGAATCCTTTTTCCAACTTTGAAATCCTACAATGGCACTTACAACAAGCACATTCATTCTTTGACTAAACTTTTTTTCGTTCCGTACATTTACAAATTTTCGAAATTCAATCTTCTTTAAAACCTCTTCAATTCCGGCTTCCCCCCCTTTATTTTTAAATGTCAAAGTCAGTAGTCAAAGCATCCATCTGTGTCGTCATGTCTTCATAATTCTAGGTTCCATGTTTCCACACATATTTGAAACTAGTGTTTTACTACAGTTTTACTATCCGTACTACATATTGTCTTTGTTGTCTTTTCCCTTCCCCTGTGTACTTCAAAAAATCTCATCCATCATAAATATCCAAACGACAAGCTCTGTTTCAACTGGGATCACAATAATGCTCCTTTTTACTCATTAACTTGCATCCCATTTCATGTTTCGTAAAGTCAATCCGAGCTTTATATTATGCTTATAGTCCCCTAAAAAATTTGTTCTAGTCTGTCAAAATCTGCCATATATTTCAAAATATATAGGTTTACTGTTTAGAAAGTTTTCCTTCCTCCATTTCTCTACCTTCCCAGCTACAGTTCATACAGCTTTTTAATCGCCAATTGACCCGAATTTGGGTAAATATAAAGATTCCAATCTTGCGTCGATTGACAAAGATCGTGAGAAGAAATCAACAAACGGAGATCTCTCCAAAAACGTTTTATCATCTCATCTTATTTCACTGTCTCTCTCTACCCGCTTTCTCATTGGGTGATGCCCAGGTTAAATAGAGCTTTATTTAAGTCCAAGCATACCACAGCTTGAAATACTTCCAACCCTGCATAGTTGCCAAATCCAAAACTTTACCAATACCCCAGCATACTTTCATCAACTGAAACTTAGACGCAACTCTGGCGTTACACTGCAAGCTATAATCTATTTAATATATTTTACAATCCCACTTTAGCCGAAATCCATAAATACATTACGCCCAGCCTTAACGAGACACTAATTAAAGGTAAGCATGACATCCCACAGCCCTATTCCATATCTCTCGAATACATTCAAACTACCAAACCCCCCTCTGCTTGTCCACTTTCCTTTCCCTTAAAACTTTCAAAGGCGGCTTCCATTTTAAATTATCATATGCAAAAATAAACCGTTAGAAATTCCGTCTTTTAAAAGCCTCTCACAAAAGTTCTCTCTCTCACTCGCTAATGAACCTTGAACTTAAAAGTGCATAAGTCAGCTTGAATCTTTCTTTCTAAATGTTAGATTGGCAATAGAATATCTACCAACCATCCTTACTCATCCATTCTTCGTTATGCTAAAAGCTCTCCATTGTTCATGGTCAGGATCTATGACATTTCCTTGGGTAAAAAACTTAGCACACGCACGCCATCAATTTTCCAAGCCCTCATTATTTCCTTCCAGCAATCCACTTTCAACCCTAACCCAGTTAAACTAATAATCCCTCCTCTAACATTCTAACTTATCCTTCCCAAATACCATCAACTGGGTCAATATCAATTGCTCTATAAACTAACGGATCCGCTTAGCGTATCCCGGCCCTCGATAACTGACAGAAAGCAGGCATCAACTAAACTTTCATAATAACCGTCCTTACCGAACGCCACTAAGATTATTCAACTAATCTCTTGACTTGAGTCTCACTCGTATTCTCATGCAGTCTGGCCGAATTCCTTCTCTTAACCCATATTAAATATTAGAGGGTAGGATGCGGAGAACATGTTGTAAACCGGGTGGACATCCTACAGACAACCCACATCCAATCATTAATAAATAACAATAATCTCACCAATTATTACATCCTTTCAGATATCTATGCAAGCTCCAACAAAGTGGGACATCACCATGAGGTAGATGAGCTGATAGTGTGGACAGAGTCAAAACTCTCAAAACCAGTCCGAGTCCATGCATTACGATATTTCAACCTAACCATAAGGCCGTCGTATCAGTTTACTCAAAAATACAAGTTCATCCAAACCACGACTCTGGGTATATGCACTCTAATCACTGATCATCCTCCTCCTTCTCAAGTCTTACGGTCCACCACCATCTTCTTCTGGCCCACAGGCAGAGTCGAGAGCAACCCACGAAGACGTTCAAGAGCACCAGGGCCCCTGTGCTCCGATTCTATGCCAACTCAAGAAAATGGCAAGCTTGAGCCAAGACGAAGCAAGCTTTTGGAAAACGTCGGACCCACATTCATCCACCTTTCACCTCAACTTCTTGGACATAAATCCCCTTTTCCTTCATGTCGTCTTTGCATAATTCTCACAGCACATAATGGTCAACCCTCAACTGCACACAACTTCTCTAATCCTCATCACAACAACATCCATCTGCCACACGACCATGCATTACCAACTTGACTCAAGTCTAACATCATCATTTAACTCTGTTAATCCATTATCCTCACTGCCAACTTAATTTTCCTCGCTCGGAATGACTAAGATGCAGATGCAGTAGCGACACCCTTCTGTTTCCGAATATGACATTTTCCTGCCCAACTTTCTTATTATGATTATTATTCTGCCTTCACTTCACTCCAAAGCAAGTCAACTGTCCAATCGCCAACTACACAATTTACTCCAACAATATTACTCATAACAAATCAAACGACGTATTTTCCTGCTGCTCTACCTATTCTCGCAACATGACCACGACGTCACAGAAAAGGAGTCTTCAATCATTTACGCACGAAGCAAAACAGCAACGAAAACGAGCTCATATAAATCCAGTATTATTATTACAATTACGGTTATTAATTTCCATTAGTTTAGTCCACTACCCTACCGAGATACAACTCTGGAAATCGTGCCAAGATTCACAAAGTAATTACTCTAAATACTTTGACCTCATTCCTATCTTCTTGAATCTATACCCCACAAAAGCAGTAATAGCTAGACTATTGAAATCGTGATTAGCATTTTCCTCGCCTTCTTCGTCCTTCTCCCCATCAAACAATTCCGGGGATTCAGTATTATTGAACATGGCAAAACAAACTCCTTCCCACTTTTTCCAGCCATCTTCCATTTACACATCATCCGCAATTTAATTCTTCCTGAGCTCACAATAATGAATGCTTTACTATCCGTAACTTTGACTAGATTAGCAGAGTTAACCAAAAATACTTACTGGAAGACGATGCCGTTGTAGTAGGATATCCAGTCGTTGTCACACCATCAGCTCCGCCATCTTGCACCGCTATCGCAAGAATCACAAAAATCCCAACTGAAATCATGGACACGCTTTCACTCAATCCTTTCCTTGCACTTATTGAGCCCGAAACCACCTGTGGGCGCCCTTTCCTCCGTGTTCTCATCATCTCATCTCACGCCTTTAGGATGAAGGGCCCTGGAATAAATAATATCATTTAATCATTAAATACCGACAGGTGAAACACCAAATTACGCCTTAGTTTGTCACCTTCACCTTGATTTTCACCATTTCAGTCTCTGCTTTCCTTTGCTCAAACCCCATAACTTTGTAGCATTTAAACAATTCATCAACAACAAGCTTCTTGCAGCCATACCATTCCGATGACCAACATAGATATGCCACTTTTCAAACAAAAGACCATGACTTGCAGATGGAATCTCCCAAATAAATAGACACGACAATTCTCTTTTCCTTTCCTCCACTCTTCCCTTCCGTCTTCATCCAATTCACATCCTAAATCCCCTAAATCCTTCGGATTCCCCAGCTTCTAACCTTCAAATTGGTATTCATGATATATTACAAGTAAATTTATTCTGGATATTCCACTATTTACGATTCCCATTTCTTGAATTTTAAAACGGTAGCCCGCTAAACCCCACAGTCCGTTTAAACTACATTAGATACAACATCGTCGTAACTAGGATCAACGTTACTTGCGGTATCCGTAAATTAAAAATCCAACCGCCTCCCTCATCAGATCCTCTTGTCTATTTGTAAAAGAAATCCTGTGGACTTAACAGGACAACAATACAAGTGTTTATTCCAATCCTGTCCAAAACACATCATTCCATTCACATTTAAATTGTTACCACAGCCCTCAATTAAGTACGTACCCTGCTATTCTCATCAATCATACATTTCCAAACCATCTCCTCATAAATCATTCTCTATCGAATCCCACCGATATCAACACACACCTACTTTAGCACCCAACTCGCTCAATACATCACCTAAACATGTTACCATCGATGCATGCTTGCGACACCTTCTCGGACATTACCCTGCCGGACCATCTCCAATCATTAGTTGCCAACTGTACTTTTAACACACATCTTGTACGCAAATCCCTTTTCCACACAACACATCTCCCCAATTTCCATATAAGCGAATCAATTACCATCGCCTCCTAAATTAATGTCATCATGAATCATGAGCTCTCCTAATCGTCTATCCTCATTTCGTCTTCTTCGTAGTCTCTTCAATCTTCAACTCTGCCACCCCTTATCATCATTTTTACTTAACACCCATTCGAGCCATACATTTCTTAAACACTTCCCAACTACTACTACTTCCGTTAAAACATTAGCGAATGCATTTTTAGTCTTGCTTCGTCCATCTTTTCTTATTTGACATTGGAGCCACTCGTAAGCACGACGTACATTTTGTTTAAATCAAATCCTCCTAATTCCACTTCCATTCCGCCTTACGGATATCCTTTCGAGCAAGTACAAGGTTGTCCGCATCCACTAGTAATTATTAATACACCTGCTCCTTCATCAAAGAGGTCCAACTCCTGCATCATCCTTCACGTACAAATTCCAAACATCCAACTTGGCTCCCTGTCAGTCAAACTACAAACTCCAACAACAATAGAGTCGTTTACAAGCGTGACCAAAAACTTTATGTTTCTTCATCTTCTTTATAAAATTAACACTTTCAGCCAGCCCCTCCGCTTTCAGTCTTTCCTCTGTTAAAAGCAAACAACAGACACACGGCAAGGTGTGATTCCCAAAATACACCTTGCATCCACTGCGTTTACATGGACGCTTTCTTTGGAATCCTCACATCTGGACAAATCCCCTGCTTTATGACGCCATAAAATCGTATTTAAATCCCAAAATTACATTGATCCATTAATCGCAACAACAGATACATTTAATCCACTTAACCTGGGAAAACAAGGCACGTTGGAAGACCTCAAATCCATTATCTAGACCAACTCCTCCCTCTTCTCCTGTCAATGTAGGCTTGCAAATAGGGACAGCAGATAATCTCAGAGGGCGTTAAACGATACACGCTAATACGTTTAAACATTGGCCCGAGAGCCATTCATAATATTCATGAGGATAACGTCGCCGACCAACTACACAACCAGCCCAACATACGATAATCCCAAGAACTAAAGCTACCCTAAACAACTAAGCAATGTTAGTATGATAAAGTGTCATAAGTTGATCCCGCCTCTCCCATCTCTTACATCCGGAGTAAGTATGTTAAGAGTATGAATTCCTGTAGATGATGGCACTCTCAGTCCATCTTCAAGTCATCCACTGCAGTCAACAGATTCCATAGATGCCGGCCCCGAGATGAACATCAACAACAAGACTAGGTAATCCACCTTCGCCATTCAACCTCTCTCTGCAGTCCGCCACCGTACTATAGCATCCCCGTCTTATTTCTCTCCCTCTCTTTTACATGATGAGGACGAGAAAGAGTGAGTGGTGGTGGTGGGTAACGGGAAATTGGCGATACTTGTTTCCACCTTGTATCTCTCAACCTACTACTCAAGCTTCGGCTCACTTTCCTGACTGGATGGCCTACTGCCTCCGGTCCAAATTTTTATAATACAATTTCCATCATCACCCTCCGTCCAACCCTCCCCATCATCCAACACTACTTCTTTCCCCAGCCTAACAGCCCACCAACAAATCTCAATCAACTAAAACAGGTAACCCTCACTAGCACATCTTATCCCATATAAATCCATCGATTTCCATAATCCGTCCCATCCTCTTCCCTCCGCTTAATCATCTGCTAAACAAGACTCGAAACAAAACTCCCCATGCTCGGAATCCTAGCCTTTCAAAGCATGCATCTTCCACACATTTCCGACGTTTCCTCATAGCGCCCATCGCACAGGTGCATTAAGCATTGTCCCTACAAGTATCTTTCCCGCGAAACCTGTGCACATGAAAAAGTATAAAGACACTGATCTGTTTCCTCCACCTGTCCCTCTTAGTTTAATTAAAGGGCCCAATGTCACATGAGACATGAACACAACCCCTATTCCCCAGTCCTTGAGCCTGGAAAAGTCATCCAAATATTTTTACAGCAACTGCTACAATTCAGCATCCATTTGCCGCCAATTTATACTTGTCTCAATCTGATTATTGATAGCTTTGCTCCACAGCGGTGAGTAAAGGATAACTATGTAATCAAAACTACATGCCTACAAATAAACCGTAATCTCCAAGGTTTTTAGACCTCAGGAGAAATCCAAACATTTCTCCGTAATTCCGCAAACCAACATCCTCAATCCAAAACGTATTCGTACATGTTATAGTCGAGAAGAGTTTCAATAACTGCAGGGTTCTCATGAAACAGGACTCAGCTTCAACCGTTTCCGTTCTACCATAATCCTTGCCACTCGCTCCCACAGCACTACCCACCAACTCATAACTGACCGCTACTATGCACCTATGTTTTCCTCAGTGTTTTTGCATCCCGATAGCTCCTTCCTTTCTTAATTCACACACACCTTCAGCGCCGCTTTTCCATCATCCTCCATTCTGCAATTCCTAAAGTCTCCACCCTCTCCACCCGCCTTGAGATTACTCGGGAATATAGCAAGGAAGAGAGTCGAGGTAAATTATCCTTTAGCCTACATGTCCGCGAAAAGTTCTCATGATTAGCCATCTTGCTAAAGCACGATGAAACGTAGACAGGGCGAGAATCCAATTTACAAGTCAGAAACGACTTTAATCCTGGGAACGGCACAAGACTCTTACAATCATCTCGGCAAAGACTTTGTTAAACTCAAAAGCTTCGGCTGGTCCGGCTTCTACGAGCACTACGATTGCAGAATGCATAATCTCTTAATTCTGGTTAGCACATTCTCCAAGGACTCGATTCTGATTCAACACGGATATTGAAGAACGTCCAAGACCTTAAAACGCGTACTCCAAACTGCCTCCTCCCCAGAGACTCGTAGTAGGTCAACTAAATCTTGACCGACAACAATACGGATGACTCTATGCAAACCAAACACGTTCCCAACCATATCCTAGCTCCAACCCCTCTGATCACAAACTTGCATCCCTCCATCTCTTCATACTCAGCAATCACAAAACTTATGGACTAATTAAGAGGAAATTATGCAGAAACTGAACTCAAAGTCAGACAATAGGCCTCTTCAATTATTAAATCTTTCCTCATGCAACACAACTATCTATGCCATAATGTCATGTACAAAAACCTGAATCGCGCCTTCGTCTCAGCTTCCTTACTTGATTCCACAACAGAAATTCACGACATCATCATCGGCTCCAAACCGTTCAGGATTATGTAAAAATCAGGTTGCGAGCTCAATTAAACAAACTCCTGTCTCCTCCACATTCAGCATTCTCCTACACTGACATAAACCTCATTTACTACCTCCTTCTCAAGCCGCTTCTTTCCCCACTCTCCGTATTACGTCAACTTCATAAACCGCTTAGCATTAGCCACTGTTTGCTGCATTTCGCTCCCCCAAAATTAAAAGCTCGGGTAAAAATTTTAGCCAGCACAGCCTATTCCTTCCGCAAATCCTCTCTGAACCGGTTTTCCAAAACTCTGAGCCTCATTTTTACATCCTTTCTTTCCTCCCACCTTCCCTAGCATCCCTGGCTCGACGGAACGGTTTTCTAACGACCGTAAAAAGCATATCATTTCACAGTCCTCACACATAATGGCGCATAAATAAAAATCTGGTTGTCATGCCATCCATCATCTTTTTCAGTACGGCATCAAATCTCCGCATCCAACACAGTCTGTTCCAAGTCACTCTCTACTCTAGCCTATAGAGTCTCTGGGTAAAATAAAACAAACCGTCCAATCTTCTTCCAAACACCTAAATAACGTTCAACATCCTGATTTCCGGCACGTTTCTCCGAATCACTTCTCCCTCAGTCCAAGCCGCCTCCTTCCGTCTCTGGCCGTATTTTTACTCTCTTTATGTCATTTAGCTTCCCCTTAATCATGTCTGTAACCGTGAATGTCCTACGTATTCCTTACTCCATCTCAGTTACTCAAATCCTCCCAAAACTATTATCATCAACTCTCGTTACGATTACCCTCTTTACTCTCATTCATACCCAACTAATGAGCTTTTTACAACTCCCCTCCGCTTTTACTTCCCTCCTTCCTCAAACTGTCTCCACCAAACACAGTTGCCGCATCTTCAGATCCACCTGTATCCCAGTTTTGCTATCTAATTCATACCTTATTTTTTTGCGTTCATTTCAAACAACATCTCTTCTAAACACTACCTGCTAATTAAACACACTGTCGTCGATATCAGAGGACAATTTAATTACATTCATATTTCAATACCGGCAACGGATTCATATTTCAACGCGTAGAAACAACTTTGAGATGATCCGCAGTTTTCTAGACGCTACGTGCGTACGCATTTTCCATCAGATCCCGGTAGTTGAAATCCAAAATATTTCTATTCCTAAAAGTCTAGTAGTACGTAACCGTAATCCATAACCGTTTCACGTTCAACACTCTTCTAGCTAATCTTCTGGAGAAATTCTCATTCTTGCGCAGCTTACAAGCTCACGGCTTATACTGTGTTGTTCTTTTATTTAACGCTTCAGCGGAAACCAAGTAAAATACGTTTCTATTCTTCCGCATACCTACAATAACCGAATTATCTCTTGCTGATACCTTAATACGACGCTACCTTTTCCAACTTTCAAATGAATCTACCATGAATTCTCCCTCTGTAGAGCGGGCAACTTTTAAGATGAGTCCAAGGGACTTACTACTTCGGGTTTTACCTGCTCACCACCTGGTTTATTTTCCTCCCTCCGCCGCCATACGAAATACGTGCCTTTTAACTGTTCGATAGAATCTTTTGACAAAACATTTCTCATATCCTCTTTGCCCTTCCAGCCTTATAAAACTCCAGTCTCTTTACCGTGACCCTTATTTTACTTCCATTTCCAACTTGCATCTACACATGCGATCCTTGCGTTCCAGTTTCTTAACAATCTAACAAGCACTTCTTTTCATGTACAAGGTAGCCAAGTACCAACTCTACACCTACACGTGAATGCATTTGTAAACACATCTCTCCACACTCTGGAACAGGGATATTCGAAGCTATCCCTGCTTTTCCTCTTCTTTCTCGTCTTCTAGACAATAACAAAAGTAAAAAGTAATACTTAAACGCAGGGTTCGTTCATGAGGAAGCATAAATTAGCCTCAGTCAAATCTGTCAACTTAGCTGTCCCCAACCTCATCCTATCCTTTTTCTACAGATCCTATGGGTTTGAGTGTGCTGACTTCCTTAAACCTCTGCCTGCCCCTGTTACATGTATATAGCAGTAGCACACGATAATTTCTTCCAGAAACAGCACTGCTTTGAAATATTACCTTTTAATGAATCCGATAGAAACACTTCTCCTTGAAACTTTTACAAATCTTCTCTTAAAACTGAATGATTTTGCCCCACTTCTGGGCTACACTCCAGGTTTTCCGTTCAGTTGATGAGTTAACTTCCTCACTGGATGACGTTTTAAGCTAGTGTCATGACACCCTCATAAAAACAACAAAAACTCCTCTACACCAGCACCACCACTGAATATTCACTGAAGGTTAGAATTTTGAGGGATATCCGAGTGAATTACTAAACCTACAAAACTTTATTAACTCACACCAACGCACTCTCCACTCGTAAAAAGAACAGCACTGACTTGTCTGATGCTTCTGAGACCTGTTGAATATTATTCGGTTTACGGTAAATAAAAAACTAGAAGGTTTTAAGCGGGATAATATTCCGTTTCCGGCGACAAACCCACCAGGATCAGGATATCACACACCTTGCGAAACTTACACCAGCCAGTTCACTCAAAGAAACCGGATGCACCATAACAGCACCCTCAGTTCTGTTCTCAGTACTCTAAATCACCAGCTTTCCTGTCCTCCACCTTCTTCCCACAACCTCTACGAGAAAACTGCCGAGTTACAACAATTGAGTAAAGAGTATACTTACCTGTACGCCAAGTCCACTCAGGTAAAACTCCCTCCAACGAAGCTTCAGCTTCAGCGTGGGGATGAAATGATGATGGTCAACCCCATGCTATGGTTTCTCGTTGGGGAACTACATGTGTACGCTTGTGTACGGGAAGTCCCTCCTGTATCCTATCACATTCCTCCACTTTGTTTACGATTCGTCTAAAAATCCTATTCAAACACTAACAATGAATGCTGATCATACATTGATTGTAGAAATAAAATATTATGTTCATTGACTTACACAAAGGGATGTCCAGTATTTCCGTGTTCTAAAAATATGCTGAAATAATTACAAAAGTAGCGAAAGTCTCTCGTCTCTTCCTGGAATATTCCGACTCACTGTGTTCCGGTCCTTTGCGCAAGATTCAAAAGTCATCAGAATCCTTTGGTTTGATGAAGCATTGACTACTGTGCAAGATTCGTCTGCTGCTAAGCTGTGGTTTTGGGTCTGGAAACAAGTGTCGTTAGTATGCATGGAGATCTAGTGCACCGAAGCTTCATCCCGTCATACACGTTTCACAATACTCTCATGGTGGTAAGTAAATCCAACGACAGCGATTACATTAGAGTACAAACCCTTCCGATTTATTACTTATTTCCCATCATAGGCAAATTTTATCCTCTTCAGTATTTTCTCAGTTTCTTCAGAATACGATAATGCTAGTAGCCACATTGCACCAGCTATGATCTTCAAATAAAAACAACGACAAAAGTCATAACAAGCTATAAATCCCCGAATTTAGGTGGATCAAATCAAAATTTTCAAAGTTTTCAAAAGATACTTCGCTTCCCAGAAACAATAAAACTTACAGCATCATTATTTCGTTCATCACTGTTCAATACTGGTAGCCGATGTACCTCATGTAAACTTTAAGATAAAAACGATATAAAAGTAACTTTTAGCACGAGTTGGACGTATCGTCACAGAGATTTTAAACCTAGCGAACTGCTATCTTGCGGGCAGGGTTGCCAATGCCACTCTTGCACATTAACAGGATCACCATTTGTATCGAGTTGCAACTGAATAATATCTGTTTGGTCAGTAGTAACGGTAATTATTTGATTATGAGCTGTTGCATAGGCATCTTCTGGCTTTTGAAAATGAAGTATAACTTCCCGTGGTTGCATCATGTCTGTTATTTCGTGTGAAGCGATGATTCCATCCGATTCTACAATTTGAGGAACCACAAGCGAAGAAGAGGGCATAACTTCTATTACTGGCTGCTTCCCCTCGTTTTTGGCCACTTTCTTCTTCACTTGATGAGTGCGAAACTTTTTCTTCGATGATTTCTCTTTCCAACCGGACACGAATACTTTATCCGACTGAATTAACGAATTGTCGATTCCACCATATTTGTATCCCATCCGTTTAAGTATGCGGCGGAGACTTGTAGTGCTGCCCTTGAAATTTATTTTCGCCTTCACTTCTCCCAGAACCAAAGGTACTGTAGGAGCCACTCTGAAATATAATTAAATACACGTGTAGTTTGAGCATACAACACTTCGAGCGTAATCATCGGCTACTGGATTATTAAACACATTCTTACCTTCTTTCATACATATCCCTAATTATTGATCTGATCGTGTCCTCCCCTTCGGCTCCTACAGAATCTAACACAGTTTTCGGCCGGTTTCTCTTTTTACCAGGTGTTTCCAGCTTCCCCAGTCGAAGGACCCTCTTTGCAATTTTCCCAATAGTCTTTGTGCCAACATTCAATGCTGCAGCGGCATGATCTTGAGGGCCTTTTAAATTTTCTAGAAGGTATGGATTCTTCTTAGCCCGCTTAAAAAACTCCCACACATTTAGGATAAGCTTTTGAGCTTGCTCATTAAAACTTTGACCAGGAAAGGTGAATGGTAACCGAATTCTGGGTTCTAGCTCATTAAAATCTCCATCATTACTGTACACCACTTGAACTCCTTCCAATCCCCTTAGTCCACTGCCAGCACAAACATCCCGTTCCTTATGTTCATCAATGTTGTCCGTAAGCTGAATATTTGATGGCGTTTTTTCGACGGCAAGAATGCCATTATTTGTTCCCAGTATATCCGAATTAGAAGCAGTTTTGCTGCCATCATCATTCATAGCTTCGTCTGGTATCCCATGTAGAGTATTGGTGTCATCTTGAGTTGGCCTGTTGGCTTCAGTAATCGCATTGTTTGAGTCCTCATGAGATGAGTAAACTTCCTGTTTTATCTTGGAATGAGCATCTTCCACAATTATCATTTCGGTCTCATCATAACCTAAATCTTCTTCCGTGGCTAAAATTTTATCCGGTATCGATTTCAAATCCAAATCGGATCGGCAACCAGACTGAGACGATACGAGATGACTATCAGTTCCAAGTTGGGGTTCATCCTGATTATCACTTTGAACGTAACCACTTACAAATTCTTGTACTGCACTTCCATCCGAAGGAAATATTACAAAGTTTGCATTTTCCTTATCCGTGCCGTGATCAGTAAGTTCAAGTATTCCATGATGAATTGTGCCGTCCCTGTTTGCACTGTCCATACTGGCCGCCTCTGGATTCCGTTGCACAGAAAGGTAGTCCTTTATACTGAAATAAGATGTAATGGCAAATTAAAATCAATGCAATAATCCATTGTGAATACACCTCAATAATTAATCTTACATTCAAGTCAAACCGTGCAGCACGACGGGTGTTTCGTCTATCTCAAGCGAATTAACTCATCAGTGATTAGCGAAGAAAAAGTTGTAACTCCGGAATCGGTTGGATCTCAAAATAATATCCCGGTGAAATGTTATACAGCATTTACTTTAATACAAAAACAAATTGAATTAACAAAAACTATTCATAGGTAGTAAACTATATTCCATCCGCGAAAACTTATTCGAAAACTTGAACGTGCTTTGAGCCGTCGCGCTGCCTCCTCAAGAACCATCGAATTTTCCCCTCCATCATTTTTATCTATGATTCCTTTTTATATAAAACGTTGCATTACTTTACCTGAATAGCAGTTTTACGAAATTCCCACTACCCAGGGCAGGTTGTCACCTCATCTGTGTAGCAATAAATTATTAACTATTTATTTTTTTATTTATGAATTTATTTGTTGAGGTCAAACTAATTTGTTTCGAGTTTTTTAGGATGCAGCCGGAATGACCTAGAGACTTACTAGTGGACCAGAAGAAGGATGACTCCGAACACAAGATGAAGACACCGAAAACAGGATTTGTTTTTTATTTATTTATTTTGTGAAGGAAAAATTATAGGATGGTTGTTGCAGGGTATCTCCTTCCCAATCCCGGCAAAGCGTTTTAGGGAAAGGGAAGGAGAAAGTAGAGGATGTTGTTGTAGAGGGAACTTCTTCCCAATCCCTTGGAATGCTTCCCTGGGAAAGGGAAGAAAGGCTGGAGACAACCAGGATAAAAAACGGCCGGCGGGTTACTGGTATTGCTCCAGTACTGACGATGGCCATAGCAGGCCGAAACCCGCTTAACTTTGTTAACCTAACATGTGTTCATTAATTCTGTGAGACAAAATTTAGGTTTAGAGTTGATATTATATTCCTAATTGTTTTACTTGCAGCATTTACGATTGCGAGCCAACCATTCCTAACACAGATACAGCCATGAAATGTGGTGGTGATTGTGGAAATAAAAGTACGTTCTCTGTTTTTGTTAATGAGCAAGCTTCAACATTCAGCAGCTAATAACGGTATGTTTGTGAGCAAGTTTAAAATAAAAAAGACCACTCAAAAACCTTTGATTGTTCCTTGCGGGTTATTTATTTCTTGAAGCTTTGCATTGTGTTGATAAATAATTCGCACCGCCACCTTAGCAATAGAGTAAGATATATTTTGTATTGGATTACTTATGTTTATAATAATGCTTTCGGTAGCATCCTTATCATCGTTAGTTCAAGTTAGTATTTGTGTAATTTCCTCTGGTCTCCAGTAACATCCCTTGGATTTTCTGTAAGGAACCTCACTTGAAACAACTAACTCTTCCTCGTTTGATATGGAATTGGTGAGGTTCTGTGCATAACTGGACTTAAGTTAGAAATCGGATTCTCGCCTACAGATTTTTGTTCTTTTTTCAGCTTTCAGTTTTTTGCGCTATTGCATGATGTTAGTTCATGTCCCATCCCATGCACTCGAGTGTATGACTTCAATGCTGTCAGGGCAAGGTTAAGAAAGTTTTCTTGTTCAAGTGTAATAATTTATTGTATCACGACACTGGGTATCTTAAAATTTGTGATTTGAGGGTCCATTCATTGTTCCACTGCATCCGCTTCTATTAAGTAGCAATTATTAAAACGGCGGACCGTAATCGTAACGAAAGTAACAATAGCAATACATGGTAGTAATAATATTCGATATCATCATTTATAATCTAAGGTATGCGGTAAAGTAACTGCAAAAAACTGATTATTACAAATTACGATGAGAAGATGTAAATAAATAACTGATAAGTAGCATGCTGCATAGTCATTCGCAACACATGTGGTAACTATTACTATCTGCGGAACGTAGCCTATGGTTAACATTACCCCTACATGCTGAAAAATTAAACAACCGTTGAAAAAACTAAGGAGTCCTCATATACGAACCCAAATGCCTCCAAACTATTCCTACAGCTTTCCGAGCGTCTTTTAGGGTCAGAAACTACCGTACTAATCAAAAGTAAAATGTCATGAGCATATACGCACACACCGACTCATTAAGAATGCTGCAACTGACGAACGCGCTACGCAAATACGTCGGGTAACATAAAGGAGAGCTAACCTTTCATACTGACTGTCTGTAAGCTAGTCAACACGCCATTGTCAATCATCAATTCATAACCCTACAACTCTCAAGTCTCGAGCTTAAGGAAACAAAATATATACTCCTGAGCAGTACACGCTTTGCAATTGGGAATATAATCGCTAGCGAGGCTGCACCGATAGTATTTTAGAGAATTAAAGCCGTAACAAAATAGATTGAAGCGTTGTCTAAGTAGTTCTTAACACTATTATTACCAACCAGTAAGGCTGCGTGTACATCGAAATAATTCAGATCCCCCATAAATAGGTCTTCGTCATTGACAATGCCACTTCAAATCGTCCAAATGCAGCTTTAGATACCAATGCTACACCATTTTCACAAGGAACAATCAATATTATTCTGGCTTCTCAACGCAGGCGAATATCATTTTGACAATAGTAGATGGGGATAGCACGTAGGTTTCCTTCCCGGGAAGTGGATGATTTCCTTCTTGAATCTGCTGCATGCGTTTTTTTTCAATTCACTTTTGCTATTAAGAGAGTCGTCGAATATACAAATCCTGGCGCAAGTCAGCTACATTCTGCAAGCTTGATCTCAGGGTAGCTTTAAGTACAAGCAAAGACTCTCCATAATCTACATGAACATGAACTAGCTCTTAACTTTTAGCAATACATTAGAGGCAGGTACTTAGACTGTACACAGTAATTTTACACGCTCTTCTCGATTGTACAATTCTACGAGTAACAAACTATGAGCCTATTGCGCTAATCAACAATCTCATGTTCCGCGAATCGTGCAGAATTTTGAATAGATTTACAGTCAACCAATTTAGCTCTCTAGGGCTATGGCTATGATACAAGAATGAGGTCTCTCTAATTGATAAACAGAAGTTAGCCCGTAGGCATTGTGAATAGCTTAAAATCTTGAATCAAGTTACACTTACTTGACCAGTAACTGTAACTTATGTAAGGGAACATGATGGAAGCGGGAAAAGCGAGATTTTTCGTTAAACTAAGGATCGCACACAGATGGGAAGCTATCCAGAAATACTCTTTAGTCTCTTCTATACAACAAAATTATCTCTCAACCGGTCTGGAATTACAAATTATAACTTCTAAGCCTATCCTATGCTATATTTATTATTGAATATCCAACATCCATCGGCCACAACCTGCCTTATAAAACACTTTGCGCAATTGTATGCATATATAGTTTGCAAATATATATTAAATCTAGTACTATACGTAAGTATTTGTATACAACGTAATGATGAACCACACTTTCCACTAAAGTAGTATTCGCAATAACTTCAATTCCTGCCATCTACACAAAATATGACAAGTACATACACAGAAGAGCAAATTTCACAAAACGGACACATATCTGCCTAAATAACGAAAACTGCGACGATAAAATCTGGGAGATTTTCGTGTGTAAGTACGAAACATTCAAAAACCTTATCCTATTATCTAATAGACTTAATATACAAGGTCTCGCTATGTAATACCACGAGCCATATTTTACACTCAATCAAATAGTGAAAGGAGATCATCCGAGACGGATAACGGAGTAGAATTCAGATTTGAGTTATTTCCACCGTTGCTGCTGTCCCCGCTTGAAGGTGGTGTAGCTAATCCTGATGGTTCCAGGTACGATAACAGTTCAATCGGATCCACTCCACTGTCTGGTAGTAGCTACAAAATCAAAATTCAATATTTAAATAAAAGTTTCACAATCCTTACATCATCACTATAACTCCAATACTTACGTTTAGCCCTTCCTGCCCAGATCCTTCCCCATTTATCACAGCTTCAGGGTCAAAGTTCAAATCAGATGGAAGATCAGTGTCTGGAATGGCGTTGAGATGACCTCCTCCAGTCGAGTCATGATTTGAACTATTTGAGTTTGGATGATTACTGCTAGGAGGAGGAACGCTGGGAGGGCCGTTAGGAGTATGAGCTGCACCGGGCGTATGGGGAGTGTGGGGGGTATGAGGTGTATGAGGAGTATGCGGCATCCCTGATACGGACGATGAAGTATTGTTACTATTATTTGTACTAGCTGCAGTGGTACTGTTTGTGACGGAAGTACTACCATTTCCATTGCCAGATTGAGAATGCACAGGTGGGCCCATCTGAATTTCAAAATAAAAGTATTAGCAACCGGCAAACCTATACATGTTAGCGTTCACCGTTCCAAAACTTACCTGATCATTGATAGTCTTCTCCATGGCATTTAGGGGGTCAAGGGAGTTTACCGATTCCGTTAGCTGAGATAAAGGCCCATAGTCGCTGTTAAAATCGTATGAGTTCGATCTTGAAATATTACCATTGGAGCCAGAAGATCCGCCGTAATTGTTCATCATTGATCCGCTTGCAATGCCTAAATATTTCAGAAAGTTGTAAAAAAGCCCACGGAGCAGACGGAATCATGTAAGACCAAGTATTCACTTACTATTCATGTCAGGCGGACCAAAAGGTGACATGGCCATTCCAGAGTCCCACGAACTCACAGGAGGCAATGCCATGTTCATGTTTCCAGGACTGACTGCTTTGATTCTTTTAGCACTACCACAGGGGTCACTATCATCCGGTTCCATCTGGAAGGAGAAGCACTTCATTATTGAATTTTGTTTCTCGTTTGTGTGCATATATTTTTTAAAAAAAAGCTCTTTCACTTTATCATTACCTTGAAACCCGGAACATTTTTAGTAGGTCGCCAATTTGCTGCAGAGTCTAACGTCACTTCGTCAGCTTCACTTGAACTTCCAAGAGCATTCAGTATACTCCAGATGTATTGATCAACTTCAAGCCCTTCCAGTTGCGCAGGTTTGCTAAAAGACAAAAACATTATTTTTATAAACACCAAGCATCAAAACCGTAATGAGTAAGTAAGTAAATGAGGTTTCAGACGTACTTGCAAACAGGACACCTCCAGGCACCTCTTTCGCAGTGTAGTTGAAGGTAAGATTCGAGATCAAAGCACTGGACATGTTTACATTCGTGGCCTCTGGCAGGTAACGTGATACGCTTGTACGTAATAGGGCATTTCAGTGGTACCTGTTGTAATTGAGCAGAACATTAGAACTTTGGCATCAACAGCTTCCCAAATTAAATTAATCAGTTGAGCGCGACTTACCTTTATGGCAGTTTGCTCTACACCGTCCTGATCGGATATGCTGTTCATACCACTATTATTGGAACTAAAGTTCCTTTTAATTTTCGTTATGCAATGTTCTGCGGGAAGGAGCCGCTTTCGCAGCAGTCCCTGCAGCACGGACCGAACTGTCGGTCGGTGGACCAGCTGAAGAACGAATAAGTGAGACTGGAAAAGAAAAAAAACATTTCCATTATTTACTTGCGATTACACAATGACCTCGTTTACGTAATTTCGTTACGTAAAACCCCAAATTTCGTTCAAAAACACAACTTACACAGCAGCACGCGGAAACGGTAATCTGCAGCGTGTTGCGACTAGGCAAACAGATATCTTTGAGGTACAATGGCTTATGAGATGCTTTATTTTCACCGCGGTCTATGCATAACGGCACGGCATTTACAGATACTTGTACGCTGGCTGGCCAGTTGGTATTCATCTGTCTGTCTTCATGATGAAAGCATTTTAGCTGAAGTTCGAGGTCAGACCTGTTGATAAAAACACATATTATTGACTCTTCCTTACATTATTGAGTGCGTTTATTTCTCAACAAACACTTACCTCCACATTAGTGTCTGGTGTACTGTGGGTTTCAGGTGGAAGACATGGTTACTGACTGCCAAGTTGTGCTCTAATCTAAAAGGAGCAAGAATAGTACCATCTCTAACGGCAAAAGTAAGCCTTAGCTCGTCGTCTGAAAACAAAATTTTGACATCAGATTTTCGGTTTCCAATTTACTTAAAAATAACGAACCAACTACGCAAGAATTGACATGTTCAACTTACTCGTACTAGTACTATTTATCACAGGCTTTACATCTCCGGCACCGGTAGGACTCATGTACGGAGGAATCGAAGAGGCGGGAGTTAACGGTGGGGTTGGATTCCCGGGGACAGGGCTATGTTGGAAAGAGTGTAACGGTCGTCCAGCGGCAGGAACTGTACTGTTCCCACCCATTGAACCGCTTCCACTCATTCCTCCGATTCCGCTCACACCGGAAGAACTTGAATCGGAAAACGAGGATGGGGTGGGTCCACCGGGATTTGAGTACTGATGACTTGATTGATGGTGCATGAAAGAACTTGTGCTGTTGCTCATATTCATAGAGTTATGACTCGGCGGCATATTTCCATGATTCGGTGGCAACGGATTGTGATTCGGCGGGATTGGACCATTCGTAAGGTGTTGATGTTGACTCATATTTTGATGCGAATGCTGCTGGTTAAGATGAGGGTGGGGAGATTGCTGAGAAGGTTGATGATGATTGTGATGAGGGTTCATGGGCACTTGGTTCATCATTGAATTGTTCATACCAGCCATATTCGACATACTGTTCATATGCGCATTCATACCGCTCATGTTACTTGAATTCGGTGGAGTATTCATCATACTGGGATGATTACTGTGGTTAAGCATGTTGGGATTCGAGATATTATTCTGGGAATAATACTGGCCATTAGAAGAAGAGTACGACGATCCACCGGAGCCTTGAGAATGGGGCTGATGTTGAGTTTGACGCATAGTAGGTCGCATATTATAACTCATCCCTTGTCCAGGAGGAGCCTGGCCGTGATAATGTCCCGAGTAATTCGGTCTTACACTCCCCGAACCAGGATACTGCCCTGGACCGTACTACAAAATAAAACAACGGAATTTAGTCAAGTTCAACCACTTATAAATAACGATTCAGTCAAATTCAAACTTACAGGTGCACAGGAACCACCGTTGTAGGACGCGGGATTTATTTGCCCATTCGGGGTCATGGGAGAAGGTCCGCTCGGAGGGCCAGGGTAGCCTGACTGATTGTGCCCGGGATTTTGACTGCCGGCCCGTTTTTGACTCATGTGTGCAGCAGGATTAGGATATGGCGTGCTGCGGCTTCCACTCCCCGATCGACCGTAACTTCCAGGAGTTGGGCCAGGGTTAGACTACAGTACAAATTTCAAAAATTAGCCATACATAAAAAAATCCATCGCCTTTAAAATAGTAACACCTATCAGTTTTGCCGAAACAGCATCTACTTACCTGAACACCCATTTTTTGATTGCTCATGGAATTCATCATCCCCATACTCATTCCGTTATTATTATTCCCCATCATCACTCCTCCCATTCGTTGCTGACTACTGTTGTACTGCATTCCATACTGATTTGGCATAGAGTTCATCTATAAAAAAGACAACATGAAGTACCGGTTTATCATCGACACTTCCATAGCCATATCGCCCTCAATTTTTCAAATTAATTATTTCCATCCAACTTACTTGATTATACTGGCTCATTTCCTGCCGCTCTTGCAATGCAACAACACTAGCAGTGGCTGTCGCTGTCGCAGTGGCAGTAGCCACCATCGCAGCAGTACTTAATGCATTCGGGTTTGAGTAACTACTCGGGTCTTGATTATTCCCTCCTCCGCCTGGACCGTACCTAAAATATAAAGGATTCCATCAATTAACTACACTATCACAGCCAATAAACGAATCATTTACGTACCACCTTTCATCTTTGCACTTACCTTTGCGGATAGGATCCCATATTAGAACTAGGATGGCCAGAGCCGTAGGGGCCCTTCATATAATTAAGTCCAGGTCCACCGCCCATGTTGCCCTGCTGACCAATATGGTTGGGTCCCCCACCACTCGTGTTTCCCGGATAGGATGAATGAGGTCCAGTTTGCGTCGTTGAACTTAACGAGGGTCCCCATACCGTGGTAACTACAGAAAGCTGAGGATTCTGTATACTCTGACCTCCAGCCCCCTGCATACCTCCGGAACCACCAGTCTGCCCCCAATCAGGGTAACAAGGATTGCTGCAAACATAAATAACACATTCTAAAATTAGTAACTCCCCGACAATTTCCTCCTCATTCGTTTACAGCATCCTGTACCGATTTAATATCAATCCCTAATAAATCCAATCGCATCAATACCTAACGTGTATGTCCTCAATATCGCTTCCTCCTGAATCTTTCCTCGAATCTTCTGTATCCTCTCCCACCACAACAACATTTGACTCTGTCTCACAACTCACATCATCCCGAGTATCATATAAGCCAAATGTACCCAGGTCATGATAATTAAGCAAGTCTTCTTTAATTTCACTATAAAACAACGCGTCTATCCACTCTAAAGCCGATCTGTCATAATGGAGCGTCATTGCTACACTTTCCCGCCGAAACAGACTTCCGGTCCGGGCTTTAGTCAATCATCCACAATTCTTCCACACACACCTAAACTTCCAACTTAACGGCCACAATTCTGAATAGGTAACCACTCAACAACAGTAACACTATATGGTAAAACAACCTGAGCCAGTTCTACACATCAGCCAATGATTCACTAATCCAACATGATTGATCATGCACAATCAAAACTATAATACTCATGCCCCGCTCCATTTAGGGTTCCTCGAATCACACCTAGTAAATACTCTTCGGGTAAAAGCGGGACGTTTCATTAAGAAGCCCAGCATAAATACAGCGAGCACATGTCTGCAGCCCGCCTTTTCAACAATCCGTGAAACCGCGTGCTTTTCAACAGCCGACACTCTCCACTCATACCACCACAAAGAACCGTATGCCGCCTATTATCGTTCCATTAATACGCCTTTTCAGCACCTCCCCCCAACGTCCCAACGTCCTTTACTCACTCTCTACTGGACTGCAAAAACTGCTTTCTCCTTGTTCATTGGAAAAGTCATTTTATTGGGAAGCTTTTGTCTCTCCGGCTGCAGGATATTAACAAGGGATTCACACATATTCTACTCAGGTTTGCGGCTTTACATACTTCATGACCTGTTCTTGGACCTATATTTCATTTTTTCCATTCCCGTTTGACCTCGATACTTTTATCCTTTCCAGAACCTGGGTTGTCATGACTACAGTCTTGATCCAAGCATAGTACAACCGAATCCTGCCATATAGCCAACTATACACACAATCTCTTCGTGAAGAACGGGATTATTCCGGAGTACACAAGTACAAAGACGTAAAGGTGAGACAGCACGGATTAATCTGGTCGTCTCCTCTCATAGCCGCATGGGTAGAGGTCAGCAAGAACGCCTTCTTTCTATTTCTTTCCGTCCTCGCTAGTGGTTACTGCTCAGAGATTCTTGTAAACCCTTTAAACGAGACCTTTATCCCTTCGGGCACTTACAAATTCTCCCACTTCTTTCTGCTCATCTTCAAGATGAGAGGAACGTGTATGTAAAAAATCATCATTTCATCCATCCTCTTAACCTTTCACTAGCCGGTGGCATTCCTGCCAAACTCTCCCCGCCACATACCATTATTATCAATGCCCATATATTCCAACTTCATCCCTCTCTTACATACATCCACAATTTTTCTCTCACTCCCTCTCTCCCTTTATCTAAATGAATTTTTACCCAATTTTTTACCTCTCCCCCTCCTTCTTAAACACTTGTTCCATCTTCACTCCAATATCTTCGTCTCTTCATACATTTTCATATATATCCAGCCAAAACCTCCGCTTTTCTCCCCTCTTCCTCCTCTCCACTTCTTTCTCTGTATAAGATAATAATTATTCACATTTAGTCATCCAATTTTCCTCTGCTACCCTGTGTCTTTTCTCACTTTTTAATCCAACTAGTTATCTAAAACTTCCAGCCTTTCTACCGAATCATCCCACAGACTCATCCTATTTTTCGCAGCAATTAAAAGTATAGGCTAAAGGTTAAGAGCGTATTGGGCTCTGCCTGTTCCAGCCTGTAACTTACACTTCCAACTTTATCCTCACTTTCTCATTTGCAAGAAGCTCTTTTAAGCTACAAAATAATTATTTCCTCTCAACTCCTAAAGCATATAAAGGCTCCTAAAATTCTCCTCTCGGCTAAACTTTCAAACGTGGGCTTGGGCTTGGGAAGGGAGCAAGCCAAACACATTTATTCCGTGAACCACGATTATTTCCTCCATATTATATTAGCTCCTTCCTTCATTTCTTCCACCTCCGTCCTATAATGTAAGAAGCCTTTACGAGTTTTTCCCTTCTCCAACCGAATCTCTTCTTTTCTTCAGTCACACATACCTCATCCCACCCTATTTGCATTAAAGGATCACACAGCAAATCCAGCTAAGCCCTAGACACACTCCTTAAATTCAATAATGCCTAAAGTCCTACAGATCCCAAACCCCGCAAAATGCACAAGTCCTACTCACTCATTACTCACACTCATATAACCTCATCCAGCTCAGGTACTGGGACGTCATACCATCACAAACAAGTAAAAAAACATGCATCTGGGGCCAGTTTCACTTTCACTCCACCCTTGCATAAGAATTCCCCTCAAGAACGTCTTATTCATTCATGAGCATCACTGTATCATCAACCTGCATCCCTCTGTCTTATCAGTCTTCCATCCAGACGTAATAGCACAGAACGCATACATTACGATCCAGTTTACATTGTCAGCCCTCGGCCCTCACTCCAATCCAAAGACTCCAACTTTCCACTCTTTCAAATCTCTTAGCCCTCAAACTGTTTAAACTACAGGGCCAAAGGAATGCACCACAACAGTCTTGGGATTTTATTGCCCTGGAGAATAACTTCATTTACATAAAATCAAGTACTTTCATAATTATCCTAGATCGATAACGCCTTATATGAGCCATACCAAGGAGTCTTCCTCACATTTTCACCAACTTGTAAAATTATTTTCATAAAAAACTCCCCACTCTTCTTCAAACTCCCTCCATTTCCTTACCATATCTCTTCCTCATCTTCTTCTCCACTCCTCGTCTTCAAAGACACGGGTCAAACAGGAATTCTGGAACATCTACACCCTTTTCTCCTCATCAAAACTTGACCAAAACTGGACAGACGCGACTCTGGTCCTCCAGTCGATTCGCACAACAATCCCACTCAAACTTTCCAGTATCTTCCACTACCTGTACGTCCTTTTTACATGTTATCATCTTGCATCGCTTCTTTTTGTTACAGTTCCAGCGGTTATACTTCTCTTCCTCCACTGTGTCTTCTTCGTAAAGACGATTAAAGGGAGATACGGGGAGAGAGTGGGATGCGAAGTGGAGTAGATAGCTCGAGCCAAACATTTTTTTCCCAACCATCTTTCTCATGTCGGTCTAGGGGCTAGTTTCCAGGCTTTTTCTCATACATTTCTACACCTTTTGTCCATCTTCTCCTTGAACTCCCGAGTCCGCTCACAATCTCTACTCTTCCCCATCCTTATTGTCCTTACCATTAAAATCCAGGAATCTAAACGACATTTCATATAGAGGGCGACACAAACGGGTGGAACATTTTCAGTCAAACCAAACTAGCCCTACCGCCACCAAACATTCTCTCATCTTCTATGTAATCCGATCCCTACAACTACGTACTTCCAAATGTAACAATTTCAAAACAACATCTTAGATCCCAGCTCACCCAAGCTTTCAAACTCCAAACCAATTCTATTCCCTAGTCCTTCTCTTCAAATCCTCCAGCCCTTGCAACACTTGACAAAGCTAAACCTTGACTGTCAGCGCGTGTAGAGCCCGCCAACAGCCTTTTCACCCCTTTAAAACATACGTATAATGAAACAGTCATTACTTCAACACCATCCCCGTAGTTTCTGTAGTTCTGCGAATTTTAGCAAAAGATCCCAGTCTCACAGACAGAATTCAGAAAACAACCATAGGCATGTGAATTATTTCACGCCACCAAGCTTCTTCCTCGGCAATCAACTCATTTCATTTTAAACAGTTCATCAAAATCTACATGATGCAATATTTGAACCAATTATTTAATCAATCAATTCCTTCAATCCCATATAACTCACTGACCTTCAGCAACTTAGCAATTTAAATGTCATGATGCAATCATCCATTTTCTAGCATTTCCTCAACTGCATCATCTTTTCCTTGTTCCACCAACATTCTCTCACAATGTCGCTTAGCAACTTATCGCTCTTCCTCAATCCCGTCCGTATATTTTGCCTCCTAACTCCCAGAACCAACAACTTCGGGGCTCAAGACGTGAATCCTGCTATACTAAATCCGCTACTATTGTACCACCTCCAACAAGATAAACAATTTCGCCTTGTCCTTGTGCAAACCTTGAACATGGTTACCGGCAAACCGGCAGTCAGGCCGGCACGAGCAGAAATTCCAAACAGGTTTCACCACAACAATTCTAAAGAACAACACAATCAAATCATGTACCCAAGGCGCTAAAATTGCTCTTCATTCCTTCCGCACCGCAAGGAACAAACTCGGAATTAGCAGAGAAGGCGGCAAGAGATTATTTTATTTTAAAAAAGCCTGCATCACCCTCAACTCTTTACTGCTTCACTGCACATCATGATTCTTCTGCTAGGCTGGGAAAACTGTCATATCATTTTTACTACCATCTTCTCCCAATAAGGGAACACACACCATCCCACCTCTCCCCATTACATCCACACATCACCTTTTCAGTTACACACTTCCAAATGAAATACAGTGCAAGACGTCAAGGGTTAAGATTAATAAGACAAGATGAACTGGGAACCGTGGCGGGTGATGCCAACTACTGGTGCTCTGGCAGTTGTTGCAATAACAAGTACATCATAGCGCATTATCTTACCATCAAATTTCAATCTTGCCCACGGCATAATCGTGCTGTATCAGTTCAATCACCCTTAAAAATCATCTCTTTTCCTCTCTTCATAGCTCCTCATTCAATTCTGCTTTTCTCGACCCGCGTCTTCTAGTGCGAACTTTGTAACAATCATTTCAACCCGCTCCTACTCCAGCAAATATCCAGAAGCTCCTAGCAGCCTCCAGCGGTCACTACTATTCATCTCCCCCCTCACAAACGTTTTCTCCAGCGCTTCACTCTCTCACCCCACACAGAAACTCTAAAATCTACCAACTGGTCATCATCAGGTCCTATGCTCTCAAGATCCCATAGCAACCCTCATCCTTAATCTCATGCTTGGATCTAAAAACTTCCATTTTAATGTAAACAGTCTACTCACCTTTGTGGTGGCATTTTGCCCATAGGATTCATCCCGTTCACCACTGTTGCCTGTTGCATTCTCTACGCCAGAAGCTAGCCCAGAGAAAGAGCTGCGGCGCTCAGTCTATTTTCCTGTAACAATTAAAACCAATTCCCCATTTAGTTATTTCATTAAGCAATACTTTAGCAAAAGACCATATTCAAAACTGAATAACATCTAATAATTCAAATGTATCCCACATTTCACTCCTTTCCATACGTGAGCATAATTCTTAAACCGAAATGACGAGAAACAAAACTTTTTCTCCCGCAAATATACTTTACCAAACTACTTTAATATGCAGACCGAGTTCGCGGCGTCCATCCTTATTTGTCAAGGAAATCCCATCTTTCTCACACCGTCCTTCCACTTGCCAGCCTTCTTTCCCCTCCTGTGTCCCCGATGGCCTCAATCCCATCTATTTCTTTTAATGCCTCTTATAAATCTTCACAACAAATCCTTTCCAACATGCCATCACAATCCTAATTCCATTTAACCATCCGACTACCTTTTCCCTCCACCAAAAACGGGATTTGGTTATCCATTCCGTCCAGAAAAAAGTTCCTATTTCCGCTTCAATAAATTAAGCATTCGTTTTAATTGCTCGTATAGGATTTGCAATTATAAACTCACGCGGCATCTTCCAATAAATCGCCACGAGGGAATATTAACCTCACGCCGCTCCATGAATTAATAAATCTGTTGGTAACTTGCATATCCTCTCTAAATAACTTCTCCCTTCTTATGACTATCTTAAAGCTCCTATTCTTTCAATTTCATCAAATCCAGATTACACAAATAACCAACACCACATTAACCTCTATGATGATAATCTTATTATCCTCGTCTCCATTTTTTACAAAACCTTTTTTCACTCTCTCATTCATTCTTGTATAACCTCCAGCATAGGTCCTCTACTCCTCTCTCACCTTCGTAATCCATTTGACTCTTGTCCCTCACCGTCTCACCTCAGCTTCATCTTTTTTACCCACAACCCCTTCATCCATGAAATTCATTTTTCTCAACTCCATTTCCTTCAGTCTTAACTTTTACACTCACAAAATCTTCCACGTCTTTCTCAACTCAAACATATCTTCGCAGCCATAGTCCTCCGTCTTCATTGCTTCATCCACAATCATACGCAAGAGTTTAACAAACAATTTCACAACCACCAGGACCCAGCTTTGATTACCTTTAATTTGGCAGCTACTTTCAGTAGCTCGCACTCCTTTAAATTAATTTTTATTCCACCCCCATCATCCCAGTTTCTCAACCACAAAACCAAGTACTATATTTTACCAACACTGCAGCCAGTACAAATAAAATTAATTTCATTCAACCTACCCCTCATCATCCATCACAACATCTCCCTTCTATTATTACATCCTATAATTAAGTCAAAACCTGTCCCATCCATGCGCCCTCTTGTCCTCACTCCCCGTAAACATTTACCTTGCAATTTTCTTATGTAATCACTGCCACCTCGTTTTGCAATCACCGGTCCTTGGGATAAACCCGCCGTGAGAACCAGTGTTTCTCAGTAAAAACTTTGAATTACATTTAAATTTCAGGCGTAACGCAGGTTCATGCACAGCCTCTTGCACTTAACATGCAAACTCCCACGTTCATCCCGTATTCTTGTCTTTCTTGTAGCATTCCAGTGAATTCTAATTTACTACTTGAGCTTCGTCGCATTATTTACTTTTATTATTTCTTTAACAAGAATTACACCAAAGTAATCTGCGTTTCAATTACGATACTCCTTTATAGCTCAATTCTAATGATTCTACTACGTCCTCAGCAATTTCCTCATCTTTAATAATTATCAATGCTCCACTAGTAGGTCCTAAAATACTCCACGTATCTACTCATTAGAAAAATCAGGCGCTCCTAACTTTATATTCTTATAGCTCTGGCAAAGTTTTAAAAAATCCCTGCTAATTTTAGGAACATTATTACGCTTCAGCTACAAAATCCCTCATCTCTCACAACATCACCATATAAAATCCACTAGACTATCTGCAAAACTCATTTCGTCCAACCTTGTTGATAGTAAACATTAAATCCATCAAAAATAGCAACTCATTACGTCAGCAGAGTATGCAAACATAGTAGTAGTAAGTAGTGAACAAGTTACAGCTCCCAGCTTTAGCTTATTCACATCCAGGATTCAGTATCTTCTGATCCTTGTAATAAACATGTAAAACTTTAGTCTCATTTTCCTTATCCCTACCATACACGACAAGAGACACACACACACACACACATGTCCACAAGATTACTCCATCCCAGCTTCATCATGTCTTTTTATCCCCCACTGAAGGTTAACCGGAGGTCGCTTCACTCACAATATTTTTTGTCACGCATCTCATTTCAATCACATCTTAACATCCTTTACTCCCTCCACTATTTTCTATGCAATTATCCTCAATCCCTTGCCCCCCCAACTACTGTCGTCCTCTCATCCCGTACTCCTCTTCACATTCCCTTCACCAATAACATGTACTCTTAAATATCCATCATCCAGCTTCGACAGACGTAACTACTATGCTACCAAAACCTCACAAATTCATGGAATCAATTCCACAGAAATTCACCTTTTCTCCAAAAAGAGCCTAGCTTTAAAGCAACAATTTACCAAAATTATTGGCAAGATTCAGCGCACAGCAGCCTCATCCATAGTGTATTGAGGCATCTGTCAGAAAATAAGGCTGTATATAAAACCTTACTACTAGCCTCGCAACTGAACAGACCCGCTTAGTCAACAAGACACCGCGCTCACCCTTCTTCAAACCCTTAATCTCTCACACAGTCCTGTTTACATAATAATAACAACACCCAACTAGCCCAACCCCCGATTCAACCTTTCAAACTCCATCATTTCAAAATGTGGGCTTATCAAAAAACATATAATTTAGCGCACAATTATCCAATGATTAATGTTAATGGAATCATTTACGAGATTTAATCTCACATTACCTGCCTAACTTAGATAGCTTATTCATGAACCGGTCAGATCCCATTCATCAACATGTTTCCCAGATCATCTTCGTAACAGCTGTATCGCCTTTAAGTACACAACATTGTATGCTAAAACTCTCTCCTTCATTCCCCATTCAATCCAACTATTTATAACAATAACTGGTCACCATCAGTCTAGAACAAAATCATATCCATTCCGCAAAACCGTTAATCCTCCCTAAAGTATTTCCCGGGAATAACAAAATGATTTCAAATGTTTCCTCATCAATAAGTCATTCACGAGCTCGTATCTTTATCCTTACTTATCACATCCTGAACACAGTTGTAATCTTATAGGAGCTCTAACCCAAATCTCCCCGTCAATTGACAGGAAGAGCGGGGAAAAGCACACAACCACTCACATCTACATCTGTGTACACAGGAAGGATGAACAAATATTTAACCTTCCAAACTCCCCATTCCTCCCTTACGCATACTCAGCATCCCAGCCGCCTACTTTCTCACATTCCGTCCATACTTTCACGCCATCTACTTTCTCCATTTCTCCGTCGTAGGGCGAGTAGCGGGAAAGCTTCAATATTTCCCCCAAAAACTACAGCATGCGTTCACTTTCTCTCCCACTGCACAGCTGATCCACTCTTCCCTCCACACAGAGGGAACCCCAACCTATTCCAAATGTCCTCCACTTATCCGATATTTCCAGAGTATCAAACCGATATTAAATTACAACAATCTCACCTCAACAACGGCAACAAAAAATATCTTCATCCAGACCATTGTAAAGCTTCTTCTTCTCAAAACCAAACTCCTTGCTTTACTCCGCTACAAGAAGAGCAGATAAAACATATTTCCTCCTAAAAACTTCACCATTTCATATGAACCGGGGATCAAGACGAAATTATTTTGAGCACATGCTTGACATTTTTTAAATTGCTTTTCCCAATATAGCCCCACACATTTTCCCACAAACTCATCCAATTCACGTGCAACTGAATTAGGGTAGGCGACGCAGGAATTTACAATTTATTCCAACCAATCACCCCCACTTGTCAATCAGGACAGTCTATATTAAATACAAATCTCCCTCCTGTCCTTCCTCCACATGTGTCACTACTTCCTCTCCTCATCAAAAACTCCTGTAACTCTTTCCTTCAGTCCTCCCTTTCAATCCCACTCCCCAAACAAACTATAGTCACTCCAATTATAGCCCACCAACTTATCACACACTTCCTTACACATCTTCCTCACATTCTATAAAATCCGCCACACTATAGCTTACCAACTTCCTCCCGTCTTTCCATCCATCCTCACACTTCTTCCAGCAGTCCCACCAACTTTCACTCTCCCTATAGGATCCTATGTTTCAGATTCCACAGCTCCTTTCCCCTCCGCTTTCACTAAAGCAACTAATCAAACCCCGCCAAAACTATCATATGGAGGAATTTTCACATTATTTAAAACATTTCCAGCCACCATAACTACCAATGACATTCCCTCATTTTATTCCATGATTTTATTCCATAACTTAACAAAAAATCGATAAGTCTTCTTGGCTCGGTCGAGGAGAAACCGCGTAAGCGACGGATACGTCAAACGCTATAGCTTAAACTCCAAAAGTCCAGCAGACCGACAGAGGAAGCAAAGCTTTAAGGTTTCCCGGCACCTTCACCCCCACTTTTCACAGTACACAGATTACGTAAATATGCGGGCTCCCCAAGTTGCTCAAGTAAACTTGCATGGATTCACTCGGATTTCTTGCGGTAGACAACAGGACTTGAGCGCTATTGTCTCCAATTAATTTATCCAATCCACAACACCACGTTCAAATCAAACACACAACAAATTACATGCTTTACTTCACTCCACTCCAACGACCGCCACCTCTCACTTTCCAACATACATTGAGGTTCCATAACATTCGCACTAGCTTACACCGCTTCCCTCTAAACCATATTCGCTCAGTATTCAACATTTCCACACAAACGTTTCCCTCCGTCCCTCATATATAGCTTCTCCTACTATAGCTCTTATTATTATTCCCTCACAGCACACACGCTCTCTTCCTGGTAGGTCTCTCAAAATCTAATTCTCTCTCTCTCCTTGTCTCTTTTTCACTCAGAATCTCACTTCCAACCATCAAAGCCGTCATCATCATCCTCAGAATCAGCAAACGGTAGGTTCAGGGCATAAATTCATGCACACACTCACAATGGACTCAACAACAACCCAGAACAACGCTCTGTAGTCAACTCAAAAGGATTCGCACATATGTAAATCCACACACACCGCTACACTGTAAACCTCTTTTAGATAACATACCCCATACACATAGTGCCATACTCTGCGAATACTTGCTAATATGCACCACCACTCAGTCAGTATACCATCCCTATTATCTGCCCTTTACGCAAATCCCACAGCTCTTCCGTCATTCTCAATTCGTACTCCCATCCCGTGCCGACTGCCAGAGTCATTGCATAAACAGCACAATGTCTACTATTCTGCAAAACACTAAGTTTATAGCTACACCTCCCCTGCATTATAACGTCTTCCATCCTCTATCTTCATCATTCCATTCGCTTTCTATATAATTTCTTACGAGTAGTGATACAAATTCTTCGTCTCCAACCTTCCTCCCTGTCTCCTTGTCTTCCCTAACCTTTATTTTTCCCAACTCCTGTCTCCGCTTACATGACTGAATCCAACCTCCAATTCTTCCAACCGCGTCGCATACATTTCTAAAACACTACTCCTTCTCCTTTGTTCCAGATTTTCATCAAACCCCATCTTTAGCCAGAACACTAGAACGTAATATTCCCATCAACGCACATCATTCAATCATCATCAGAACATGCTCCTAAGTTTCGCACATTCGGATCCGATACACCCATGTTTTTATCCTCAAATGTTACTCAACTATCGCTGTAAACCATTTCCAATTCATGTCATTTCCCCAAAACTCTGTACCTTACCTCCCTTCTTGGCATCAGCATAGAGAGCAACAAAAGCAAAAATATCAAATAATCCGGCACCGTTAGCAATCAAAACCCTCAATTTTTACAGACTGTCCGTCATTTATTCAACGCCTTCACTCCTAACAAACACAGTTAACTCGAGGGTATTACTTAATCCTCAAAGTTTTGAGGCTAAAAACTCCAACTAAAAGTACAACTCTATGCTTGTGTAAACCCTACGATATGCAATCTGCTCTACAGTCCTATACCAAGTCCATCATTCATTTAGAGAGGAGATTCGCACTCCTCCAACCAAACTAAGTCTACAAACACAGTTCTCAATCGAAAAAAAAATCCCACAGCCGACAAGGTAGCAAGCACTAAAACCCAAACACCGCCAAGGTAAGACATAATCATCACATCCTCAAATTCTGATAATCCTCTACCACGCCTACTCCTCCGTCCCCCACTACTTTTCCAAACACGACGTACGCACAACTCTAAGCAAACAAGCAACGACATCCTCAAAAGCGCAAATCTACTAATTACGTCATAATTAACCCATGAAAATCCTTTCCTCAAACCCTCCATATTCTCATAACTCCATTCCCCACACAGCGTTTTTCCCTTCTCCCTTCTACCCAACACAAAACAATCAAATGTCATTACTTCTCAATATTCTTCACTCTTCTCACTCAGACTCCCAGACACACAAGACAAGTACACAAATTCAACTCCGTAACTCAACTCTGCAGCATTGGCCCACATAATAGTTACAAAAGAGAATCAATTCAATTCCACAGAGTCCGTCATTCCCTTACATTTTTTCTAGTTCCCCCGCCAACAGCCCCTGTAACACAATTTCATTTAACTGTATTCCCCTCATCCTTCATGTATTCAAGTAACTCATTTCCATCTAGTGCACTACTGTTATCCGAAGCGTTATCAGGCAAACCCACCTACGGTGATGCGTCACAGTAAGCGCATTTAACAAATCCCAAGCCTCTTCCCAACATTACCTCTTCCCAAAATCTCTTTTAAATCCAAAGCAACACAACCTCAAAACATCTAACCTCAGTTGGCCTTTTAGACTATGCATAATTCTTTATTTTTGCACTTCCCTGCTTCCAGATCATGTAAAAAAGCACACCATCTTTCAAAATCCTTCAACATTCCCATAACAACTCGACCTTCATCCGTGTGTCATGTGACCATTCAGTTCCCTCTCCCACACGCTATTCCTGCTGCTACTGACTATTCTACTGTATCCTCCTATAGCGCCAAGCCTGTCATTTCTTATCTCTAAAACCTACACCTTTAGCTACATGTAAATGAACAGCTCAATACTCTTCCTCATCCTTCTCCTCATTTTCTTCATGTCTACTCCAGCTAAATCACAGACAGAAACTAATTCCTTAACAGCTCCAGCGTAAATCTCTTCAAATACAAATCCAAACATCGATCCCAAACATCTCAACAACCAATCTCATCAACGAAGCACGTCCCCTTACTTTCTCTACCCGTACTCCACACATGGCATGCAAACCCAGTATGCAACATCTTGATCGATGCTTCATTAAAGTCTCAAATGCATCCCAATGATGATATCGTCATAACCGATGCGTATTGCCTTTTTTTAAATTCTCCACTCAAACCAGCAATCCCTCCAAAAACTAGACCAAATCCCCACAAAGAATTAGTCCCTGTTTTGTCATAATCTCCACATCTCATAATCTCTTTGTAATCACAACTTTTTACACAACAAACCCACATCCCAGGGTTTCGCTCAATTGCTCATCGTTTTCCTATCCCATGTCCTCCTCCTGCAAATGCTGCATACGTTCATCTTGGAATGACACCACACTACCCCACCTGGATTGACATCAAGGAGGAAGAATCATCACTACGTTTTTTCAACTATAGCCATAATCACGCTACCCCTTCTTCTTGTAGCTTACACTATGCAGTAGCCCTCACCCATCTGCATGTCCAATCGGCCTTCATCATACCAATTTTTATATTCCATTTACTCCAATCCAAGCTAGGAGCATAATTACTTGACGTACTACGTATATTATTATCATAACCTTTGCTCCATCTTTTTTCTCACCTACTACCTCATTCAGCCACCCATCAAAAACTTTACCTTCAAACTTCATTCAAACAATATTTCCTAACGCCATCCCCACCTTTTATCCCCCATCGACCACAACTACTAAACTTACACAACTACAACTCCACTACCCAACTACCCACAGTGCCGCACATCCGTCAAACCTTCAAACTCTAACCGACTTCATAATTGCACAAGTAAACATTCCTAACCACACACACACATTTTTCAGTCTCCAAACAATCATCATTTCATTCACTCCATCTCCGCCTCTATTTCTCTCTTCCCAATCCTCCGTAAAAACTTTCTTCTTAGCCTTTGACTCTACATTTTATGCCATAGAAACCTAAAATGATGTCTCTACCTTTGCCTTAATCCTCTGCTCAATCATCAATCATGGCCAAAGTGAATCAACAAACCAGCGTTACAATAACGCACTATTCTCAACCATATCACCTCCTATTCTTTCCCTCCACTCTCATTCCTCTATTCATTCCACCTTCCTCCATTCCTTCCGACCTCTTTCCGAATTTCCGCCAACTCCTTGTATATCCATCCACACGTACGTTAAAAGACACTCCAACCCTCCACGCTACTCCTCCTCTCCAGTTCATCTACTTAAGTATTTATTTCCCAAACCTGCGCCTGATTCTCTCCGCGGAGGCGTAAGGAGGTTGACATGTACGTCTGAGAGTGCATAAACTTTGGGAGAAAGCATTCCTCTTCAGCTCCACTCCTATGACTTCTACATATTTCCGCAGGGAGAGAGTCAGCCCGAGACTAGCAATTTAAATCCTTATCCGTAGTTTACCCAAACATCTCCTTTACTCCTTTATCTCTTCCAGCCCCACACATATACATCCATCCAAACTTTCTCCTTCCCATACATATACGCTACGGATCATAAACCCAAAAAGTTCTTTCACCTTAAGCCCCACCACAAGCCAAAGAGGAAAATAATACTTTCACCCTACCTTCTCCAACTCTCCACCCAACTCTCTCTCTCTCCCTAAGATAAAGACGCCTTTTCTCTGTATCCATTCCTTCATTCTTCCACTCTCCTTCTTCATCTCCTACATAATTCCATGTACAATTACATCAGTAAGAGACGCTACCAGAATCAAATGAACGCGACCCAGGGAATTTCCGTAACTTTAGAAGAGTAGAAAGTAGAAGCTAACATGCATTAGGAGGAATGTAAAGGGCATCCTCCAACTCCGCCGTCTCTATACTTGGCCCCCAAATTCAACTGCCAAGCGTAGTAGAGAAAGTCATCTTTCCAGAAAATTCTCCAGAGCAAAAAACCAACAGAGTCACGCGTATTCTTTCATTGTGTACACACAACTATCAGGAGATCAACTTTCTCATGCATTCAATCCTACATAGTATCTACAAAATCACCACACTCCAAACCTTCCCCACCACCCTCATCATCTTATCCCCACCATTACACATCCAATAGATTCACAACAAAATTCCACCAAAACAATTATTTCCCCCTCCGCTCTTCTTCCATACGATGGCCTCCTTCGTCCGTCTCTCCTCTCAAGTTCGGCATCACCGGACGGACGGAGGAAAGATTAAGCGGGATTGACAGAGTTATACGACCAAAGTATAAAAGTATTGATCCCCGAGATGAGCATACATCCCATCCCTTTCAAGCCAAAAGTGTGACAGATGGTTTACCAGTATTTTCCTCCCCGGGTGAAAGCATCAAGCTTTCCCTCAGATAAGAAGACTCGTCATTAGAATAACGTCTCCTCCCTACGCCACATTCGCTCTCTCCAGTCCCTCTCCTAGTCCCTCAGTCAACTATCTCTCTCTCTCTCTTCGTCCTCACAGATGTTACGCAGGCAAGTTTAAACAGGGGAATTCCAGCTAACCCACTCCTCCATACAGCTCACGTCAAACAATCCCATCCAGTTCATGGATATTCCTTTACTCTGTCTCTCCTTTATTTCCAAAATCCATCCGCGCACACGTCTTTTAACAACCAAACTCTCTCTACCTTTCACACAGATCCAAACTCCTCCAGAATGAGCCTCATCTCCTTTTCCTCTCAAGCTTTTTCTCCACTTTCACCCTCCCAACCGTACAGCACAGCATCCCGTCCCTCAAAAGTATATTCTTCTGATTTCCTATACACCGCCTACATCCTACCACTTTCACCCCTTCCCTCCACATCCCCTCCCCAAACAACAGACTTTCCATATACCCAAACTAAACTTTCTCTCTCAGCTTTCACTAACTTCCGCGCCTTCCGCAAACGAGAACCCATGTATCAAACCCACGAGCTTTCCTCACACATGACTTATATACACAACTCTCTAGATGACTAAATACATTTCAAAACAACCACCAAATCCTTACCTGGACCAAATCCTGTAATCTAATCATTCCTCCCTCTACCTTCTCAACCTGTATTTCCACTTACAAATCCACTATCTGCATTACCTATACGCTCTCCGCACCAACCTATTGTCCTCTCAACACTCAATACCCACCTTTCCTTTCCACAACCTCGTTCATCAAGCACTACACTTAATCAACAGCCTCCGTATCGTCTCCTCCGCATAACTTTCACTCTTTCCAGAACAACATCCTAATCCCAGTTACTTAGTCTCACTTCCCGTCCGTAAATTCTCGTCGTAATCTTTCAAATCCTTCACCCACTTCCTCCTAAACAACAGAGAAATAAGCAGCCAAGACTCCCGAGTTTTCCAAACTCACTCGCAAGATAGCACCACCAACCACAACCATTTCAAAAAAGGTAGCCCAAATCACAAATCAATCTAGCACATTCAGTTAGAACTAACTACGTAGCCATCCATTCCCGAAACTTTCATTCCTTGCCGTTTGAATCAGGGTCTAGACCTTTAATCGTAAATAACCATCAAAACATTTTCACTCACATGTTATACAAGCACCACAAGTGCATTAACCACTAAACCCACTTTCTTGTAACTTTAATTGTCGGCCCGGACACTCAATACATGTTTGATATTTGCCACTGCTTGCTAGTTGCATAGATTACCATAGAGAGAGCGGTGACACACCGCGTAGGGAATCAAGGATCGCAACAATTTACTGTACGGGCTATTTTTTCAAGGCTTCCCCTTCATTTCTCAACCGCATACTGCACACGCACGTGTTCAACCCAAAAGGATACGGCATCCCCCATCTTCTCGAACCCAAAACAGTAGGGCGCTATAGTAAACCTTCTGCAAGATCCCTCTCAAAACCCCGGCTTTCTAACAACCTCCGAACCAACTCCAGCCCAACCTGTCAACCTACAACAAATATTAACATACATACTTGCTTGTCTCGTATAGCGTATTTATTCATCTCCCTCCTACCATCCCCATTCTTCACTATCTACATGTGCTTTCTTTCTGTGACCAAAACAGGGGTACGAAACTATAAATGTCCCATTATGAATCCCTCCCTGACCCGCTTTCATCCAACTCCCAGCACAACGATAAGTGCTCAGGCCAGCCGGACAGTATTTAGCTTAGGCAAAAGTCTAGCTTTTAGCGCTCAGGATAAGCCTGCCCAACACCCCTCTTCTCCTCGTGAGAAAACCATCTCCCTTTTCATGGGAACCATCATCCCTTCCACCATTTTTACATTAAATCCTATCCATCCCGCAGCCTCCCAGGCTCCTTCATCCCTATCTCCCGTCCTTCAATCCCTCTCCCTAACCAAGTTCACTATACTTTACAGGATGCAGCCTTACCCCACGTCAAGCCCGCAGTATCAACATGTAGACAAAACCACCCCAAGTAAAAAATAGTCCCTCATCTCCGCAATTCTTCAATCCGCTTCAACCAGTACAGCTCCAGAAAGCACTTTGTTTCCTTTAAACATTATCACAGTCGTGAGAGCCTCTGCTTTCCTCCTTCTCTCACCGCTCTTCCCCCACTTCACACTAAATCTACCTGTTTCCCTTCTCAGATTAGTCGAGAGAGAATCCGACTTTTCCCATTCCCAACCAAGTACCGGAAGTCACCCGCTTCAACCCTTTGAACAGTCCAGGACATCCACACTTAAATTCCTTTGGCTTTAAATGATTCAAGACAACATTCAGCAGTGCCTCATGTGTTCATACAAATCGAATTCATTCATATCCATACAACCAAGTTTAATGAGTAGCAGTTCTACAAACTAGCCGACCTAATTAAATTATCCTTCTCCGTCATCATGCACAATGTGAAAATGTCCGTGTATAAAGAGGTAGCAAGTAGAGCCTAAAGAAAACGCTACCTTCTTCTAAATCATTCCAAACGCCCGAGAAACTTGCCCCTTGTCCACAGGAAGTGTTTACATGTATCGATCTAACAGAGAAACCAAAAACTATTTCTATGTCTTGCGCCCATGCTTTCTCTTCCCTATTTACAGCGTCACAGGAAATAAGATGAATGAGTTCTCTCCGTATAGAATGGATCCTCTTCTACTCTTTTCCTCAATCCATACACAGCTAACCTCCATATTCCCCGTGCCCGAGACAACAGCTAGCAGGAGGAGAATGAGTTTGGAAACCCCGACGCTAGCATGACTAGCGTCACAGCAAAGTACAAACTTCCCGACTCTTCCGTCCCTCCCGCCAATCTGACTAACTCCGAACAAAATTCTACAAGTTCCTCCAGCGAGAGAAACAAGTCCATCCTTTTAATATTTCAACATAGCACACGAGCACCACCCAACCCACCAAATCAATCCCCAGCTCCGTCCAAATAATGTCAATCCAATCCTTAGCCATCCTTGCTAATCTTCGCCATTCCAACAATCTCCACTACCTATCATATCAGCACAACCTCTCAAAAGTCCATTCCAGCATACTGGGCCACCGGCCACCTATCCCCGGTATTTCCGTGACCAAATAATGACAACCGCCCGCCCGTCTCCACTCCTTCACGAACCACACGCAACACATCAGCTGTCTTCCTTCTTCCCTTATATTCTCCCGAACCTTGGAGAAAGCACGTCCATCGAGGAACAGGAGGACGAGTAGCTTCATACCTTACCGGGTACTTTCACCGCGCATGTCCGCCCGGTCATACAATTCAACATCACAGCAGCAGCAGTCCCTGAACATAGCTTTTATTTCTATACCTAAGACCTTGTTTAGCTTTAATGAACCTCAATCCTCCATGAAATTAAGGCACCTTCATCATACGTTTCAGTGATGAAGGTTTAGTTGAAGAAAAATAGTTTCCCATAGCTCAAGTACATACTAACGATATTTGCAAAACCGTGTCACAATATCCACGCCGATTCTAATGTTTCTCCTTCTCAGTGCATACTCCTACATCACCCTTGCCAATTACACCGGCTTGTAGTCCCTTTACTACCCATATTTCTCCATCTACGTAATCGATAGTATCTCAAATGCAATTCCCAAACTTCTCCTACTATCCGCTTCCAGGACCCATTACTCATCGTAAACTCACATTTTTCTCGTCTATATGTAGCAGCCTTCAAGAACTGACTTACAAACCACTCTCTCACTTCCGCTTAGTTGACACACACAAATAAATAATTACACTCATTAGGCTAAACATTATATTTTTTCAACTCCGCGCATCACTCAGCCTAGCATTTAGCATACCTTTAATCCACAATCCTTATATCGACCGCCCAATTATCTTCGTCACCTCCCTAATCAATTATTATCCCTTCGCACTTGTCTCTGAACTCAATACTACATCCAGCACTGTTCTCTTTGTCCTTCTGAATTAGGCTACCTCCACCTACCTGTTCCCCCACTTACTCCCGTTGATTCCTCTTCTCCTTTCAACAAACACCCGATCCGATCCAGCACCATAAGCCACGATTTCGGTCCCTCCGGATAATTACCACCACCACACTCCACATTAGCTTGTCCATTCCTTTCACCGTTATCCATAGACCAAGTTGAATGTACCATAGGTCATTAATTTTCGCCAAATCCTCCACCATTCTCAGTGCCACAATCCCAACCTCTTTCCCTGCCCTTTTAAACCGCACAACCCCTTCAAACCTCGTTTCCCTTGGCTCAAGCACAACCCCTTCTATCACCTCTTCTTTCACTTACCGTCTCTCCTGAATGTGAAACCCGTCATGTCAAAGTCTCTCTGTACTCAATGCAATCATTTCAGCTACGCTATCAAGGAATCAGTGAAACAATTTCAAATTCTGTCCTGCCTCCCGCCGCTAAAACAGTCTCACTCCCTGCTTTACTGGTGGCAACAGCAAGTAGCACCTCCCTATTTGCTCCTTATTAACCCCGCTAATAGTCCTCACCCTCACAGCCTTTTACAAGATCCGAATGATAAATGATAATCCCACGTAAATCAAGTCTCAACTTTCATTCCTAAACACAGTCAAAGATGACTGTAAGTTCGGAAGGTGAAACTTCTCTCCGCAAACATCATCTCCTCCCGTATTTTCCTTATTATACACATCACACTTCCTCCAGCCTCTTCCACGCCTACTCAGAAAACATTCTGTCAAAGCCCCCTAAAAATCCAAACTCTTTGCAATCATAAAATAATCCTTCAAGAGAAAACTCACGCCCGGCCTTGATACACACACGTTTATCAAAAATACATTTGCTTAGTAAAACAAGTTTCCATACATTTTTCAAACAAATCACAAGCCATGCAAAAAGGTCAAGTACACCTGCACAATACCTTTTAATCCATCTACTCCATCATTCTCATCTTCCGTAAAAAAAACTCACTTCTCCCATTTTTATTTCTTCACAACCACCTTCCTTCCACCTTTTCATTCATAAACTCACGTATTTCCTCCACAACTTTTCAAACTCACGGATATCCTTTATGAATGATGCAACTCGGGGGCAAAATCCACACTAATTACTTGGTTCCTCTACTGATTTTCTCACTGATTACAATTCATCTCCACACAGCACTAACATCCAACTGCCATTTAATCTCCTATTCTTCAATAATCTTCTTTCAAATGAATTCCCACAACAGCGCTCTTATGGTTCATACTCATTTTACTCTGCTAAATCTTAAGTTTCCTCCTTCTCCAATTCCATCTCTTATTAGAATCAAGAATAAGAAACGACTTCTTGAACCCTTGAGCTGCATCCGAAATGGGTGGTGATGATTTACCGAGACTATTTTCTACATGTCCAATTTATTGCTCCTCGGGCGCTTTTAATAATATTAATGATAATGTCATGCAAAAAAGAAACTTTCAACATTTTTCTCCAACCCAAGCTTAATTTTTCTCTCCCTGTATTTTTAGCATCATCAACAGGTGATGAGCTTGCATTTATTGCCCTCCATTCTCCCCTCAACTTGTTAATTCATATACACTTCTAAAAATCCATGTCCTACCGATTCCCTTCCCTCTATCTCTCCTCCCCTCGTATCTTCCAAAAGGCCCCCATAAATAGAGGTAACAGTTAGTGCAACAGCGGATAGCGTCCATTGAGCTTTCTTTCTTCATTTTCCTCTATCCCTTAAGGCGTGTATCAAAGTGCAAACAACTGTACCATAATTCGTTTCGCCAAGCTAATTTTAAATTTCTTGTGCAGCACGCCAACCGCCGCCCGCCACATCAGGCCAGATGCAGATTCCACCACACAATCTCCCTCTCTCGCACAAGAACCCCACATTTATTTACAATCAACACGCTTTCCTAAAGTGTGCCAAAACAAACACCTCGCAGTACAACAATGCAAAACAATTTTCATCCCTACAATCTCCATCCCACACAACCCAAATAAATCAAAAAGTAACTCCACCAAAGTCCCAATTCTCAACTTGCTGTCTTCACTCCTGCTCCATAACCGTAAGCTGCCTTAGTTTCTCACCTTTTCAAAACACTCCTCACCACTAATTTTAACCATCATCCCATTCCGAATACGATGGCAACAACCCCTAATAATACCTATAGCTCACCTGGAGTTTAATCATACTCAGCATTCTCGTCTCCATTTAAAAATGACTCTTAGCTCAAGCGAAACAGAGACTCGTCTGCGCTTCTGGGTACAAACAGGTGAGGGTGCCCCCGGTGTTCATCAGGTCTTGACGCTTTCAAGGGTCGTTCAGCCTTCTGGTTCCGTAGATTTTCTTACCACCGGAAACTGGACCGGATCACCTTTCCAACACTCCCTACATCCAGGAGAGCTCATTCTGGACACACATCTTTTATTACTCACGTCATAATTTAGGGGATCATCACGTTATAGTCCGGGTTGCGTCCGACTCCTGCCCTTGTGTACGACAGCTAATAAATGCGATACGGGGATGGGTGGAAGCTTCCAGCCTTCTTCCAGCCCCACACTTGCCGCACGTCATCTCTTATTCCACCCATAACTTCTCATAGACAATCTCCAAGGAAAACAGGGCCGTCGGGAAGGATCGCTCTTCCCACTGTGTACCCCTTCCTCTCAATTTTTCAATCCACTATACTACCATCTAATTTCGTTACTATCAAACCTCCAACAAGTCATCCCTCCCTCCATCTTCCTCTCATTATAAATGTGATGAAGATTTTAAAAGAGCATAATCATGAGTTCAACTCCGCGTATACCCACCCACCTTTCCCTGTCCTTCAACCACATCCCTTCACACACACCCTACAATACAACCATCAACAATATCCTCCCTCCTCCTACCTCTTCTTCTAACACCCTTCTTCTTTCTACCTGCAAACACTTTAATTCCTCTCTCAATGTCCACCACCATTTACCCCAAACTCAATCCCTTTCTGTCTCATACTCGCATCATCTTTGCCCCTTCCTTAACTCCGACGCTCCACTCCAAAATCCAAAGTCCCCCTCACGCACTCCCCAATCCTACATGACTCTCGACTAACCCATCATCTACACATACCTCAATCTGAATCCTCTCGAAACTCCAATCTAGCTCACTTTGTAGTCATTATATGTACACTTAAAGTGCGCCCTCTCCCTTGCACGCTATTCCACAACAAACTACCACCAACTAACGCATTTACAAGTACAACCTCACACATTTTCTCCCTCAAACAAAACAGAACATCCATTCAGTCCCACAGCTCACTCCATTTAGTGACACTTGCTACTTTCTTTCTCTCATTCTCAAACACACCTCGCCGATTAGCTCTCATTGTTGCTCCCTCCTTCAAACATTTCTTCGCACGCTCACATCCCTCACAGCCCCTCATCCATCATGAACCCCTTCTATAAACAAGTACATCTCAGTAACATGCCAATCCTTCACGTCTCATATACTCACGGCAAATACTCAAACAACTTGTCCACTTTTTAACATTTCTCGCCAATTTTACCCGTCCTTGTGTCCTCCTCTCACTCCAACAAACAATCAGCTTCAATTCTTCAATAATAGCTCCCGTCCATACTTAAATTCACTTTTTAAACACCCTCTTCCAACCTAATCTAATTCTCTTCTCCCCTCCAACAACTAAATCCTAACCCAACCCCACAAAACTACAATCACTCAGTTATCTGTATTCCCAAAAGCTTCTCAACCACGTCCCTTTTAAAAACGTGTATTTATGAGGATCCTAAACTCAACTCCTCAACTTCACCCTGTACTACTGGATATCGTTAACACCAAACTAATCAACTTGGAGCCCATCCATGTGTCTCTACACAAGTTTCCGTTTACCGAGCAGCCGCTCCAAAATCTCCAATTCAAACCTGGACCTCTTCTTCTTCATCTTTACAATTCCATCTCTTTCACTCCTTCTTCTTTCTTCCTTCTTCCCTTGTCAGATTCTATATGATTCGTATTCTCTTTCTTTCTACTCCTCCTTCCAGACTTACAGCCTTATGCCACAAGACACCAAACCTTAAAAATGCCCTCTAAAAGCAGTCCCATCAACCCGCATAGACCGCCCGCACCATCGGCCTTGAAATTTCATCTCCTCCTTTCCAGGAACTGGCCACTTCAATTTTCTAGCAGTCAGAGAAATATTTCACCCTTGTTTACTCAACTTGTTCGCCTCCGCCCACAATTTCCCAACCAACAACCCAACCTGACGACAGTCCAAAGGAGAAAAGCAATAAATTCACCATCCTTCCAAAGACCAAAACATGGTCGTCTTCGTCTTTAGCAAGATACAACTTGGTCCTCTTGACAACCACCACCTACGCTTCACTAAATTAGGGCTCAATCAAACCCAAGTAACTGAATACTGTGTATCCTCCAACTTAGCTAGCCGCATTTATTTTACAACCGGATTACTATTTATGACACCCAATTAGCACTCATCACTCCCACTTTCAATGACCAAAGGACTCCATCTTTCCAGCACCCGATTCCGTTCAACTAAAATCATAAACACACTCCTCGAGCTTCCTTGTCACTTCTGGATTGGGGTCATTCGTACGAACCCAAAGAACGCAACAGCTTTTCACATTTTTTCACTCATCCTCTTTCTTTCTGGCAATTACAAACGTTGACAAAATCACTCGAGTGTTTTCCTCATGGAACACTTTTGTCCTTTTCAATTCCTTCGCTACACGCAGCGACGCAGCAATAAGCGTATTTCAAGCCATCTTTGAATAAATTCTCTGAATAGATTAGCGGACGTTAAGAATATGTTTATGACCACTTTTCAATTAAACTAATTTACAAACCAACTTCACAAGCTATACTCCAGCCTAAAGCTTCTGCTCAAGTTTTGTCGTCGCATAAGTTTTTCCCCACCCCCCTTAATAAGGTATCATGGGGAATTCTTTCAAACTGCCTCATAATATTGAACCACGACCCAACTCATTTCAGGGCCCACATTCCAGATACTCATCAGGGTACAATGCTCTCATTCGTAGACACCCCTACAACTTTGTCGTAACTTGCCCACACTCTTAAACAAGAGACACAAAGAGTCTACAACTGAATTCAAAAGTAGACTACCTGCTAGTATTTTCCCGAAACAAAACTCATCCTTACATTCTTGGCCTTTCAATACCCTAAGAGTCTGGGATGGGATGCAATGTTGAAGGCTCCAGGTTTTCAGCTTACTTGTTGAAAGGCATCTCACTTGAAAGTACCTGCTTTTACGTGGATTCGATTCTCAATCAAGAGCCCACAGTCATCATTACCCCGTCAAATTTCATTTCAGACTCAAGTATTTAGAATCTTAAGGCTTAATGTAAGACCGCATATCACCCTTTTAGTCTTTACCTTCACCTCTAAAATTTTTACCAATATCCTCTCAATAACATAAAATATAAACTCCTTCAAAAAGATACCCGCTTTAGTTCACAAGCTCTAAAAACTTCTACACGCAACCCGCCAACCCACCTTCTATGCAAAGCTTCAACAGGAGGCTCATTAATTGGCCCTCGCCTATTTAATTTTTTATTTAAAACAATTCACCTCCGTTCTTCTTCCCCCGGGAATCTAATCAATTTTTAAAAACATGTTTTAATTCAGGCTTTTCCTTATGGAGCATTCAAACCTCATTAATTACAAACACGCTTCATACAAAACGCATACAAAAACACAAACTTACAAAAATGCGTTATACATACGTTAGCCTAAAATGACTTTCAATTCACCTGCACAAAATATAAGCTCACACATCCGTCATATTTGCTCTCATTAACTAATTACAAAACATCCAAAATAGGCTAATCCTTACGCAGATTTCGATTCTTTCAAAATAATTCACCAACTCCAGCTAAGCTTCTTCTACCTTCTCTCTGTCACAAGCTATGCGTAAAACACCTCGACGCAGCTAACACTATTAATTCCTCCACTTAATCCAAATAGACGGCAAGCCTCTTATAAAACCAGAAAGCGATAGTCCCATTTCCTCCTATTTTCATATACCGCTCTCTATCCTCTGAATACTTGGTTTTTTTTACTCTAACACATATTGTCTGCCTGCAGCATTGTATCCAAGTCTAAAGCCGCAATCAGCCCGTACCGTAATATATCCAGCTGCCGAGCTGGCTGTCTCGTCGTCTTAACTGACAGTCTGTCAGGTTAAAAGAATACAGCATCTAAAACAAATCCTGCTCATTCCACACATTTTCAGCTAATACTAGCACCTTAGCATCTTACTAGACTACTATCGCATTCTACACCCAGTCTCATTTCAAATCCCCCCCCCCCGTTTACCAACTAACTGGCATTTGCAATTTCCAAGCTCATGAGGTTATTGTCTCCACCTTACCTAAAATCCGCACAATCTCTCTACTTATTCAACTCTTTAAATCACAATCTCCGAGACTGTAAATGCCTCACTCTCAGCCAGCTCTTCAAGAGTACGAAGCAGACGTATATTTATTAAGTATATGAGCATGCCACTGAATATCTCAAGTCCTGTCCTCCTGTCATTCCTCCCCATTATTCGCATGCGTGCCAAAGGATTCGCAAATCTGACTCTCCTTGAATTAGAGAGAGGTTAGCAAAAATGTAATCAACTGTCCCTCAAGTAAGTCTAGCTTCATATTTATCCTCAACACTTTGCTCATTTCCTCCCCAACCCAGTTTGTAGAGCTACTGAGTAGTTGAGTTTCGAGCCAGATTCCCACTCATGTACACAACAAGTACAGATAGAACGGTGTAACGGGGAATATTATAATCAAATCCATCCACCACAACATGCCTTCCATCCCCTCCTCCACCTATCCCTATATTCCCTCTTCCCTTCTTCATCATCAACAATCTCTATAGAGCTCTCTCTACCAGCTCATAATTTGCTCAATCATTATACATTCTCCTTCAGATCTTCCTTCAAACCTTCCAACCAAGTAAGTAAACCAACGGGAAGATTCAAACTTGAAGGGAGCCATCAAGGAATTTATACCACCACAAAACACGCTAAAGCCTAACTTGAATCAATATATTATCAAATCTTCTCACTCTTCCTACTCGTGTATACTCCGCTAAGTTGTCATAAATGTATAGCAAGTGGCAACATAACAACAATTAGGAGCGATGCCACTTCATCTTGCGTACTGTCCCGATATAGTGTTGCTCTATCTGCATGATTTCATCCTTCCTTGATAACCATTTCATCACAATCATCCTCCTATTCCATTACCGTATTGACTCCATTAATAATATTTCAGGTCGACAAGTCATCGCAAAAATGGATTGAACGTAAATGGAAAGAGCACAACTCTAGGAACAGACAATATATAAAATCGCTCCAAGTCAGCTCCACAAGAGCAACACAGAGTGTTGTTGTTGCTAAATATCTTTTCCCAATCCTCATTATCTATGCTAACATATGCAATCATTTACTCTCTCCGCTTCTCTCCCTCTTTCTCACTCTTCTCAACCCAACCACGCAACAAACCCCTCCACAAATCAGAATAAACCCATCCAGCACAGGAACATCCTACCAACTTTCTACAAGTCCACACCTACAAAAATCAAACAAACAGCCACGCTACATGACCCATCACTGTAAAAAATAACCAACCAAAAATCAGCCCATTTATTCTACATAAATCCCAATATATTCCTTGATACTGCTTACATGTACATCCCAAGCCCCCCCCCCCTCTTTTCCCCATTTCATAATCACACATCCTCTAAAAATATGGGCGAGTTACTTGATTCCAAAGTCAAAGTATCAAACGATTCCACTTCTAGGATTCAGGTAGCAAAATTCACAGAGCTTCTTAATTAATTCATATTCTTTTATTCCTTTCCAGTTTTTTTGGAGAATTTTATAAGCAAGAATCGACTATCCATGATGAGAGCGAATCATCTCCTCTATCCCAAGTAGTTCCAGAACGTTTGTAGCTTTCCTTGTCATTCTTTGCTCTCAGTTCGCTAAAACCAACTTCCTACGCTACCTTTTTCTCCTCTTAGGCCAAATTCCCGTTCTCCTTTCATATGCATGTACAATACCGGGTTATAGAGGATTTTTTTTATCATACACGGACAACCTCTGCGCTTCACTTATAAACACATCACGTGTCTGCTTATTCCAAGAGGCCCAAATATCCTAGCGTCCCTCTTCGCACAATCAGATCAAGACCGTTTCACCTCTCTTCACTCTGACAATACATTGCAACGTGTCTTGGGTTAAACGTTCTCAGTATCTCACCTCCGCATCTCCTCTTTCCTTCTCAACCCTCCCCACCAGACTCAGGTATGCAAGTGAGGTGCATATGAAAGCTCTGCGTGTTTATCATATCACGACAGCCTCATCAGGAGTCTTTATTTATCTATATCTTCCCACCTTTATAATCTTCCATTCTCCCTCCTCTCATCTTGATCCACATCCACCCCAGCCTTCCGACCCTTCAACTTAACCGTCCTCTAATCACAATCCCGTCTCAACTTCGTCCACACTTTTTCCTCCATACTATTCTCATCAAACTTAACTTTTGTCTTTGCATTTAATTAGCAGGTGAATTAATTTCAAAAAGTTACATTAACAAATTACTATTGGATAACCCGGGAGCAAAGTACGACCCAACTATAAGTTGCATTAGATACAAAAACTACAGTCACCTCCGACCTCTCCAACTCTCACAAGTGAATGAAGAAGACATGATGCTTTTATAAATATTCCCAACCAAATTATGCTCATGTAAACCACGCCGTTTTCTTTTTCCTTAGCCAGCCTCATCATTCATTAATTGGAATCAGTCAAAACATTATACTTACTCGCTGTATGTATTTTCGCAGACAGATTCTTGATGATTAGTATAATTTCCTCCAAGTTTTTCTAGAAATACTTGCCGGGCTTTTAAATTTTGGTAGCCAGGAGCTCCTACATCCAGCGGCTGTCCAAACATGGTACAAAATCGGATAGGTAAAACAACTCATGTCCTGGATCCACTGACTTATACTTCATGAGATGAAAGCTGCAATCACAACAATAATAACATCCATCATTATTTTATATCTCAACCAGGTTTATACACCCCCCCCCCGTATTCATATTCCAGTCTCTTATTTCATTATTCCCCATCCTTCTTGCTCAATATCATCACCTTGATAACTATTTTATATTCTAGATTCTAGCATCCGTGGGAACTATCCTAGAGAGAAGAGCCATATTCGCTACGCCACAAACTAGCTCTCATCACATTTTCCTCCCACAGGTGTGTACAGAACACAGTTTTATCACATTACGTCAACTATTGCGCTCAATGAGGACACGCGAATACTATGCGATTATTTACCAATTCTCCTAGCATGTACGCTACTCCTTCCATCCCTAATTTCAACGCATGCAACGTAACACAAACCTTCGGCTACAGCCTTGGATGGCTACAGTCTAGAATCTTCGCTTAAACACATACTCATCTACTCTTCGTTCAGACTGTGTATCCTCAATTATTTTAGCTGTAGTGAATAAATTTAGAATTGCACATTGGCAACACTGAAAACCCCTTGTAGAAAATCACAAGTAGCTCAATCAAACAGCTTCAACAACCGTCCCTTACCCTGTCCACTGTCCACCATTTCTCCCCACTCATCCTCCGTACGCGCAGATTGCCCTAGGTCAGGCCAGATCTGGATTCCATGCAACCAGATGCATCAAAAGCCAATCTTTCCAACCATATTTAAAAATTAAACCACAATTTTTAAGTTCCGAACTTCATGTTCAACTAACTTTCTGTAATCCACATTAGTGTAAGTTCCCTTAAGTGTCATGAGAGGACTACTCTGGCCGCATTCCGCCACTTCATTCCCATTAACCAACCACGTCTCAATCTCATTTCTACCATCTCAGTTACCTGAGTTACTCTTCTCGAAACATGTGCAACAAATTACAACGAGAATCTTTCAACATTCCTTCCATCTCATCTTGATAGTGTGCAAGTATACAACAACTCCTTTCAAATCAGAGTACCCTTCCCTTCAAATTCACCAACTCTTTAAACGTTTTCACCATGCCCTACTCTTGACTATCACTCACTCCGACTACGAGCCACTCTAATTTTCGCTACGCTCGCAGTTTTAGCTTAGTCAAGTTAAAGTCAAGCGTGTGACACTTGCGCTATACCTTGTAGATACAGTGAATGTGATGCAAATTCTCCTTACCTTCTAATTCTAACATGCAGTTCAAGGGAGCCTTGTATTAAACGGTAGCTGTACTCATTTACGTACGCGATCTCCTCTACGGAATAAACATCATCATTTCACTCTGCTCAAATTATAATTTTCAAAAACGACAAGCTACATTGATATTGCAAAAGCCTTGCTGTAACTTCAATCTCCTTTGCAAAACACTTCTCACAATCTCGAACCCACCCATTCTTTACGACTATACACAATCCCACAAAATATTTTCCTCTATTTTTTCAACCCTTAACTTCATCTATCTCAGATAAAAATAAATATCCGAACCTAGATCACCGCACTCCCGAAAACAGCTATTCACTCAAGCATTTCCAAGGCTATACAATTGCAATTTTAATTTCCTAAATTCTTTACATCCACACCGCTCCGAGGAATATGAACAAACAATGTGAAATAAATATTTTAACATTTACAAGCACCATACTTGACAGGCAGTTTTCTCCCTTCTTGAACCAATGTCATATCAATGTGCAACCCAATCCAAGTAAATAATCCTTCCTTTGAATAGGAATACAAATTGAAAACGCTGTCGTCAAGAGAGACGAAACAGCCTAGGATAGCTATGGTCTTCCAGGGTTACCGCCAACGGCAACAAATATTATGGCAAAACTAGCATTCCTAATATGGCGAGAATAAAGGTGCGAGAATTTATTGCAAACATATCCTTCAACTAACAACTTATTGACGAATCACCAGGAAGAATTGATTCCTAACCTCTCGGACGATACCCAAATCTTTGTCCCCTCCTAAACTATCATCAACTGTCAGATTTTTAGTCTTTTCACTATCCTCCTACCTTCACATCAGTCCTCCACCTCCCTCTTCCTACTCGTCTTCTACACCTTTCTACACTTTATTTTCTAGATCCTCAAGTTACAAGCATGTCCTCCTCCCACCTTCCCCTTGTCCTTCAGCTCCTGTCCAACGACGACATCATATAAACGTACTAGATTCCACCGCACGTTCATTCGTAAACACAGAACATATTCTTAGAATCTCCGAACCATCATGAAACAGTTTCTCCAGCCAAGCCATACAATCATCATTTCCACTACTCCACACACTTCGGACAGGATTTATCCTCCCTGGTAAAATCGTAATGATTTCCCCCCTTACAGCTCCAACTTGGAGCCTCCATCCAAGCCCCCACTTTACGCTTTCAATCCGCCCAATATCTCGTCACATCTGTCCACATTTCCCCGTCAATAGTGAGCAACCAAGTCGGGGCAAAAATGAATTACATTTCATGGGGAGAGATTACTCACCCCGACTTGTCTTCCCTACACGCTTGGGTATCCACCACCCCAATCATACATATATTATCCTCAGCCCTCTTAAAAGTTCTCGAGAACCTACCGAACCTCCCGAATACAAACATGTGCGAAACTTTTCCTTTCCATACTAGGCTCACTTCACTCACTCCATCAAAACCGAGGGGAGAGAAACCTTGTCACTCTCTCCGTCCGCTATTTCCCAACTTTCAATCCATACCGCCATGAGCCTCTGTCCATCCGTTGAATCATCAGGCATAAGTTATCTATACTAGCAACCATTTCCTCATTTTAGATTCATGCCGGCAGTATACGGGAACATAAGCCATGAAAATCTCGCTCCGAGTAGTATGGAAACAAAAATCTCCGAGCCAAACCCAATATACGAAACACTAGAAATCAATCCAACTTTTCTCTTCTCTTCCTGGACACTAGATCCAAACTTCCAAAGTACACGTGGCTGGACTGACGCCGAGAAATCCATGTGGAAATAGACTACAATGCATCACAGAGTCTTTCGCTCCCTTCCCCGCTACAGTCCATGTATCACTTCATCCTCCTTCATCTCAACCATCCGGTTCGAGGATCCCTATGAGCATCCCACTACAGCACAAATCCACAACCCATCAACAATCCACGCACTCACATCTGTCACTTTGAGTTGGGGCAATATCAAAACCACCATAGGCACAATCCCCGTATCCTTCCTTCCTCTATTTCCCCACTTCAACTTCAAAATTACCGACTCTTCTCTCTAACCTGAGAAAATCAATAGCAACGACTTTTATTCAACCCGCAGCCCGCCTTATATCTTTCATCTCCACAAAATCCCCGTGTATCCCCCATCATCATTTCGCCCCTTCAGCAAAATACGGATATATTAATCCCGATTTTAATTTAATCATTTCCAATACAATTCGGTCAAGCCCCTACCTTTCGTTCGCTCCTCATGCTCCTGCTCTTGCAAAACAGCGGAAATGTGACCTGTTAAAATTTTTGAAAAAACCTTTGAGCTTTCCCCCAATCCCAACCTTTCTGATTCCAACGTCTTTAACATAGTTTCAAGCACATCGACTCCATAAGTACCACGTAATCCTTCTCCTAATTTACAAAAATCCATCCTTTCGAAATCTACTACATTTTTCCACCTCTTAATATCTTCTTCTTCAAACTTAAAGAGCCCATGCAACCTCTCGAGTACACCAACTCATAGTTAGCCAGAGAGCAAACAGTACACAAACACTGCTCTCAAACAACCAACGAATAACAACACGCCGCACAAGTACTTGCGTAATTTACATTTTTTCTCCCACACAAAAATCCATTTACTAATTATGTACATTCTACTCCTTTTCTCTATCCTACTCTTCTCATCCCAAAGATGAAAACACATAATCTCCAACTCTCTTTAACTCCATTCTTTTGCCCATCCTATTAACTAACATGGTTTCACTTGTTCCATAATATATTTACACGATTAAATTCTGTAACTTGTCATTCTTGTCAATGAATAGAGACTCTGCTCTCTCCTTGCCTCCTTTCGAGTCCCTCTCGCTATCCACTATCCACCACCACCAGCCTCACTTGATTCGGACATGTTTACGTAATTCTCTCGAGTATTTTTCATTTTTCTATACTTAAATCCACGTTTGATCTACGGATTGATTCACGATTCAGTATTAAAAATTCATACTATTAGCTTACACTTCTGTCATCCCGACACACAAAACCACAAATCTCTTTAAATTCCGCACCATTCCAAATTCACTCACACGTCTTCTATCTTCCTCTCCCCAACTTCTGTCTTCTTCTCACTCAATTACACAAAACCTCAGAAATCCTTATGCCGAATGTACACTACAACATTTGTGTAAAACTTGTGTAACACTTTCCAAAAATTTGTTTAGTTACCATAGTAACGCCGTTTCTACTTCAACACTTTAAATCTAAAAGTTTTACACAAATGTTCTCCATTTCATTAACATTGAATATTTGCGGGTCTTTTGAACCGCAAATATGAATATGAAAGTGTTACACAAGTTTTAAACAAGTTTTACACAAGTTTTACACAAGTGTTGAAGTGTAAATCCGGCATTAAACACGAGCCCCCAATTTATCCCGCCTTTCATAACTCTGAAAGACAATACCTCAAATCCTCCTCACTCCCCATGCTCTTTAAACGTTTGAAACTTATACCACTATCTGTCACGTGCTACCTTTTCCTTGCCACAACATCACCACCTACCTTCGTCGAGGCCTCAAAAGTAACCGATCCGAGCTAAATGTAGCGTCTCGCAATTTCTGAATCCAACAACGTTTAAATAGGCATGTCACCCCTAATAAATTCTCCATGGCAAAGCGGGATGCTTACACGTTCGCCAATCTTTCGCGCTTCCTCCTTCATGACACCTCATAACGTACCTTCAATATCCCCGTCATTATGACAAGGCGTGAAAAGCGAATGGAACTGATACCGGTTTCTTTGCGAATTCCCCGCAACTCACTCATATCTTCATGATCCACTCAACACAAGAGTTTCCTCACTTTACTTAAACTCAGCTCCAGGAGATCCAGTCTGTTTTCTATTTTTCGCAAAGTCAATTAAAATATTTTTTCAAACACTTTCTTTTCCACTCTTTCCTCTAAGATTACATTTCGCATCTACGTCCTTCTCCTTCCTTCCTTGTCTCCCTTGTCTTCCCTGTCCCTGTACTTTTACTCAACCTTAAAGCATACCATCACCAGCGACCTCATCACCGACCCGGTTTTGTATTTAAAAAAATCCATCCCATACTATAAAGCCGTAGTCCGAACACTGTTTCTGGCATTAGCCAGAATTACCAGGAGGTGAACGCGCCGCAACTGCATTTTTCCTCAAAGAATAGCGATATAGAACCGAGAATTTCAAATGTCTCCACCTTTCAACTAACTCTGTAATAATAGAAAAGGAGACTCCTAATTTTGGGAAGTCAGAGTTTGGAGTGTCGGCAAAAAACATGTATCCCACACATCTACCAACTGCATAAAACAATCTCTCAAACGCATGCCACCGTCCCTACTCGACTTCACAGATACAGGCAGCAGACTACTCGGGCAACTAACCAACTAACAGTTTATTCCCTCTTTCATTCCTCACCAGTCCCCTCCTACTCATCCACTCGTTTTGTCTTCTTTTTACATCTCCCATGCTCCAACATCTTATATATGCTTTTCCAAACCATGTATTTTTTCCCGAGAATTGTCTAAATCCTTCTTCCATCCTAATTGTTTCGACTCCCAGTCAACTCTCTTAAACTCAAGTCAATCCGAGTCTGCAACCTGGGATTATAACCACTCCATCCTCTCTAACACTCCGCTGTAAATCCACAAAGAATAATAATATCGGAAAAAAGACGAGATTCCGAGCTTATACCCATACCTCGTACCCTCATCTTCCTCCTCCTCATCTTCTCACCATCTCTTCATATTGCATACATCCTCCTCTTCCATCCCTCTTCCCTCCACTCATCCTTGTCTCACTGTCTCAACATCCAGAAACAAATACCGTCATTATAACCGAGTAAACTCCGCTTAGTTCCACACCTTTCTATCCATAACCCCTGTCACTATTTCTCGCTCAACTTCCACCATAACCTCAATCATCTATCCCCGCTTTTTTCCTCCCGTCGCTCCCCTGCCTCGAGTAAAACATACCCTATTAAACTCATACTCCTACCTGCCGATAATCCAAGTTTCCGCAGCTCATCACCTAGTCCAGATCTTATAGTCCGAACCCTCCTTGAGAATCTTCTTCATCATTTCAAAAAGTTAGGCAATACCCTTCATGTCAATTAATACAAACCGAATCTTTAAACACCCATCAACCTTCGCTCCTAATTATTCCTCTGGAATTCTTTTACCTCACGGAATCCTCCACTTTAGTAATTGTAATCAATTCTCCCATCTTCCACGGGTTTTTAACAACAACATGTCACTCCTTTGCAAACCTTCAAAGACCGCCAACATCCACCTCGTTCTTACGGCATCTCCACGAGGGCAGCTAGATTCAACAACTGCTACTATTTAAATCCCAATCCCCCCCACAAACTTTCCAAATACCAAAAATCTGCAAACGAGTAGACAAAAGAGACATAAGCTACTACCGAACGCGAATTCCATCGCATGCACTTCACGCGTGCATGAGTTTTGGCCTACAATAAATCCTTGCCAACTGTATGCACCTCCCCATTAACAAGCTGACGGTCCTTTACCCACCGTTCCAACAACTTGGCGCATAACGTCTCTTTCTTCCTCCTAACTGTTATCCTCGTTTCCTCGTATTGTCCTTAAAATAAAAACGTTACACCAATCTTTTCAACTCTTCTCCTCCTCACAAACTTTGTCCTTTTTTAAACTCCACCAGCCAGCAGGGTTACAAGGTGTTGGAAACATCTCCGTCCTCTCCACTCCTTCCACATGCTCAACTCCCGAACGCTCGTAACTTTTCCACTCGGTAGCAAATATATAACCATAACTCCATCTACCATCATTATTTCATCATTGACTGGAGATGGTGACGAGATATTATCATGTTCCCTCTATCATCGTCTCCTACATAGACCCCTTATAAATCTTCCACCAAGATCCCGTTTCTACTTCCTTCCCGTTTCCTTCTTTCCCGCCTCACGTCTTCCAACAATGTCAAAACTTGACCCTTTTGACGCGCACCACCTAAAACATTTGTGCATAATCTTCCGAATTTTCCCCTAATATTTCCACACGTTCCACATTGTCTCCCCAACTAATAACCAAGCACGCTATATTCCCCATTGGCTCTCTACAACGATATAATTATCCAACTACAGCTGTATCATTCTCTATTCCGCTTATGATCATTTCAAAGAGGGGAAATATCTATTTTTGTCATTCAAAAATATCCCTTCATCCAACAACATTCCTCAATTCCTTCCATCCTATCTTTACCCCACTGTCTTTGAAACATACACAACCATCTTCAAACTCCCAGACACTTACCACCAGCCAACACCGACACAAATATCTGTTGTGCTCCATCCCTGTATCTCAAAAACTTTCACATCTTCCATCCGTCTTATACCACAATTTTCCTCCGCTCATTCCTTCGTCCTTTATTTTCTTCCCACTTTCCACAGAAATCATTCACAGCTCTACCACCACTCTTTCCGAAACTATAATTCCTTCCCTCCCCCATCATTCATTCTACATTCTATTTACACAATCCCAGCCCCTGCCCTCCAATACTCAATATATCCGGCAGCATATAACCCATCTTCCTCATCTTCTTTAGCCGCTCCTCCCCGCCATCACAACCATCTTCCTTTTTATAAAAACTTGTACAAACCATCAATCCGTCCCTGTATCCATTCTCACAAGTGAACCGTCTCCAATAATCCAGCTATGATTTCCCCGTTGCTTTGTTAGAAAATAAAGCAGCCCAGAGGAGAATTGCATTATGCAACCAAGGATTGTCATTCCAAAGCTCATGAGCTTTCCTTGACTCCTTGACAACCCCCTTCCTTCCGTCCCAGCACAACCAACTTTGATTGTGTGAGTTAAGGCTCAGTTCTTCCCCGCCAAGACGTTACATAGCCGCAGCAGCTCACATCCCTTTTTCCTCCCCGCTTATTTATACCTATTTCACGCTAAACCATTCATTGGCCATTTGCCTCGTGTCTCCTGCCTCTACCTTGGTAAAAATAGATTTACCCAACCCCGAAAAATACACTCAAACCCAACAAAAACGAGACCATCTTCTTAACTTGATTATCCCTCTTTATTTCAATGTCTATCCGAACCTACTCATCGCTTCCCTTCTAAACTATACTCTCCAACATCATCATCCTTTCTCTTCCCCTCATCAGCTCCTCAAAACTTAAAATCTTATATCTCAAACCCACTTTTCAATCCACCATTCAACCATTCCTCCACTATTCTACCCTTTTTATCCTTCAACTCCTCAAACACGCTCAGTATTTTTACATCTATTTCTCTCATTTTCTTATCTCCAATCTTCCTCCTACCGTTCTATATCATTTCCTCTCCACATCACATTCAACAAACGTCACACTTCCAAATCAAACTCCCCGTCACCTACACCTCATCCACCTCCCAACAAAACTCCCATGCATCCAGAAAATCAATCGAAACCAACTGTTTTAGCGGTATACTTATATCCCTCATGCTTACTACTAACTCATCCTGAATCGGGATTCCAGATCTCCCACCAGCTATTTCCTTATAAACACAGCTTAACGTTATGCTGCAAAAAATGAATGCCACTTGGTCTTTACTTGGTCTTAACTACGCTAAAATTTAACAGAAATATTCCATTTGAATTATTGACTTTCTTAAGGGAAAACTCAGTCTACCAACACAGTAAAACAAGGCTGACTGCGAACGGAAACGAATATTTTACGACACCTCCAATAGTTCCACGCGCACATCCAATCCATGGAAATGAATTTCTCAACAAGTTCGAGTACAAAGTCGGCTACTTTTCCCCTTCAGTCAGCCAGTAGAATTCCCATCAACCCCTCTATTCATCTCCTCAGCTTCTCCTTCTTTCGCTTGTCCTCCACAAATTTTAATGCTTAAAATATTTTATCCAAGGATGAGGATTGGATTTTTAAATAGATTCCAATATACCGTTTCCTCGGGGCCGAACAGCGCACGCCAGAGTTTTCTTTCCTTCTTCGTAAAACGCTCTTCTCTCTCTTCTCTCACTACTTCACTTCTTTCCCTCCGTCTTCATCTTCTTCTCAAAGACCATTCAGCCCGTCCTCTGAATCTATGTAGTATTTCATAGAGAAAAAGGCGCCAAAGAAATCGACAAGGACGAAAGGCAGATGAAGACAAATCCAAAATCAAAAGAAGGTGGTAGCAGAAAAATCCTCTTATTCCTCTCCTCCAAAAAGCATATGCCTCTCTTCTTCCCTTCCCTCCTTTATTTTCCCCCGACTTCCCGTCAGTCTACCCAAGAGTGTAGCATTTATAATTTTTTCACTCAACTATACTTTTTCCACTTTTACTGTCATTTCCCCCCGCATCTCCGAGTATCTCTGTGTCCGCTACTAACCAACTACGTAGTTACCCACCCGCCCTCGCTTCTTAAATTATGCCAGAGCAGAGGAATTCCGGGTTTCAGGGAGAGCAAACCTAAACGTCCACATTCATATTCCTACGTGAAAGTCAACTTTTTGTAGCTAGAAGCAACCTGAATTACTCATCCTCTCCGCTTTCCGCTTACACCATCTCTAAAACGAGGAAAAACATTTCAACAACTGTCAATACGTGTAGCCGCTTTCCCGGCTCGTAAACCCTAGTCGGTAACTATGAAATCATTTCTCTTCTCATCCCCGACCAAACTTGTTAAAAATAACTCTTCTCACTTCACTACACAGTCAATACGCTAATACTCTTTTGTCAGTATCACATCTTTATTCATTCCAACCTAAACTTCAACCAGTCAATTCAAAATTACTCCACAATGACATTCTCATTTTCTTCGCAACTAGGTCGGGAGCAAGCTGGAATTTGGATGTTTTGATTCTTCAAAATCACGGGGTTGACGGTATCCCCTCAGTACATTGTTCCAAACTACCCAGGCAGGATAGATGATCCATCCAGTTCCACTTATTCTTGAGAAGGCAACCATAAATTGACATGTATTCATTTCTCCTCACATTTGCAAACCATTTGGATTCATATCAAATCCGAATTCCCAGATGAACATGTTATGCTAACTCGGACGAGACGAGAGCGACAGGGAGCAAAGTACAAAAAGGTCTTCGTTCTCTCCGATTCACTATTCCTCTCTATACTATCCAATTTAGCCTCCCTTACCTTCCTTTCCTATCCGCTTTTCACAGAGTAGTAGTCAAATGTTTCTCTTTCCTAACCTTTTCCTATTTCTCAGCCGAAATAAACTTTTTATTTTCATAGACCATCGGATCGTGCCAAAAAATTTCCCAATCCGAATAGCTACTTGATTGCGCCTTGTTAATTTTGGACCAGAACACACAGTCCTCTATGAAGCCCGAACACTCGTTCTTTCAACCAGTCACAGAGTACAAACCATCTAAATTTCACGCCAAACCCATGTCTGTCTGACCTTTCCTTGAGTCACCAACCAATACCCTCTTTCTCGCCAAATCTTTCCCGCTTCCTCTCTCACGTAAATCTCCCTAACCGCTGCTCTCCCTCTCCCGTACTACACTTTTATGTCATTTTGCATCTTACACGCGAGCTTTGCGCTAAAACAGACCTCCAATCTTTTTCCAGAATTACATTCATTCCTATCCACCAGGTGAGTAGCAGGGCGACTCAGGTATGCTCTTTCTTTTAGCATTTAGCACGTCATTAAATTAATCACCCCTCCTATCATCCCCTTCATTTATTGAATCTCTTAGCTGCAACGCCACTAATATATCCCTAGCTATTTCTTCCAGCATACGCGTTTCCAAGTAAACCAGTAGCGAATATAAGACTCCAAAGGTCAATCATTTATTAATACCTGTTGGCCTCAAATCTATGATTTTTCCATCTATTCGCGACGGTATTCCCATTCATTATTGCTCAATCCCATGGTCATTCTAGCCTATTATTAATCCCAAACTCTCTATACGCAGTAGTGTAGCACATTTATCAGTCACAGCCGACATCCACCTTTAAAGATCCTGCGGTACTTGTTTTGAATTTTAATGCATTTATACCCACCACTTGCCCAAGCTAAAAGCGATTACAAAATCTTGCACCTTCCTTCCCAAGCTAATTACTCCCCGTGTATCCTTCCTCTCAGTATGTAGTATTCCAGGAAGATTGCTCCGTGCATAGCAAAGCTCCAATCCTTCTTCCCACTCCCACCAACAGTGAGATGCATATAAGAAATTATCCACAGTATTTGCCCAATATCCGTTATCGCTTCATTCGGATTTCATGATATCAAAGATGATACAGTTTGAACTTGAAGGAAGCTTCCGAGGACTGAGACAGTAGTCCCCGAAAAGACACAATCAGCCGATCACAACTTTCATCCCAACTCATGAGGCAGGCTAAAGGATTTCCCATTTTGATCTCGTACATCCTTCAGAGGAGCGCATAACTCGCGAAACTCGGAACGAACGCCTTCTTAAATAGGCATCCCGTGCGCAAAACTGAAAAATGTAAATTGCAAACACTCTCACACTCTTCTCCCTCCCACCATCTCTTTTGTCTTTTATCCACCTTGGTATTTTCCCAAACTCTAAAAACTTCCCGCACTACTCCACAACATCCCAACTACTCATCTACAAGAGCGAAACATATTCTCTGATCATCCCCAAGTAATTCCACGCATTCCCTGGAAACAAATTACAGGAGGACGCAGAGTCATTCCCCCGCACGCTTTCTTCTATTTTCCTCTTTGCAGATCAAACGCTCCAAGTTAGCGAAACGTTATAAATTCTAAACGTGCCTCCCAACCAAACCCTCTTTATTCTCCCGTCCGTATCAAACACCTCCGTCCCGCCCGTTCCGTCCATCCGTCCAACCGTCCATCCATCTCATACGTAACATGTAACCACCTTCCTCAACCAGCTCCCATTACTTTCCTAACTTCTTCTCTTCTTCATCTCATAATCCTCTCTACACCACAAAACTCAGTTCCTTCCAAAGCACACACATATGCAAATATGTACTTCACCTCATCACCTCGTACGTACCTTCTCCCATCTCGCAAACTCTACACTCCTTCTATTCTCAATCTGCCTCTGCGAAAGAGCGAGCAAGGTGGAAAGGAGAAGAACAGATGAATAAATTCATACATTTTTTTTACCAAAGCAAATTATGGCCACAATTCACCCCTGGATAAAATATCACACACAATCTTCAAACATTCAAGCCTACACCACTTCCCAAGAGTAACGCATAAAAATCCTTTCCTTGTATTCTTTTTCACTTCAATTCCTCTTCCTCCTCTCCCACCCTCCTATCAACTTACTTGCTCCAATCCTTCCATCCGCAATTCGCAACCCACACCTCTATTATCCTCATTCTATCATCAACTTCACACACCTCCAACTCCGTTCCTGTGCAGTCACTAGAATTGTTTCATAATTTCCAAAGGAAGCCCCACAATCCTCAAATCCTCCAACACAGTCCGCCAACCAAACCCACTCACAATCAGTAACTTTTCCTCCGCTTTTTGAAATATACAACATTTTAACAGCCGCCCTTCCATAAATTCCATACCACCAAGACTATATTCGCCACATGTACAGATTCGCAACCCTATAGCGTAAGCTTGTACCTTGCTAAATCAACCCGAGCTACCTCTTTAACTCTCTACCTCTCTGACGAAACTCCCTTTCGTGCATCACTCATCCACCTTCCGGCACCTTCCGCTCACGCGCCTCTTCCCTCCCTCTTGCTAAATCCATGTATACCTTCTTCCGCCAATTCCCTCCATCAATTCCACTACAACTGCCCATGAACTCTCCAATCATCAATTTCTATCGTCCAAAACAACAAATCCTCGCCTTTCCCAATATTCCGTCTCCGAGAACATTTAAATTCACCTCCCTGTCGTAGCAAAACGTTTATTATTGAATACGTAAAATGCCCCTGTACTCTAAAAAACAATCCCGATTTTGCACATCTCAGGATCATTACTCCCGCTCCACGGCTTTAACTCAACACCTTCTTCCACCCTTGTAACACAGTCGAGTCAATGGTGGGAAATCAAATCCCGTATCATCTACATCCCCCTTTAAACAGCTCTCCCACTTTTCCCCCCGCATAGATATCGCATCAAATCTCATCCTCCTTCCAGAGTAAAATCGCGTCTTGAACCCCCATCGAGCATCCCAGCAATCCAGCCACGTCTTAGAGGCTATGCATATCCATCCAACCGAATACTTATCACTTGTTTCTTTTAATACACCCTAAACTTAAATGCTCAATAATCTTAGGAGATGATCATACTCTCTCCCAGTTCCAACCACTGCTCATCTTTATCATCTGAGCAGAACACAAACAACAACTCACACTGTATACCTTTTTAAACGTATCACCTTCCCTCCACCGCATTCACTCCATTCTCCTCCGCCCTTTTCATTTATACGCTCGCCAAATGATTCTGCACAAATTACCATGCCGAATTCCCAGCAAATTTTCATTCTTCCTCCTCTCCCACCATCATCACAATACATTTTCCTTCCCAGCAACCGTCCTTCCTTTCGGCCACTGTCGCCCTCGCCTCATTTTTCCAACTAATCTTAATTTCTATTCCTTCCTATTTTCTAAAGCAGTACATCCACAACAAAATCCAACATTTTCCTCCCCAACCAATCCCTAAAGCTGTACTCTTTTTGTCTTCGTCACCCAGGTTAAGCAATCATCAAATTCTATCCATCTCATCCTCTCTTCCCACAAGATCCAATGACTTTTTTAACAGCGCCACCTCCAAAACCTCCCCTCTAAATATCCGATCCAAGAATAACATCAATTCTCACTCTCTTCCCAACCTCAACGATCAGCTCGGAGAGACAATCTGCGATAACCCGGAATCATTTCGAATATTTCCCTTTCAAATATTCCCTCCGACCATCATGGGATCAGTCTTCCTAATTTTGTATCATAATCCACACAATTGAGGAAGAGCATCCTCAAATCTGTACACTCCTCTGGATACCTGTCCATCATCCGCCCTGTAGCTTGTAACCTGTAGGCGGTGTGCAAGACGAAGAACAAGTTGCAAATACAAGACTGATGCGTAAACTACGCTCCGAGAATTACATGCAGCGAGATAAGAAGAGGTCAGTTGCATCCACCCAGCTGTAATCCCCCATCCTGCAGTGCTGCATTACTTGTTTTGATCAGATTGCGAAAAAAAGACCTTCCGCTCAGCCAAGAGACTCATAGGGAGGGCGGCAAGGGGGAAGTTGGCGTCGGAAGTCCACACACTACATATTTATCACGACAAAATTCCATCTCACCATATCTAGCCCAACTTTACCTCTCTTTCCCTCCCGTCAACCCATCCTCTTGTCTTGAGGAGTAAATATGGCAAGAGATACTCTTACATCTCACCCTCTCTTAACATGAAAATCCCTCACTCTTTCACCACTAAAGCCGTCCACGGAATTAGCTTCACCAACCGCTCACGCTTCTACAGGTAGCTCAGGTAGGATTTGCCATTTTGCCATCACCTTTAGATGCTCCTTATACACTTACGCCTACTTGGATACCGACTGGGATCCTCATGATATTAATAATAAAACCAGGATAGTAATCATTCCCAGAACAGCTTAGCCTAAGCCTTTTCTTTTCCCCCCATCACGACGAGCCCTCCGACAAGGAGAACGTAACTCCCAGGGCAGAACCATAGCATATTCATATTTTAGCACAAATACACCGTTCACTAACCCGAAAATTGACAAGATGAAACGGTACTTGAGTCAAATAAACTCATTCTCCGCCTCGCTCTACACCAGTATCACATCTCACATCCTCCTGTCGCAATTTCCCACTTTACACCCATTCTCTCCATCTTCCTCATCTTCTTTCCATCCCTTCTTCCCATAGCTTCCCCTATCAACCCAAACATATTAGTTTATCATTATTACAACCTCACCCCCACATCTTCCTCGTTATCCTTTATAAACCTTTGACCACCAACCAACTCATTCTCCTCTTAGTCCTCCTTCCATTATTCCATCCCAATTCCTTAGCAATTCCTTCCTATCCGTAGCAACTCACCACATTTTTGCACACCTATTCTCATATAAATACAGTTTCCCAGAGGACGTTCACGTCCCTATCCAAGTCCCCAACCACACACACACACACACAACACCCGCCAATTCTTCCCCACATCCTTAGCCTTTCCTCTCCTCAAACCTTTTTCCTTCCTCTTCTACATCATCTTCTTATTTTTCTTCCCTTCTCCTTCCTATATACTTGGTCAACATTTTCCCATCTCCCTTCAGTCCTTGTGCTCCTCTCATTTCAAACTATCCATCTCTTCCTTCCTTCGTCTGAGCAAGAGATACAAGGAAAAGCACATTCCATCCAACCCATAGTCCAGTTACACACGATCCTCTCTCACGATTCACCGACGCTCTAAGAGGACAATCAACACAAAAGCTCAATATGTACGAGAAAATCACATCTACAAATCTCCACACATCCACGCGCGCCCAACATCCTTCACATCCTTTTTTTCCGTCTTCCCAGAAGCTTATTTCAAGAGATGCATCCCCGTACACGGTTAACAATCAGTCCAAAGGTGAGCCCATTTCCCCAATCTGTAGCTCCTTCACCATCTTCCACAACCTTTAGATGATGATTTGAGTTAAACAGAGAGAGAGAGAGAGAGAGAGAGAGAGAGAGAGAGAGAGAGAGGCATTTAACTCAAAACTCCGCTTAGGTAACGTCTGATCAAGATGTGCATGCATCCCTCATCTTTTAAAGTCTTTTTACTTTGGTAAGATATGACATCCATGGGTCTGGGACCTAAGGCCCAAGATTCTCTTGTGCTCTTCTAAAGATTTACCCATAAGCTTCCGCATCCTCCACTCACTCATCCTCATCTACTTCATAAGGAAAGGAGACTCCTTTAAGAAGCTAACAGGTAGAGGAAGAGATAGGGTCCGAAAGATGTAAAAACATGACAGAGCATATCGAATACAATTTTCCCATTCATATTTCTCATCGCTCCATAGTTCCAAACTTTTATCCCCTTCTCTCTCGCAGCAAGTACTTCAAACAAGACGGAAACTAGCTGTACCCTAGCCCCATAGCTCCCGAGCTCCAAACCACACAGGTACGCCGTGAGGGGTGCCTTCAATCACTTAACTTGAGGTAATACCTGTCTTCCTTTCCTCCTCCTTTCTCCCGCTCTTCTTTACACCAAGCAATAATAAGCAAGAGAGAAACCTACCAAAATACCCACAATTTCACACACACACACACACACTCACGTCATCCATCAGTAGTTTCAGTCTCTCCCAGCCCCTGCCTGTGCCCGTCATAAAGAATTTGTCCTCATATTTGTACACACAACTAACAATTCTCACAGAGCACAATAGTCCAACATCTTCTCAATCCCAACTATTCCCACTATCCCACACAGTCCACTGCCCCTCCAAATCCCTCCCATCACTCCTCGTCGTCCTCCGTCCATTCCAGATAACCCAACCTCATGAAGCATCAACAAGTAAAAAGAAACACAATCCCAGAGAGCTTTCAAGAAGAGGTAAACCTGAAGCATTCCTTCCATCTCAGCTAATTCTCATCATCCACTTCTCCCGCTCCTCATCTTATCCTCATCCCTCCCAGCAATTATTCTTATTATTCCGATACAATTCCACCCCGGCGGGACTGCATAGTTCACCAATCCCACTCTCCTTTCCCTTCCACCAACCACCATATTCCTCAACCTACCCAAACGGGCCCCAACTTTCAGCAAAGATTACCAACTCCTCTATTTCATCCTTCAAACTATACCAGAAACCTCCCAGGAATTCATCAGTTCAAGAAGCACTTGAACCGTTAAAGCCCCTTCTATTTTTACCAAAATCCCTTTACATCATCTTACCCACTCATTCCGTAAAAAGCATTAGCGAAATTATTCCACCCCTCCTCTGAGCTTACTTCAAATCCTTCACACCTTTCCCTCAACTCCGTATTTTCCTCCTTCCTTCAACCCTGTCCACAGTTTTCCCATGCATATTATTCTCCTCAGACCTCCTCCTGTCCTCTCGCCGCCTTCACTTAATTATTATGCTCTATGATTCTAAGTCAATTAATTAATTATCTGATTATCCCTTAATCCATCTTTTCATTCTAGATTTTGACACGTCAAATCTTCTTCTGTCACATTGCTTGATCTTACATACAACAGCTTTATCAATCCAATATATTGCTAACATTTTCCCAACAAACCTACAAGCTCTCTCAAACTTGATCCCCTAAACTTCCTCATAAAAATCCCGCTCAAAGCTAAGGCATCCTCTACCTGAATGCATTACCTGGGGTGAACAACTCCAGATTGGCTCACCGCAACGTCCGCAACAAACCCCGTCTTCCGTTATCCCTTCCTCTGCATCGGTAAGTCAACAGAAGATGGAAACAAAAACTCCATCCTCGAACAGACAGCGGACATGAGGGAAAACAGAGGTTTTTCTACCACGCCAAAAGTCTCATACCCGCACTTCCCGACCCCGCCATTCATCTGATTCACCAAACTAACACATTCTTCCTTCCCTCCTCTGTCTCTGTTCTCTAGCACAAGTCAAGCCAATATTAACTCTGCTTAACATGTACGTAATCTGTAAAACTATTATAAACATTCTTTGTCCGTCTAAGCTCTTCCTTCAAGTATAAATCCTAGCCCGCTCAAGGAATACTAAATAAAACAGAATTCGGATCCGATTATCTATACCAATCTACCCATCTATGAATAATATGCTCAAGTAAATGATTCAAGGGGACGCGCCGGCTTGACTGCTTCACTCAGTCCCATAAATATGACAGGGAACCGTGGCGGGGAGAGTCATTCAAGGGAAGCACAATAACTCCCAATTTTTATCCAACACCCCTTCCTTATTTTTTATCACTCTGTATATCGATTTTCCCCTCTCAAAACCCAACAACATACATCTTGGGCCGAAGGCTCACAAAAGCGCTAAGAGGGACAGTTAGCCCGACATGTGATTCTAATTCGTCTATCATTCCATCCTCGGCATCCACCCTACCGTCCCGTGTCTACCTTCCCTCATTCACTCCTACTACTCACTCCATATAACAGAACCACAAAGCACCATAGCCCTAACAACACCAGTCACTAAAAGAGTGTGCAGCTAAAAACAAGGTTAAACAATCCATCCCTTTTTCACCCTTTCCAATTTTCCATCTCATAACATGATTCACATTTATCCACTACTACTTACTCATGTACCAGCCGCCAAGTATAAACTAAAGTCTGGGAGCAAAACGCTCCCAGCAGCCTTCTCCCAAATATATATTTCATCATATCCTACAATCCTTACATCCTTTCACCATCCCAAATCGTCTCTCCCAATAACAACGTGATAGCAGAAAAGCCCTTATTCCATCCCATTATTCTCCCTCATCATCACAACACAGAGCTAAAAACAATTTTCACATCCCTCTTCCTCACATCTCTCTTCTCTTACTAGCTCACTCCGCTAACTCTACCAACCAATAATAATATGAATAACTCACCCATCACGATTAACACCAAAATTACAGCTACTTTCATCCTAGCCGTCCATTCCACTTACAAATTAAGTTACATCATTAACCCCCACGTTTCATACCAATATATCCTCTCCATAGAAACCCTTGCCTTAACGACTATCCCACTTAACCAATATCCTAACACCCTTGTCTTTAACGTAGTCATCTGTCAATCTCACTGATCTCTCACCGAGCCAATATAATACATCCAAATCAGATGAATACGCAAAATCCATCATTTTTATCCACACCGCCGACTCTCTTCTTTTCATTTTCATATGCAAAAAGACACTGTCTCCAGCCTCCTCTTCTCTGTATTCATTTCCCGAGCAACAGTGGACACTCTACAGAACCATCAGAATCCAAAGGACTATTTTCTTCACAATCCTTAAAAGCCAACACAACCCCTCTCCAGATCCCCATCAATCTCCTCCTCATCCATAATTTACACATCCTCTAATCTTTGAATTTACTCTGGATCTAGCCAACACCAGATCACAGATCCCATTTCCCTCCTCGTCCTTCCCAGTTTCCCAGTGTTGCAATCCTTGAAACAACTACGAAGTTGAGGCAAATCCCAGTGTCTGATTAACATGTCTTCAAGACCTTGGGAATTGCTGCTATACACCACTCATACTCAGCTCACATCCCAGGCGGACACTTTAATGCAAACAGAGTAAGAATTATTATTAACCGTCTTGATTTTTCCACCACCTCAGTCCCTCACTTACGACACAATTCCGTCAGCATCCCAATTTCAACAAAAGAAATAAAACGGGAGATTTGTTATTCAGCCGTCTGTCTCTTTATTCATCATCCTGTATAGCATTTCCACCCCAAGTCCGACGATAAGCATCATCCTCTTCACAATTTCATACGGCTTTACTTCCTCTTCGCTATGTAACTGGCTTCTCTACACTGTCTTCACCAGCTCTTTCTCTAATCCGTACACACCGCTTTGTATTCCTCCTAGCTGCTATCCTATCTACGGACACTGCATCAGAAAAACGATACAACTTCTATGACAGCCTCAGAGAGGACAAATCCACCAACATCTTCATCCTTTCAACATCTTATTCTGTATTCCTCCCATTCTTTCTTTCTGCGGTCGCCAAATGCAAAAAGCACAAAGCTTCTGGCGAATAAATCATCCATGATGTGTGTACCGACTATCTCTACCAACAACCTCACTCCATGAGTCACAATCAAGGTTCACGAGTGTTAGGTTTGTATCAACTTGCCAACTTGTTTCAAACTATCCAAGCTTCCCTCGTACCATCCATTCGTCTTTATTCGCATACTCTCAAATGACACACCACCCAACTCCAACCAAATCCCTCCAAATTCCATTTCAAACACAATAAATACATGCACCAGACAGAGATGAGAGATTGTTTGTCGACGCAAGTCAATCTCTACCTCCCACTCAAACTCAGACCAATTTCACTTGTATATCACGTTAAATTCCAACCTTCTTTCCTTATAGCCCTTCCCGCACAGCACCTCCTCTACATCCTCCATATCAAATCCCAGCATTCCCATTCCCTATCTCTCGCTCACCTCTCAGTAAGAGCAAATCCCAATCCTTCCCAAGAACAAAGTAAGGGATGAATATGAGGTGATATTTTTCAAAAGAAATTATAATAGCATAGGCAAAAGAGTCGAAGGAAAGTTGTTTCTACGATCATCCTCCTTGAATCTTTGCCGTATCAAGCCCGAGGCAGCAATGAATCCATTAAACCAAGAGTCGCTCCAAATTCCCCATCTTCTACTACATACTGTCCAACTAAACGACAAACTAACTAATCCTTCCCCACCTTCATCCAATTCCTTTCGCATATTCTCCTTCCTCTAAAAGCTAACCTTTCCTCTAAAAAACAGACCGATTACTCCCAGACACACCAACAATTCATCCATCCGTCTTCCCACAGTCCTTCTCTCTCCCTCCTCATCGCCTTCCAGAGATCAGAACAACTAGACGATTCCACTCAAGGAGGGAGCGATACTTATTAGCATAAGCAAGAGACGAGAAGATTCTGGCACTCATAGACAAAAGGAGAGAAAGGATGACTCTTTGCTTATTGGTGGATATGTAAAAAATGTATTTATAATCGACTCATTTCCGAGCTCATCTCCTTTAACATGTGAGGTTAGTATTAGATTTTGACGCGTCTCTCTTCACTCCCTACCTAAACCCTCCTAACATACCTGCCTCCCAGCATCCTCATCCTTCCTCCCAAAAACATTATCTCAGAGTTCCAGATAACCAAAAGTAGTGACTATTAAGTAGCAGTCAGAGACAGACAGACTGAGAGCATCCGCCATCCCAGCAGCCCATGTAACTTTTCCTCGATCCTGACAAAGCATTGCGTAACAACCTTCTTGGGAACAAGCTCAGAAAATCATTTCTCCGCCGACAACCCATCCATGGACAACAAACCTCAAATTCAAACAAATCTTGCTAGAGTGAAAAAACTCAGACTTGCTTACCATAGGCTTGTGTGCATAAATTAGTGACCCCATGGGGATGATGGTGCCGAATCAGGTAGAATTTACACATTTCTCCAGTCTCTTCAGCCTCTCTTCCACCCCATTCCAAAAGAGCAGGAGCAGGCATAGTCTAAAACATATCCCTCCATTCAGACTCATCCCATCTTCACATCATCTCAGAGCCAAGTCGCCGAGTGACCAACAATTCCTTTAACCTTTACCCACCTCCGCTACCATTACAACACTCCTTCCTCCGCACCACCACCTCATCCACTCATCTCACCTGGACTCATCCCAGAAGAGCTGGATAATAATCATAATATACTTGACAACTTCGTTCCTCACGTACGCACACAACCATTCCATATCCTTCCACAGCACTCCCTTCAATAGTCCCTACTATTCATTACAACAAAGTTCAGCCCCACCAAACCAGGAGGACACACAACTCGCCTCCAACAACGACAACAAAAACAACACAATCTTATAGATCCCCAACATCCCACAAGACAGGGATTCCTCCTATACGGGAGTCTGGAGGGTAATACCATTTCAACAAATCATTCCACACGCTTTTCTCTTCATCTACCCATTTTCCTTCCCTCTCCAAAAGGAACAATGCCGAAAAGAGATCCGCATCCTCGTAACTCTACAAGTCTCTCTGTATTATTCTCTATTCTACCCATGGCTACGTTATGTAACGCATCCGAACATCCCAAAACTTTGCGGTAGACAGCCACTTTTTCTTAACAAGGATTAAGAATGCATTCGACTAGGCAAAAAATCCGTAAATTCTTCTTCTTCCTCCTCCTCCTCCTCCTCCTCTACGCCCTATCTTAAACAAGATGAGCTCAACTGACTGAAGAGGAGCCAGCAACAGCAACCCAGCGCTGGAACACACCATCATTTCATATCATGCAGAATAGTCTTTTCAAAAACATTAACCTCTGTCCACCAAACTTAATTCCTCCGTCTCTGGCTTCGAGATATACTTCCCATCTTCCCATCAACATCTACTACCTCCAACAACCAACCTCCTGGACATCTTAAAAAGCTATCTGTCTGCACCGAGAGCTTTCCTCCGATCATCCTTTTTAACAAAAACTATCGCATCATCCCAACTATTTAGCCCTAAGCCTAGTTAGTAAAGGCTGACGACTCCAGCTTCCATGTCTCAACAAGAATTCATCTCATAAGAAAGAGCTCGCTCCACCAGAAGAGACCACAGCAAAAACTCCAACAGCTCAACCACCGGCCCACGTAACCTTAAACCTAAAACAGCTAGAATTAATAACAAAATAATACTCACCTTTCATGGGATGAAAGATATCCATAGGTGAAATGATTCATTTTTTTTCAGTTCCTTCATCAAGTTAAACACTACACTCAAACTGGAGCACGAGTCAATCCACTTGTCTATTTCCACCTTGTGCTTACACAATTAACAACACTGACGGTAAACGCAGGCCGTGTCCAACACCACAACCTGTCCACCGCCCAAACAAACGCGCTAATCCCCTTTCCCACCCTCGCTATTCACAAACTATAGTTCACTCTCAGTACACACCTCCTCCACTTCACTTCCAGTGTCCACACTCACGTGTTTTCAATTTCCAAAGTCTCTCTCAAACCTCCGATTTGAGGCCGCACTTTATTCCGATCCGAGGCTATAAGCATGTAGCCGCTTATCCACGTTTCATTTTACGGCAGTCCTCCGTCTTTTCTCCACATCAATCCAATTCACGAGAATCTTATTAATTATTAATAGCTCCAGCTATACGTACATCCGCTTCAATCCATACGCAGATGATGACGACTCTCGATAATTTTCTCTAGCTTAATCCGCTAGTCCATACCGTCCTCCCAACCTATAATAATTCCGCTCATGTCTCCCGATTCCGTCTATCTTTGTCTCCAGTCTTCCTATTTTCTTTCCACTCCACTTTCTCCAGCTAGGTCACTCTCGACGCACTCCACACACTACATAAACGTATTGATCCAGACCTCTTTAAACACCTTCACCACAACTCACTCCGTCGTCGTCCCCTTTCAATAGTCCAGTCACTCTCGTCTCCACCACGTCTATTCCCAATTCCAAACCGCCACAACACAATCAATATGTCCCCAACGTCCTTCACTCACCACACTAGGTCAAGTATTGTTTATATACAGCCCCTGTAGAAAACCACTTAGAATCTATTGTATCCTGTCCTCTTTTCCAGCAATGTCTTCAAACACCCTGTCACACGTGGATTCCAGAGTCCAGCAATCACCAAAACTCTCTAACATGAATCATCCGTCAATCTCAACAGTTTTATTCCACGCACAGAGTTCCTCAACACTTAAAAGATCCACCTGAAACCAAATTCAAACAATTAATACCAAAATACAAATCAGGTATTCATTTTCAATTATGAAGTTAGTTCCCCCAACGATGCGAATACCGGCCCTTATTTTCAATACTCACATTTCATTTTCCTCATCGGTATTACGAATTCCAATCGATTTAGTCACTCTCCTCAAATCCTTTCCTTCCGTTTTCCATGATTTTACTAAAAGAAACACAATTATTTCAATCACATCCGCTAATTTTCCGTTACTCCGATTCCAGTTTTACCAGCAATTTTACTCTTGCTAACATAGAAAATCCAATCCGTTTTCACTCAAGTCAATAATTTTGATCAAATCCACAATGTCACAATCTTTCTGCTTCTTACAATTCACAGTAGTTTTTACCTTGTATTAATCCCCATTACTTCCACGTGCTTCAAACAATTCCAACTTGTCTTTCTTCCCATATAAAATCCGTTCGTTAAGAAAATTCAAACGGATTAATCCAAGTTATCAACAAGTTCCTTCCAGTAAGTGGAAACACTATTAAAATGTATAAGTTTTCCTGTAATTAACCGACTACTACACGATGCCCGACTCTCCGGACGATAATCTTCGACAGCCTTCTTCCTCGACGTCAGAACACCAACTAAATGTATGCGGGAAAAGAGTTTTCGTCCTCCGCACTCCTCCCTCCTCCTCTGTCAGTTCACCGCGCTCATTTCTCATACCATTGAACCCTCTGTTTATAGCGACTCCTCTATACCCCTCTCACTCACAAGAGTCAACCCATAGAGTTGCACACAATACAAACATTATTATCTCCTATCTTATTCCCTCCACACACACGCTCCTCGCTCTCCCTCTTCTCTCCCAGCTTTAACATGGGACTACCTCCCATAGAGCTTATTTACAGAGGAGAGAAGTTGGCGGAAAATTTAAAATTCTATTCTATTGATGCCATCGATTTTACCTCCCTCACCTTCTCAATGCTCATGCCTCTCATAGCCCCATTCCAAGAATCTGTCCATAGCCTTTCCACGCCTCCCTCCGTACTGCATATTCATATTACTCGATGATACTTTCTGAAGTGAAAGTCCGACTTTCTCATTTCGAATTACTGCTATGCCTGGGGCAAATTGAAATTTTACTCTTTCCATCTGTAATTCCAACTTTCCCAACCCTCGCTGTACACACTCTTACAATTATATTATTCTTAATATTACAAACATAATCATCTCTTAATTAATGGTTGACAAGGATTAACACTTTAAAGAGCCAAACAGAGCTCTTTCAGCTTCTACGTATTTATTTACATACTTTTAGAGCTACCCTCTGATTCGAGGTGGTTGGGGCAAAGAAAAAGAGGCCCTACTCCATTCATCCACCAACATCGCAGACACAATGTGCGGGAAGGCAGCTTTCAACTCTTCCAGCTCTCCGAGTTACGAATAATATGTGATATAGAAGATAGATCGTTTCACGGATTTATGTACACTAGCTCATAGAGATTTAGGGGGAGAGAGTCAAGTTTGAGCATTAGGGTTTTAGGGTAGCTCCTGGGAATAAGTTATAGTGGGAAAATGTTATTCGTCCCAGGATTTAAGCCCAACATACATAGTCACCCCCCGTATTTATATTCATTTTCATCCATCCATCTTATTCCTACCCAACTTACAGAATCCTGAGAGCTGGCGGCGCTCGAGTTCAGTTTACTTACACATTTTCCTTACTCCTCTCTTCATCTACCACATTCGGTTCACGAGTTCACAACTCCAGACACTTGAGTTTCAGTTTCTACCCCCACCACACTTCCAACTTCCCACAGAGACCCTCCGAAACTCGGAAACCAACAGGGTAGTCTCCTCTCTGGAACTCAACTTGATCTACAATTATAAGCAAGACACGACTGCATTGGCATACATCTTCACAAAGTCTCCAAAGGAATATATACATCCCCAGCAAAAAGTTGAGATAGTTGGCAAAAGTCTTTCCTAGTTTCTCATTCTTCTCCCTCTGCATGCATAGCTCCCTACTACATCTTTTCCCCTATCCTCATCATCTCATATCCTCCAAAAGCAAACTCCAAACGTTTTTATACCACCCATGTACACAATCCCCAAGAAAGTCATGCTTATGCCCCCACCAAATCTGCTTTACTTACGGAGAAAGTCGGGGAGGGAGGAGACACTGAAGAATTTCTTTTCTTCCTCCTCACTCACTCACGACCCTATACATCCCTCCAAATCCTCCATCACAAACCTAGGCGACTTCGACCCTACCGTGAATTCAGACCAAAAAATAAAGAGAAAAAAAACGCTCACCGTCCCCACAGCACTACAATTACTCAACCTCACATTCCCTTCTCTTCATACACTCGTCCCGGCTTTTAGTATACCGACGAATCATTTCTGGCTCAAAATCCCCGCATCTCAAACTCACAAAATTCCAAACACAACTCATCCCTATATCTAGCTGTTTGCCCTGCGCCTCCGGTTTTCTCTCCTACTTTCTCCTACTGTCTCCTAAACTTCCAAAGACACTATCCTTTCAACCAGCACTACCTCAGCTATATTTTCCCACACTTTCACCGGAGATTCTCCCCCTTCTCCAAGTCTCCTTTATTTCCTCCTTCCCAACATATGCATCAATAAATGTTTAACTCCGTTTATTGTCTCCCCCCTCTAAAACTTTCTTTACTTTCACCTCAACCCTCCGTCTTCGCTTCCTACACTCTCCGCTTCACCAAACGGCGAGCATACTTATGCTTCTTTCCTTGTATTCTTTTCTCAACGGATTATCTCAATTAGCTCACCTCAATCTCACCTCGTAAGTCTCATCTCCGCATTACATTATTTGTATTTTTTTCTATATATTTTCTCAACCCTCATCTAATTAACATTCTATAATTATCCAAATTATCCCCTTTCATTTTGTCTTTCCCATCTTTCATTACACAGGTCTTTCGTTATACAAGTTTGAATTCCAAAATCCACTGCATAAATGAGCTCAATTTCAAGTTTTTATAATAATAATTACTCTTGAATTTTCTCGTGCTAATAAAACAGGAGCGGCAACATATTACCTCCTAGTTTATACCTCCTAGTTTGGTAGAATATAAATTCGGCGAACAACAGGCTAGACCCAAATAAACTACCAATAGTTGATGAATTAATTGAGCTTTTCCATTTATTATGTGACCGATAAGTAATTTATTCTAGCTAAACTGCGGAGAGAAAATCATGTACTTGTAGGCGTGCGGGAGGTTTAAAAGAGTAATTACCCAATGCATAGTGTGACAAAGTAACATCACCTATTCTATTATTCCATGTACCAAATATTTTAAAACCCATATGATAAAGGATAGTGCGAGTAGTTTAAATAACAAGCTAAGCGAGCAATCTTCTTTCCTGAGCGTTCCATGAGTTGTCAAATCTTGAAATGCATATCTATCCAAAGCAAAGAGTCGTACAAGTCTAAAGGGAAGTAGGAAAAGCCCTCTGATGCTTTTATCTCCTAGTCTCCAACTACGCCTTCATACGCGGAAGAGCATTTCAGACATTTAGACACAAGCGGAATGAGAAAATCATACAAGTACATACGATGCCGCCTCTTTTTCAACTAGGACAAAAGAGAAAATAACACTGGATTGGGAGAAAGTGCGCAACGTAAAGATTCCAGCACGTTGTCACAGGGAGTCCAGGAGCGAGAGCTTCCTCAATTCCGTTCCATTGGAAGAGGTAGCGGAAAGAGCAAGTGTGAGGAAGGAAAATGTGGGAATGTTTAGCAGAAAGCCTTGGTTGGTGTATATAAGTGTAGAAGACAAAATTAGGGATGATATAGAGTAGGAGAAAAGGGAGAAAAAATAAAGAGTAACTGAGTGAAAGGGAATGACGGAAGGAGAGTTGATGTGAAACTTGTACAGCTTTCCTCCACCTCAATAACTTAAGTAAGGGAGAGTATGCATGGATTGGCTCCTTGAGAGAGATAGGGTAGCGAGAAGAGAATCCACTAAGTGCCCTTTCCCGCCCAACTCACCCTAGCTTTCTCTTCCCTGTACTTATACCACAACAGCATGCCCTTGGGTGTGCTATGAGAGCATAGAGGTGGAGAAAGCATAAGCGAGGGAGAAACTTCTACCAAAATCCATTTTATATCCGCAATCTTATCTCCAGTCCTGCATAAGCCAAATGCCATACACCTATATAATGCAAGCATGTTCTCAAATTGTACCCAAACGATCAAAATTATCCACAGTGCCACAACCCTGCCGCACCAACTTTCAACCGCGTTCTTGTCTGAATCCAAATTGACAGCAGCAGCATTGGCTTAAAAGCTCTCAATCTCCAATAGGATTTTTCAACGAATTTTCAACGCTTCATTCAGTGTAGTTTTATTTATCTTCCGGTTTAAGCGACTTCAATTCATTTGCAAATCCAGTTAAACATGCAAAATCCTGAAAAAACACAGTCAAATCCATACTGTTTTTCATGCAAAATATTCGCGCTTAAAATCTATGACAAAACTTCTGACTGCTAGGGACTTTCTCCCTCCTTTCTCCCACCCCCTTTTCCACTATATTCAATATTAATCCATGCACTTACCCTAAGCATATACACGCTAAACTTTCCATCTCCGCTTGGAATGAACAGGGAGCCAGCCTTGGATGGAACAGAATAGATAGAGAGGCCTCGAGTTATTTTATTATGCATCCCATATCTTCATATCTTCTCCCCTTAGCCATACATCCTTTCCACATGCTTTCTCTCCACTTTCTATTCTCTCTCTGCCTCTGCCTCCCTTTTCTTCCCTTACGTTGTGATAACCTACATAGTTCCAACCGGAGGTCTGTAGCAGCAGCCAGCAAGTGAATAAGTGGGTAGTAAGGTCGATGACGACCGTGTCTCTTCCTCTTTCCATCCAACTTCTCACTCTCTCCCCTACGTACACGCCATTTCCCTCCCTACATAGTCCTTTCTCTTTCCTCCTTTTCTTCCATACATCCACACCGACACACACACACACATCTATGCATTTAACTTTCCACGAATCGCACGCCTTTTCCAAATCCAAGCGCCTCTTTCCCTCCTCCAACCCACTCCAGGCTCTTGTCGACCGTCCATTCTTTCCCCAAATCCTCCTTTCTATTCCCAACCTCCACTTTTCTTCTATTATACTCACTAGTTTTCAGCTTGGAAAACACCCTTAACGCTTCTTCTTTTATCCATCCAGAGCGTACAACAGCCCTACCACTTTTCCATTTTCGCTTTCCCTTCCGAGTTTTAGCCTTGCACCTCCGTTTGCTCTGGTTAGGTGCAACATATGCTGGATTTTTCCCCCTCCCTGAATTTCACTTTAGCTCCATACCTGTAATTACCACCCCAACTTGTACAACTTTTACGCCTTACGTAATAATTATCCGTACAATTTTCTCCTCACTAAACAAGTTTTTAAAAAATAGGCTAATGGAATCAATCCCTCAGCATCTATTATTGTTTTGTCTAGCCCCCTCCAAATTATTTTCATCTGTGGTAAATAACCGAGAGTAGCGGCAAATACTTTCATGTGTGAAAGTCACTGTTTTTTTATAATCTGGCAGCTTTCTCCCTCCTCGTTTCTTCGAATACCATCTTGTGTATGCAATGTGCTTACATTCATCCCGGTCTTCTGGCCGTCTAAGAATCCGGTAAATCCTCCTTATATGCCCGAATAACCTCTCTGTACATGTATGCACGAAAAAGGCTTGTGAAAAGAATTTAGTGAGCTTGTACTAGAGCCGACTACCCACTTGATTTCCTCTCTCTTCTTCCATCGCTCCCGCCCCATGTACAACACCACTCTCGAGATACAGTCAAAGCTAGCAATCTTCCTCGCCTACTCTTCTATCCAAGATGCTTACTTGTATTCCTCTCACATCAACTATGTTGGTGATCCCTCATGGCTTCCATCCCTCCATTTCCTTCCACTCTCAGACCCTTCAGGCTGTTACGGCTGTATGTAATGTATCCGCTTTCTCTTCAACTTTCTCTCTCTGCACTTCTTCATCTCCTCCTTCCTATACACACTACTCACATCTTGAGATAATTTTCTTTCCCGCATATACCAGCGTCTCTCTCTCTCTCAGGAGCATTATATGCGCCATGTCAGGATTCCATCAGGGCTTGGCTGAAGAAATTGCGGACTTCCGGTGGTTTAGTGAAAAAGAAACGGGAAGATAAAAAAAAAGTGCGAACACCGGAGAATATCCAAAAAATTAAAGAATTAATCGAAAAAGACAGCAACAACAGCGTCACAAAGATTGCTCAACATGTAGAAATTAGTCGACTCTCAACTTGGCGAATTTTAAAGTTTGACATTGGACTTAAATGTTTCAAACCGAGAACTGTCCAGGAACTAAAAGAATCTGATTTTGAACAAAGGTAAGTTAATAATAAATATCTTCATTATAAAAATTAATAAGGTTCATAACATGATTCGTTGCAAGTAATTGTGATTTTCAAATTTGTACTGAGTATGTGTCGTGACTAGGATTGAGGTAAAATATATGAGGCAAGGCTTTTTGACTAGAGTTTTATCAGCATGGAGTGACGTAACTAAATTAATCTGCCTTCTCTCACAACTCATCGATCCAATTGTTCTATCTGACTCTCAATATATCCATCGAAGCTAGAGAAAGAGATAAGATAATCGAGGAAATACGATTTGCTAATAAAGTGAGAGAAATGAGGAGTCGCTTACACAGGATCAATGGAGTATCTTAAATAATTAGATGATTTAGGGTGATGAAGGTTACATGAATACTTTTGACTAGATCTGATGACTGATATCGTTTGTTTATGAACATTTATAGGAAGGAATATGCAGAATGGATCGTGCGGATGGATAATGATGACCCCGGATTTAAAAAGAAGCTGGTGTATACAGATGAAGCCGTTTTCGAAATGAAATGCAACGTAAACAACCAGGTCAACCGTTATTGGGCAAAGACTAATCCGAATGTGCAAATACCAAGGAAACAATACCAGCAAAAGGTTATGGTGTGGGCTGCAGTAAGCTGGGAGGGCATCATAGGACCGTTTTTTTTCGAAATGGGTAGGGGGAAAGAGTCTGTAAAAGCTTTAAACTACAGGTGCGGTAATTAAGAAAGTTTCCACCTAGTCAGTATCTAGTCATTATTTAGTCAGTATTATTCTAGTCTCTATAAGCATCGAAATCCTCTCTAGTCATTATTAGGCATAGTTTAACGGTTGATCATGTTTTATTTTTGATTCGTGTAAAGCTATTTATAGTGTTTTACTAGCATATGATCATGATTGTTAAATTTGGCTAGGTTTGTTAACGTGTATGATAATGTAATATTTTAAATGATTAGGATGCTGGTAAAATTATGCAAGGTGAAATAATGCGAGATGACATAATGCAAGATGAGATGATGCGGGATGAGATGATGCGGGATGAGATGATGTGGGATGAGATGATGCGGGATGAAATGTTGCGCGATTGTAATGATGATTTGTTTGTATCCTAATTCTAGTTAATTTTAATTCCCCTATTGTGTAGACAAATGATGGAACATGAATTTTTGCCAGAGCTTGCGGTGAGAAATATTGACCAAAATGAAATTTACCTACAACAAGATGGCGCACGTATCCATACATGTAAAGAGACCATGGATTTCTTACACGAATTCTTTCCAAGAATTATTTCTCAGAACGGGGATTTCCTATGGCCGCCTAGATCGCCTGATCTCACGCCACCTGATTTCTTTCTGTGGTCCTACTTGAAGTCAAGGGTTTATAAGAACGCTCCAGTCACGTTAGGTCAACTTAGGAACAATATCAAGCAGGCATGTGAAGAAATTCCCTTGGATCTCAGCCGCAGGGCAATAGAAAATGCCATCAAACGAGCCAATGAGTGTGTGGAAAAAAACGGTAGACATTTGAATCTTCATAAATAGCATAGCATAGATCGATTCTGGTAATTGACTTTTTAAAAAATAGCTTTAAGATCATATTAATGTTCATCTAAGACTTCTGTAATTTAACTTAAATTTAAGTAAAAAACGCTGTAGCTTTAATTTTGGACAGTATTTTATAAGAAAAAAATAATCAAAAACGTGATATTTGTTATAAAATAGAACCCTCCCAGCTTCCAACAGATACGCACCGAAAGATACCCACAAAAGTCGGGACAAACTTCCCAACTTTCACTCCACCTCCTCTTCCCACCCACCCTCATCCTATCTCTTCCTCCACACACGTCTTCAACTTACTAACTCAGGATTAGCAAGCATGTGTGCAGTTAGACTAACGTGCAGGTCCAGCCTCCCACCCGACGGCATCCACACGTTTTCTTTTATAAGTCTTCTGTCTTCCAAGAGTTTCAAAAGCTTTTCCACGGAATGAGCTCATCCAGGAGGGACACATTTATATCCGTCTCCTTATTGCCCCTTCTTCCATTTCTCCCCGTCTTACCCAAAACTCTATGCATCCCATCAGAGTCCTATAACATTCCTCTATTACCTCTCAGTATACTTTCTCCAATAGTTTCACTTTCTCTCTCATTCCCTTTCTCTTGTCGTCTACCTTCCCATCACAAACATATCCTTTACATCCCATTTCATCCATTCTATTATAGAACACTATAGATATCCAACCTTCCTCTCAAACCGACACAACCAATAACAGAGTCACAGTTTACTTTCTCTATTCTCTCAAAAACTTTCTTCAATACTTTCTCCCATCATCCACGTCTTCTCTTCACGAGCATACCCTCCACAAAATTCCCAACACAACTGAAATCTTCCTCTCTCTCTCTCTCTCTCTCTCTCTCTCTCTCTCTCTTACCTCCTTCCGCCCTTTCTCTTCCCCATCTCACCATAACTAAATTCCCAGACTAGTCCGTATTTACTTTCTCTTACCATATTCAGCCAAGTATGCACGCACCAGAGTTCACCTTCCTCCCAACAACTCTCCCTCCGAAACCTATTCATGTATCCTACTTTTCTCTTTGTCATTTCTTCGTACTCGTTCCCACTTTCCTCATCTTCATATCTATCATAGATAATCTATGCCAGACAATAACTTTCCTTAGTTATTCCTCCAAGAAACATATAAAGCATTCTCCTATTCCTTCCCGTCTCACCTAATAACGTTAGGTCTTCAAATCTAACTCCTAGGAGTCGAGACGTACCAGAAGCATCCTAGTGTAACCACCTCCTCTCTATCCTTTACCACAACGTAGTATAATGTCCCTTTTACAAACAGAGTCATTCTCGAGTCTCTTCCCTTAGACTAAAGTGTCAAGAGGAGAAACTATCTACTTCTTTCTTATCTTCTCCTTATACGCAACTCCATCCTCTGTAATGGAAACAACATCTAGCTCTCAGCCATGGAGCTTTTCAAACGTTTCATCTATACACAAATTAAATTCCCCCTTCATAGAGCTAATGATAACCGTACTTGGGCCAGAATTTACGTCACTGTGTCATAGCCACCCCTCGTCCAACTCATGAACAACATGGATAATATTACGTGCAAGTCGCTATTCCATCCACCCTTTTCAATCCACAAGTCTGTAAAGAAATGTGTGCACGGAAGTTAAGCTGATTGACATTTAGCGAAAGCAGCTCTCACTTGGTAAATCCTGAGAAAGGGAGCGACTGGAATTTTTGCTTTGGTGAAAGTACTTGTGTATTTGAGCTCATTCCTTGTCATGTATGTAGGCACGGCCAAACAGACTAGTTGAACAGTAAGGAAGGATCTCAGGAAGTTAATACAATGCAATGTGAATGCCTAGTTACTTTGATTAAGAGCATATAGCAACAGAGTGTACGCCTTGGCCTCGTATCTTACCCAAAGTCTTCATGTACATGTTTTTGAGGACTACAGGCCTGTGTTAAAAGAAACGAGGCCATAAATATGGCTAGTATTTTTTTATATATGAAAATAAGTCCAAACCTGACTCCAGTTCCACGTCCAACTTTCTCCGCATTACCTCTTTCGAATCACCTATTTTTTTCTAAGCCTTTCTCTTTTGCTTTCTCTTCCTGCTCCGTTTCTCAATTTTTCCGTTTCAAAAATTACAGATCTATTAATTTACCACACTTTTTTCATCCTTCAAGCTCAACGTCTTGGTCTCCTTACTATTTTGCTGAACATTAAGTAACATTTAGAACTGAATTCAGCCCAAATTCACAGACCCTCACGTCACGGTCTTACGGTATTCTTCATTTTCGCCATCTGACCTTTCACGCTCCTACGCCCACCCACCAAGACGACAGCATTTAGCTCCACCCACACAATCACTACAGACGTAAGCAGCATTCCCATAATTAAACATCAAACGTTGCTTTCTCCAAAATACTCACCTCCTCAACACATACTTTCCCTTACCCAACAATTTTAAGTTAATTAACCAAGCGTACATACGTAAGCATCCCCGTTGTACACGTGCGCCTCTATACTATTAGCCGCTTCTTCTGAAATATCCCTATAATTAATTCACCTTTGTTCCATCCAGGTTTACCATTGAAATTTCACAAGTGACTTACGCTAAACCCTTTTGATCCTAGCATCTGGTTTCAGAAATAATTTCTCTGATGGTTCCATCCTAGAATAGAGTTTCAAAACTGCCCGTATTTCAGTCTCGGGCTGCTGTTACGCACAATTTGTTTCAAAGAGAAAGCGCATCCAGTATTCTAGAATCGACACATACGCTGCACTGAATACTCATGCACCTACATTCAAAGTCAAATAAAATATGCTGCAGGCTAGGTAAAATGTCAAAGGGCAATCTGCTCTGTTTTCCTTTACTTCAACTGCGGTTTTTGGAATGCTCGTAAACCTGGTTCTAGTCCCTACTTTCTCCACGGGTTTTGGATATCCGCGTATGTATACAAACTTTCTCGAAAAAAGAGAAAGTTCTTTACATGACATGATTTTTAAAGAGAGTAGCGGCAGTCGGTATACACTCTAGTGGATAACGTAATGGAGAAAGCAGAGGAGTGCTCCACTATATAGAGAAAAGCCCCATTTCCTAGTACCACACAGTACCAAAAAATGACAGAGGATGACTTCCTTGGATACATATGAGGTATTCCGCAATCATCTCCTCCTCCGCTTAACCCTCTACAAACAAGAGATATAGGCAAAGACCGTCCTCCGAGAGTCCTACAAGACTCATACAGTTCTCACAGCGCTCAGCATATGCTTTAGCCTTACAAGCCAGGAATGCTTGAATACATATATTCCTTGCTTCATATATAATTCCCGCTAGTTCTCAACACTAAACACATTCTTGTCGGTTCACCTCCACAGTAATTCATCTTTGGCTGCCTCAGGTGAGATGAGCAGTCATGACTTTCTCTCCTTCCAGCCCTCTTCCAGTCCTCGGCAGTTCGTGCCCGAGAATATTCCCAAAGAATAGAGTGGCGAAGGAAAGTGTAGTTGTGGAAGAGAGTGGGAAAGATTTATCGGAGAAAAGTTGGGCAACAGGGCCATAAATTATCTCCTTTCTCCGCTAAAGGATCAAGCCGAGGATGAAGGCATATGGCAACACCTATAGTGTGGTAACAGGCGCAGATCCCTTCCAACACACATGCTGCTTTTCACTCCCCCTATATTACTCCACATCCACTATCCTCCACTCCAGTAAACAGAGTCCCCTTAAACCTATCCACCACTTTCCACCCTAATATACCTCCTTTCTCCCCCACCATCCATCCCCGACCATCCTACTGCAGCCGCATTTAACTCTACCCCGTCTTCAAAGAAAGCCACCATCCAATACTCAGTCCTAATGCTGAATACCAAGTGCAGAGACATTTCATGTCCTAAATTCAAACCTCTCTCTCTCTCTATCTACCTTCGTCCCGCCGCCTTCCTCGACGCGCATCCATCTACTTTCTCCTACTTTCTCTAACATAACGTTGTATACATCCCACGCCCTCTTCAGTCTCACTCCGACCCACCACTTCTTCTACTCCACATCCTCATCAGTACTCCCAGACCCTACCGGAAGTCTATACCCACACACTCCCATATCAACTCATAATCCCATTGTAGCCTCAACCAAATCCCGTACTTGGCCCCAACCTCCGTAACCTATCATTCACGCTTTCTTCTTTTTTCTCTCATTCCCCCTTCCTTCCCTCTAGTTCTAAGCTCCCTATTGAAATCCTCTTCTAAAATCTATCCAGCTTTCTCTCAACCTTCTTTCCTGTCTCACCACCGTCCATCCCCTCTAGCCACCCATCTTCATCTTCATTGCGTCTTAAATAAATTTCAGTAGCGCTCTTTTAAACCCTTTTAAAATTTTTCTTCCTACCTGAGTGCCTACTGTCACCTCTGCCATCTGTGGGAATGGCAGACAGAATTTGGGAATCATAAACGTAGGATCCTCCATGTGTTCCAGCATGTAGAAAAATACATGCATAGCCCCCGAGTCCCGATTGTCACGCGAGCTGGAACTATGCACAGATTGAGTCAGATGTGATGAGATAAAGGCGGCATGCATGTGATGAGAGTATGGGGAGAAGAGGACATTTTCCCCCCTCACTACTTTCTCCTCTTGGAGAAACCCAAAATCATGCAGAGAAAGCAAGAGTCAGTGATAACAATTTTTTTATAGATGCACACTCTCTTCTTTTGCAAACACGAGTTCCTGGCAAGTAGGAAAGTGAAACAATAATACTATTATGTATTATATAGGCTTCTGCGACGGAGTGAAACAAGGACATATATCCTACAGACAAAGGAGAGAGGAAACGTGATAAATTCAGAGAAAGTCTATACATACCAAAATAGAAGGATATATGCGTACGTAGCTAAATCTACGAGAAACTACCTAAACTAAATGGGTCGATTCTTATGTCTAAGGAGGCAAAATTCACAAATTCCCCAACTTTCTCAATCTTTCCCCGCCGTCACAGCCCCGGAGAGTGACTCAAACCCACCGAGTTATCCTTCTCATATGTCGGCAACCAGTAACAGCTCCATATATACAGCTTCTCTACATTCTTACTTTTACCACTCTTCCCAACTTTCTCCAACTTTCACCAGCTCTCTTCTTCCTCCACTCTCATAAGTCTCTAGGTCTTTAGCCTCAGTGTGATTCGCTCTAGGAGGAGTAGACGGAAAGCAGCTTGGGTAAAAACTATTCTGCGCCCGGGAAAACCAAGAAACCCCACGCGCTGTACTCATCTCTATAGCTTTCCCACTTTCTCCTTCCGTCAAGTCATGTAACAAATCCACCAACTCTTTATCCATCCCCCCAAACCACACTCTATCTTTCCGTAGGTATTCTATATGGCTCATGTCCCCACCCCTTTCTTATATCCAAGTATAATAAACCTTGCTTTCTAAAGTATCTCTGGAGGGAAACCAAAGCCGTATCATGCGCCAACTCGTTCAGCTCTACGTACGTGACAGCCATCCAACATCCAACCAATAAAATCAACTCCTATTCTAGTCCACCGCTTTCTCTTCTCCTTATAACTTCTATCTTCGCTCCGCTTGCACCCCCATTGCATTGCTTACACAACTAAACATTTCCTTACTTATCAACAACACATATTTCCTCTGTATGAGCAGCGCAAACCCAACTCTATCCACCCTTCTCACACAACAACTTTCTCCCCGTCAAACACCTTTTCCTAGCCACTTCCCACCAATCCATTTCCTTCTCATCTTCCTCTGATATAACAGAGAGTGACTGCCTGGGAGCACCTCCATCCTAAGTTCTCTTGGAATATCCTCACAAGTATTCCCGTCTTTCCTTATGTATTTCAGTCCCAGCCCGTTTCAAATTTATACATTTTTTCCAAAAATCCGCCATAGCTTACTCAACCACTCTGCTCTCACTCCCTACTCTTTCTACACCTCTGAACGTGTTTTTCAAATTTTTAACATCTATTCTTGTAAAAAGAGTCGAGCTCGTCAACAAGCAAACACTCTTCCTTTTCCTGCCACAACCAAACCAAGCATAGCCAACCATGCATAATACTATACTGCTCTCCTTCAAATTTGCCTGTTATTGAGCACATGTCTAACCTAACCCAGTCGACTTCTACGAGGTCCCTAGTTTTACTCACGCGGAATATACGATACGTTTCCAAGACCCCAAAACAAAAAACCAAATAACCGATTATCCTACAAAGTTTCCTCAAAAGTCATTATTTCCGCTCCTGCAAAACCGCGAAAGCGTGTGCCGAACAAATTAATCACAAACCAAATTTTAATTTTAATGAGAGCATAAATCACGGTGGCAACAAAAATCTAACCCTACATGCTTTTTCTAAAAGTTTGCAAAAATAAAATACATGTACACATTTCACTCCTACATGTCAACATTTTCTCCTTGATAGTCTACTGGAAGATCATGTGACTGTTGAAGCCCACAATTCGCTTAATATCGCCACAGCACGCAAGCAATCATGCACCTACTTTCACTGTCCCTTCAAGATCGTAAAAGCATCTGTACGAATCTCGTGTAGCACGAAAGAGTGCCATCTGCTGACGCGGAGCGTAAAATCCTAGAAGCAACAAAGATTTCAGCTACACAAGAGCCATTCCTTCGGCTTCGCTCGCCTTCCCTCCTTTGGACGAACTTATATACACACTTCTAGTGAAACTTTTCATTAGAACGAGTTTCACCTTCTTTCTCTCTTCCCACCTTCCCAGGAACATAAAGACATTTTTTTCTCTATCCGTTCCCAAGGATTCCAGGATCCTTTAACTTTCTAGCGCTGTTAAGCCTTTCTCTCACTTTCTTCACGAGGCTCTCTCCATCCCCACCATCACCACTAACAAATCAACAAAACTTTACATTCTCTAATTTTGCTTTCTCCTTCTCAACTTTCTCTCCCTGTATGTGCCTTCTCTCTTCCTTGCATATGCATCCATCTAGCTAACAACTTCAACCTACACCTATCAAATACTTTTAAAAGATATCCCAGAACAACGTACTTAAGCAAGGCAACTTAATTTACATACTCCAAATCCTCCTTGCAACTATCGCGGTGAAAGTAGCGGCTAACTTTTTTCCATTCTCTCTTCTTCTTTGTATGAATCTCATCTCTTTCAACCAACTTTCTTCAACCAACTTCGCTTCCCTCCTAACCAAGTATCTCTTATTAACGCCAACTTTCAACCCTTCTCCACTTATTCTCTCTAAAAATCTTCCAGTACCTAATAAAGCACTTTCACTGCTTCCTAACGTGCAAAACACAGAATCTTAGTGGAGGTTACACTTGAAACTAAGCCTCAGCTGCTTATTGTTTCACTTCATGAGCCTATAGTGGTATACTTAAATTACAAAGAGGCTGCGCTAGGAACTCCTCCCAAGAACCGTATATATTTCACTTCTTAGACTGAACAATCTCGAATCTCGAACGCAAACGGTTATCATTTGATTATTCATTCGCTTCACTTTTCCTTGTTTGCATTTAAACATTATAAACCATGCTAACACGTACTTCTTAGCCTCTTCTTGACCCACGACTTTTAACCTTTCCACCCTCTGCATAAGAGGAAATGGGCAAGAGAATATGTGCGTTTCCCTCCTTTCCCCGTTCCTACCCGCTCCTACCCTCCTCCGACTTTGAGCTTCCGTCCTCGCCTTCTCTTAATCCATACGTCCAAGCGTCTGCCTTTCCACCGTCCAGTACAAGCACGAGCAGGAATTGCATCAAGGAAAAAGATTTATTTCCAAACTATGTTCTTCTCTCAGCCCACTTACATGTACCATATTTATTGGCCTCGTACTTTCCAACGTGCCCATCTTTTCTCCGTCTCTACATGCCACGGACCGACCCCGGGCAGATTACATAACAGGAAGCATGCCTCTAAAAATTTCTTCACTTTTCTTTCTCTTGCGTGTCCAATTCCACCGTCCATCCGTCCTCCTATAGCTATACTTTCTCTACTTTCCCTCCTTTCACTCCTCAGACTAATGTTTCATAAGCCTTATACCACAAAACACACACGAGGTCATGAAAGCTTGACTTCCTTTACTTTGCGTGCCCACCTCAACTCCAAGTGGCCAACAAATTATATTTATCCCAACCCATCCGCTTCACCGCCCCACCTCCTATATTATCACTCCCTCCATTCTCAATCTTTCCCACTTATTGATTCCTTCTATTTATTTCAAGTCATCCTTAAAACTCCTCGCTCTGCCCTCTCTCCAATTTTTCTTGCACTGCCCGCATTTATTTCCTTGCAATTTCCCATATATTACGCATACATCTAAATTCCTCCCTTATCCCTTCTGGGTATCCGTGTCACCCTCTGTCGTCATTTAGGAGGAATTTTCAAACATGACCCCCCCCCCTCTCAGCCCCAATCTTTTCCACAAACGGTGATGCGTCTAAATATCTACGTACGACAAGCTAATTGAAAACACATAAGGATTACTTTCCAAAACCCGTCATTTGTGGGAGTGAAATCCTAGTCCTTTAACTCAACACTTTTAATGGCTTCCTTTCACGATAGCCAAAAACAAGTTAATATAGGGACGCCCTCTGCTGGAATTTTAGAAAACTCCAAGTAAACGTCACGGCTTTTCCGGAAAAACTTTCACTCCCGACATCCAGCAACCTAAAGGAATCCTCTTGAAGCTTATATCGATTCTTCTATCCCATCTTACATGTCCTTTGTCTCCCCTCAACTGTCAGCCTGAGAAGAAAACAAGAGGAGCGAGACAGCAAGTAAGTAGGAAAGACACAAGTCTTCAGCCTTTCTCCATTTACTTTCTCTCTTCGCATTTCCCACAAAGCAACCGCCCTGTAATATGTATGCAGTTGTCTCCTCTATCTCCGACCTTCTCTCATCTCCTCCTTCTCTTCGCCTTCTGTCTTGCCCTGCCCTAAGCCCTTGCGCCTCCGTATTCTTATTTCGTATACAAATAAATATACGTCTTCTCATTTGACCCATTCAGCCATTCAGGCCCAATTTTCAACCGTAACTCAGCACATGTTAAATATTCACATTCATAATCATTATGAAATATTTTTTAAAATCAATTTTACCCCATCATCAAAAATATAGTTTGTCCATGTTCCCTCCATTCCACGATTTCTCCTTTGCCAAACTCCGCTTCTATCGTTTATGGCAACGTTTTTGGAATCATAATTTTAAAGCGGTGAACAAGTGGTTAAGCTAAGATCTGAACTAAAAATATCAATCCGTTTGAAACATTTGGGTCCAGAATCAACTGCTTCATGCATCCACATCATTTGTCATTGTAGCCAGAAACGTTCCGAGAAAGCCGAGCATCCACAGTTTGGTTCCCATTCCCAATCTATGTTGGGGTAGGCGGATGGTTACTTGCAAACTCCAGTTCCACTTTTTTCATCCCCCACATGTCATGTCCCAAGTCCGAGAGCCCTTCCTCTTCCCATCCTGGCACGTGGCCACAAACGTAAAACGTTGTAAATAAAATCCAAGCGACCAAAAGAGGGTGGAACATTTTTCCGTCTCCTCATCTGCTAGGGATGGGGAGAATTTTATATTTTATTGAAGGGAGACGGGGGTTAAGAGCGGGCCTGATTTCCCGGATTCATTTCAGAAGAGCATTTCCATATCATCCAAAAACCTCGCCATTTCCTTATGGTACACAGCAGGTTCAGTAGTATAAATATACGTCATTTTGTTTCCATGGATGGCTTACAGAGATGTAAAGATTCGGGAGAGGGTAGTCTCTATTTCTCGCTCCACCAGCTCCACCAGCCCCACCATCTCACCCACACTTATTCTCTCGCCCATTGTCGTCGTCTCCTTAATCCAAAATTCTCTCTTATCGAATATTCGATGTAGCTCATTTTCATCCCTTGAACCGTAGCAGACTACCGGCTATTTTGGATCACATAAACCGGTTCCCCTAAATCCCTCCGTTTGGCTCCTCTCTCTCACCGCCCCAGCTTCATGATCATTGATCATACACATTTTCATCCCTCCTCCATCAAATAATTATAATTTTATAGCACAAAACCCAGACTCTTCTTCTCTCCCTGATAATATCTTCGGATTTCCAGGGAACCTGTTTACAGTCTCATCCTTTCCGCGCTTGTCAGTCATCCTGCTCAATCACCATTCTTCCCTTATAGATTCTCTTTCCACCCTACCGCATGGAGCAAGCATGTGAAAACCTTTTCAAATCCTTCCTCCGTTTCCTTGAAAGCAAAAATTTGTGAAACGTGCTTATAAAATCAACACAGCTCCGTCTTTTAGGTATTCCAGAATCACCCCAAAATGAGAATCCATGGAATCTAATCATTTGTTACAATTTAAATACAAACATCAAATCCACGCCCCGAATCCTCGATCCACCTCCACCTTGCCTCAACTTTCACAAAACACTTGTTCTGCTTCATGGTACAGATTTGGAGTAAAAGGTACTACTGGCTATATGCGTACTCTATTCATCCATCCGCGTCTACCTATTCCCATCATTTCCCTATACATATCCCGCTCTCTGGGATGCAATTACAACTTGATGGGAGGATGGTGAAAGCGTTGGTGGGACTTGCTCAGCCCCGAGATTCGGCAAATACAGGTCGTGTGTACGTCAAATAGACTTCCCTCCCTCCCAAACATGCACAGAACAGGGAAGAAGAGAAGGCGGGAGAGCGGGTAGAGGGTGGACGATATATTTCGGGATCTCTGCGGGCGGGTTGCTTCCTTCGGTGTGTGCGCGCTACATTCATGTATACACATGTTTCCACTTCCAACCACCCATGTAACATTTATGTTGTTTAACCCAGGGAAACTTTCGTGTAGTCGGAGAATTATAAGTTATAAATAAGTACATCTCTCCCGGATTCCCACTCTCACTTCCCTCCTCTCTCTCTCTCTTATTCCTCCCTTTGACTTTCCCAGCGCTACCCCCTCTCATCCAATTCTGCACATGCATACCGGGATCAAAACTTTTCAGCCCATAATCTATGCATCCATCCAACGTACATAAACAACGAGGGGAGAAAGTAGCATAAATACGCATTTTCTCTCCCTTTTCACCATCTCCTCCAACCACTCCAAACTGTCCGAGAACTAGCGCAGCGGACTATTCACAAGAATCCTCGTATATTCCTCCTACTCTGGATTCCGCCTTAGGATATCGCGATACGGGTACTTCGTCCCTCCTCCTTATGTCTCTCTCTCTCTCTTCTAACTTATCTCCGAAACTTGTGACACATAATAAGTATCCGATCCACACATTTCTCCGCTTTCTCCCCCCACCACACCTCTCTCCCTTCTTCCGCACCATCCCCACTATGTACTTTCTCTTCCTCCTCCTTCAAGTAAAAAACCTACAATTCCCAGCAATGTTCAACTCTCATACAGCTTTTCCACCATATTCCTCCTCCTTCCTTCCTTCAAACCCCTCTAAATCCAAGCAGAGAAAGTTAAGCGTCACAGCTTTGTAGCAACCTTCCGCGGTCATTATCCTCTTTTCTCGCTCTCTCTCTCTCTCTCTCTCTCTCTCTCTCTCTCTCTCTCTCTTATTCCTTAACAGTAGTCTATAAACGTCTGTCTCATACCCTTCAAAACCGATTATTTATTCCGTATACCACCCTCGTCAACTCTCAGTATTTTCCATCTAGTAACCAACAACACCCGCGTCTTCAACCTTTCCTCTATTAACATAATCATGAATATATTCTTTCCCAGCCATAATCCAGTCCAGTGCACGTCAAGTCCCGCTTTACCACGACACTCTCCCCGGGTTTTCTACTAGACCGACGAGTAAATAAAGAACGGTCCACCAAATCCCTTCTGTCACAATCCGACATACCAATTCTTTTACCCTACAATATACACATAGTCTCTACTCTCGACTAATAGTAGACTAGCCCACCTGTATATATATATTAGAAATTTTCATTATCTTCTCTTAGACTATAAACTCCTTTCTTCCTCTCCGAACCATCACTCCTCTGTATTCCGTTCCAAAGCTTTCAGGCAATTCAGGCTAAGCTCAAGTCTTCCGACATGGACTCCTCCACGTAATCACCTACATTTATAAAGTCTTTCCACGTATACGCTCCTCCACGCAGCTCATTCCAAGAAACGCAAATTATGTATGGCTCCATTCTCTTCCAGGGAATCTCCCAGAAAATGCACAAGTATCTGTGGTTTTCTTCGCACCACTTTCTCCTCCTTTCTCCTCTTCCTAGTTGATTCTCTTCCTGGAATTCGCAATCCCAGGATCTGCGCCAAATAAACCGAGAGACTCTCCAAAGCGCAAGTATCCGGGAATCATGATGATTACATAGCATGAAACCATAGGCGAGCTCTAACCATTACACAACATGAACTCAATAATAATAATAATATATTATTATATTCCTCTATTCTTCACGCCTAAGCTACATCTCAATTCAAAAGCTATACACACAAATTAAATTTTTTCTGCACCCTGTCTATAATTTCTTTTTTCTATGAAACACCCAGTTTCTCAATATGAGCATTTCCCAGTTTCGGCTAATGTATGCTTTAACTATGTTTAATCTTTTAATTAAATTCATATTAATCCAAAACTCAAGCTTGTATGAGGCTTTTAGTTAGTAAAGCTTTTATAATACTTTGGAAAGTTAGTTACTTGCTTGATATAATAATAACAAATTCCGCTTGCCAAAAACTGCCCAATACAGTTTTACATGCCTTCATAATTTCAATGTTAACGCACTCCATCAATCTCGAAATAGAGCGATAAAGTTTAAATCCGAATTTCTCTTTGAGTTCCAAACACTGCAACGCCATCTAACGTTTAGAAAGACACTAGCAAATCATGGGACGCGTTCCTATTAGCTCTCGCTTCAAATTGTGGCGGAAAACACAACATGGTGGTAATTTTAAAACTGTAATCAATACTTTCACTCTACGTGCCTTTCTGCTTTCACTCCAATTGTGTATCGGACAGGTGCACTAATTACCGATAACAGACAAGTGGTGAAAGCCTTAGACCATTCCATGACACAGGTAATAAATATACAACAATCTAATACTTCGTTCTAATAATTGCCCGTAAGCATATTCGCCACTTCATTACTATAAAATTTCCCGTCCGGTTGCATACAAGATTTGTAATAGTTAATTATTTTCTAATCAAACATTTGTTCATTATAGTTCATTGGAATAATTTATTCCACTACCTCATTCAGGAAGTCGTAAGTTATTCAAGTAATCTTTAAACATTTTTAGTCATTACCTACAGTGTTTATTATTAATACGTTTGCTTTCACTCATAGGCATGACGGCTATTTATTGGACTAATGGCAGTAGCATAGATGAACAGACTGAAGTAATGGCAAAATCTAACAGACAAGGAGGATTTAATGGTTGACAAAGTGGAAGAAACTATGAGGCCTTCGCTCGCTTTGTCTCCTTGGAACTAGAGCATTGTTACTGTTACAATTGTAGGAAACTCTGTTAGTAGCCAAGCCACTAGCTGGACGTTCCATCAAATCAAAATTGGCAAGTCCGCTGCTTTTCTTCTCGAACTTCTTTAATGTATCTTGGGGACAGAATGTTGTAGGTACCAAAATTAGTAGTGTAAAGTTTGCTACAGTCTATAATATTCTTAATTTTCGCTTCCAGGTCCAGGTTCGAGATCCAACTAAACGAAAATGTCCAAAAACTCAATAGTTCTCAATTATGGCGATTATGTCCTCCGAGAAAGCGAAATGGAAATCCTGCGCTCCACAGCATGGCTCAACGATACTTTAATCGGATTCTATTTTGAATATTTATCTAAGAAGCACCCTGAGTCCGCAGGTTTTAAATTCTTCGGTCCCGAAATAACTCAGTGCATTAAATTAGGCTGTAAGGATGATATACCTGTTTTTATCGGCGAACGTAGTGCATTAGCCGGGATAAATTATATGTTTTGGCCTGTAAATGATTCAGTTGATCCACACGACCACTTTGGAGGTAACTTTAACTATTGGTATACCTAAAAACTTTGTTTCTAAAATGTATGTATTGCAATTTTTAACTGTTTCGTTATAGGATCTCACTGGAGCCTTCTGGTCTTTTCGAGAAACGAAAACTTCTTTGGACACTTTGACTCTACCATGACTCCCGGAGGTGGAAATGATCGACAAGCTAGACGGTTGCACGAAAAGCTGGCTCCTTTCGTATCTCCTAGTACGTGTTTGCAATGGTTTTATGCAATCTGCAACTGCATCTAAATCATATTTACTTGTGAAATTATTCCTAAGAGCTTATTGAATCCGTAGAGCAACAATGATTAGATGCAACCAAATTACAGTTTGTTTTATTGTTTTCCAGTATCCGGATACCGCAATATGCCATGCGAGACTCAACGAAACGGCTACGACTGCGGAGTTCACGTGATATGCAACGCTGATTTACTCTCAGATTCTGCCGCAAAGTATGGAAGGATCAGCGGAGCTGCCACTGCGTCAACAGAAATAGTTGCACCCATGCGAAATCGCTTAATTCACCTGATAGAAATATTGATCTCAAACAAATCAAATAACTGAAACTTGCACTAGACAGGACTCACCTAAGCTGACCAAGTACATGGTATATAAGTGATAAAAACAAAACCCTCCACTTCAAATCTTGCCTGACAGGAAACAAAAAATAACAGACTGCATGCGTATATGTGATCATTTGTCTCATTGGAAATCACCCACTCATTTATCGGAGATCCTGAAAATTCTAAAATATTAGAAACACGTAGATGGTGAGATAATATGTAGTTGTGAGTTAGAATCTGTTCAAGAATTCCTTTGATTTTGTTTCTAGAATTTACTAACTTTGAAGAAAGTGCTGATGCATTATTTGCAAGGGAGCCAAGTGATATTAGCAATACTATAACGGATCGACGCCCTGTTTATGAGGGGCTAGAGCCAGCAAAGTAGAAAACCGAGTTCGCATACATAGCAATACCGAGAGGACTTTACATTTTGACCTTGGAATTAATTTATAAATAACATCGCTTTCTAGTCTCTACGCTTGATGCAAATAAAACCGCTGCCTTTCCGTCCTCTACGTACTCGCAAACGACGCAAAATTCAGATTACTCCCCGGCCGACGAGTATAATACTTAAAGGGATTTATGTGAGCACCACATCCGCTATTTCTATCCTGTATCGTAATATTCTAATAGCTTCACCGCCATTAATCCCCAAAATTCACGTCTCTTCAGTACAGTAATTATAAATTCCCAGAATTATGGTGATAGCAGAACGCAGAATCCGTCCAACCAGATTAGATTCTGAGGAAATTACTAAAAAATCCCCGTTTCATGTCCAAGAAATGTGTAAACACTCTACAACTCTAAAACCACAGCAGGATGTGCTGCCATTTTACAAGTGTTTGACCCGATGACAGGCGAAGAACACACTGATATCCCTAAGAAATCCCACATTTCTCAGCCCCATATTTAATTTCTCTGCCACTCTTCCAACACATCGCGTTTATATCATAACAAGGCAAGGCGCTTCCTTTCCTCTATCAAAACCTTGGCCAATTTTCATCCCGTCATTTCAAAACAAGGGTATTAGGTCAATTAGATTGCACCAGCATTAATGCTAAACAGCCCTCTCTCCCAACACCCTTCCCTCCGTACGTTTGTAATCCTTACGTATATACACGTGAACACGACCGCAATAAGGAAGATTATACGAGACGTTCTCCTCCCTGTCACCTCCAATCCCCCCCACCACCTATTCTTACACGTCCCGAAAAGAATGTCAGCACGGATCCGTATGGAACCAAAATAAAAATCAACCAACACAGCTGAGGAAACAGTTAAAAGCGACAGATCCTACCCTTGCCATTATTTCAACACCCTAAACGTCATTCGAGTATCCGAAAGATCAATAAAACCTCCTCCAGTTAATAAAGCTGGATCAAGGGCAAATAGCATCGTTAACGTCTCGCTCCCGGAATCTGAGTATCCAAATTATTGCGATTCTTCGCGAATCCGCCAAAGTCTTCGTTTCTTTGTCTTACATGTCAGCATGAGGGCACAAGTGCTATGCAGATTATATTTTCCTTTATATGTTAACGGAGAAAATGCTAAATATTGTTCTCAAACAACTCAACGATTCCCCCTGAAATTCAGAGACCATTATATAGAATCTAACGGATATGAATCTCCTCCTCTCACTATATATCCCCGTAAACATTACTGTGAGAACGTAGCCCTATTTTTAGTGGAACGATCCACTTGGCAAACTTGCCGTTTCGCGAATAATCTAAACTCCCAAAGAGCTCTGTACCCATTAGCTCTCATAAGACATGAGTCAGTCTTACCCTCCCCCAAAACTAATTTTACGTTATAGGGGACTCCTATGACGCAAAGAGAGACATTAGTATACACGATATGCAACTCAGTCTTCAGATGCACATACCGCACCTTCTGGCTCACAGTATTTCGAGAAATTCTTCCAAACCCTTCTTCCTCCAACACTTATCATCTTTTCCGAATCTTCCAATGTAAATATGACTCTAACAACTGCCACTAGGCGCAATCATAACAGTTTCACAACACACCGTGTCCGTCTCAAAGTTTAGTGGCGGGCATCCGAAGCCACTTTACCCGCTTCCCATGCTCCTCGCGAAATTTCTCCAATGACCTTGCTCCACGGATGACTCCGCGACTCATTGTTTTTTTACATCACAAGCTCCTTGGCTTCCTAACACTTCCGTACGCGCTGCAAACTTAACTCGCTCAAGCGCCCATCTTCATCACCCCTCCTGCTTCCTCTCTTCATCTCCTATGAATGAGGGCGTAAATGAGTCGTTCTTACGCTCTTGATCCGCCAAGCTTGAAAATTTCCTCATATACTGTTTCCCAGGAGCGAAAATCGCGTTTGAATCCCTCTATGAAAAATACCTTCAAGCATTACACAAAAACTAGAGTAACTGAAATTTCTGAGAAAACGACTCATTGAAACACAGGTAACTCCAATCAATTTCTCCTCTTAAAACATCACCTACTAAGTATATTATCACCTTTACGAATGAATGTATTGTATGAAGGTTAGTCAAATCCTGGAAACCAGAACTATGTTCTGAGGGTTTCGACTCTAAATAAACTCAACTCTTACATGTCTTACAGTCATCATAGCGGATTGACTCTTTATTATTATTCTCACCTTGCAAGTTCTCTCAGCTCACAATCTCCGAGTTGCGCTATCATTTCTTACGTTTAGCAAATGAAATACACGCTTCCGCAGCGTCCAAGGCCAAGAGTCACACGCGTACAACAAAAATGGGAAAAATGATCCGCTTATTATGAAAGGTGAAAATGTCAAAATTTATAATACCATTAGATACACTTTCTGCAGAGTAGCGTTGTTGAATACGTATTAGCACAGTAAGGTAATAGAAGGCGTAATTAATGAGATAAGCGGATAAAGTTAGCGATGAGGGATAAGCGTTGGAAAACGTTTTCTCTAGATAAAAGCCAAGTACCTCACCAGATCTAAGAGAATCCTCGAAAAGGAGATGATTATTTGGAAAGTGCAAAAGCTTTCCGCCATCCTTCTCGAGGCTGCACAAAGTCATGGACGTTTGGCTACGAGGTACTCTGAAATTAATAATAATATACTGCTCATTATAAATACGTGAACACGCATCCACTGCTAGTGATGCCGTAACATTGTGGCTCTCACCAGATCATTTTAAACAGCAAAGAATCTGGGAGGTATGGAAATCAAGGGGAAAGCTCCTATAGCTACTAAGCTATCAATCCTTTCTACAGAGACAGGTTATGAGGATTTAGCAAAATCTTCAAATGTTTCGGCAATATCATAAAGTTTTTCTAGCGGTATCTACGCTGTGTAGCAGTGCATTGCAGCCCCTCTTCCGCATCTTTCTCACATCCCCCATTTTCAAATAGGGACTCCATCCAACAACGGATTCCATCCTGCCCCGTCCTCCCTGAATATTATGGGGAGAGCGAGCGGAGTGAAAATTTACTAATAGTTACTACTCTAGTTTCACCAACACTTCCCTAAATCTCTTTTCTCAGTTGTATATTCAACACAGAGGTAGTTACAACTCAAAGCCTCTCCCGTGTTTACGCAAATTTGCGAAAAATCCCCTCCGACCTGTGCCAAGGAACAAGTGGTGAGTCTCTATTTCTTGGAGCAAAAAAAACATCATCTTGCTAATTTCCCGTCCCCCCTTATAAACAAATCCGTCCGGGACAAGTGTACTTAATCCCAACATTTATTTTCATACGATTATTGCACTTTTACCCAAAATTCCTTCCACGCCCACCACTATATATTCTCCCACAACGTCGTCCCGCAGCTCACCCGCTAACTGGCCATCTCCAATCCGGCTATTCCCCCTTTAACCTCTCGTCTCATCATAATTTCCCGGGTAGACACGTCCTACCATGTAATTCATGGCCGTGTGTAGCAGACGTTCATGCATACATTGTCTTGATACTTTCCAACTTAACCCTCTTTTTTAGTTTGCAAAAAAAAATTTATAATAGTTTACGTTTTAGGGCGAAACCTTTAAATTTCATTGTCTACAAAATATGCGCCACATTTCTAGATTATCTTTTCTACCACACTTTCATCAGACATTCCCGCCCATATGGTTTCCTTTAGCTACATCGAGCAATCCCACGCAATTCTCTCTACTATTGTCGGAATTCCCCATTTCCTCTCCTATAAGAAATCTGCAACAAGTATTTAACCCAAATGTCGCTAAATCCAGCTCCCCCGTTGTATGATTCCTACAAAAGTGTTTATATTCTTTCAGCGTAGACGAAACACAGGAGCTGGCTCATTCCTCCCTCCTCCTATGTCTTCCTAAACCCCAAATCCGCAACAACAACGCTTCAACATTGTATTACATGCATTCGCCAAAAAAATTCGCATACATTATCCGCCGCACATCCCGAGATACCTACCGGCTCTTGCCTGCCTAGAGGATTAACTCTTCTCTTGCCCCTCCTCATCCTCGCATTTCGTTTTGCAAACATTTGTGTTAGAGAGATTTAAATGTCCGTCTACTTCCCCTCTATTTTCCAAACTCTCCCGGCTCGGAGCCATTTAACTTCACCGAATAACACAAATCCAACCTAACCCCTCTCCTTTGTATTCCCTATAACTTCTAGCTCAACATTTACAACCGCCGCCGCGATATATTGTGAAAATTTTACGTGCTTCTTCTAGGAAACAGGATTACTCGTCTTTGCTCCACTTGACACTTGCTTTCGTCTCTCCTGCGAAATTTATCCGAAACTCTGGACTCAAAAACAGGAGGTAAGGCTCATTCTTAGTCCGCCATTTCTTCTAGCAACACCACTTTTAGAATATCCAACTAAACGGTATTGCAAAATCCCCCTCTTGCTCAACTAGCCTCCAGTTTTTTTCCAATTTCTTCAAGAGACCAGCATAAAAGTTTACGTGCCAATATTATTCCGTCCGTTGACCAGTGGTCAGGAAAGACTAGTGAATTCAAGTGAACCCACCGTCTATATTTAAACTAACAAATCCGCTAGGCTCTCACCGAGCCCTTCACATTACCCATACCTCATTGTAGGTCATCAATCATACAAGGTTCGTCTACACCATTTTCAACCAGCCATTCCTTCATATCCTCCTTAAGCATCTCTGAAACTGCGGACACAATCCAAAGATAATGGAATCAGTCACGGCTAGAGCGAGTCTCTATAAAATAGGATCATGTACTTAACGAATTAGAGGACTGCCTTGTGCTAGCTTTTCATCATGGTAATATCATTTTGCAAAAGTTTAGCAAGCTTGTAATTTGAAGCAATAACTTTCTTCGCCCTCCTCCTTTCACAGACACATCCTACTTTGCTTCGCGTTCCAGCAGGCTAAAATTGCAAATCTCCCCACACTTGTCCTCGCCATAGTTGTTTTCCTTGAAAGCTATTATTAGATTTCCTAGAAAATTCTTCCGATCCTCCACGAGACAAACTTGACATATGATCATCTTCTCAGTCATTTTCGAAATTTAATTTCAAACCAATTTATAACCGTCAACTAACCGGTCATAGCTCCTCCGGGTTTCATATAACCGATTCCCCTTCATCCTTGATGGAATCATTCTATAACTACATCGAAGCAGGTCATTGAAATCCCTTGAGATGTTCTTGTCCTTTTCCGAATTTTAGGTAAAAATAGAGACTATTTACCCACCTGCCACTCCTCCCACCGCATCACAATTTTAAACGTAAAAAGAAATGCAAGCAATTCCAAAACAAATCCGCCTCTACTATAACTTCCCTTACGTCTAGCGCCAGAAAGATGGATTGATAAGCCATGCAACACAACCATCTTTTCCTGCCCTCATCCAGCTGCTCGTGAACCTAATATAACTCCTGATATTCTAGAAATTCCCAAGGATTAGCTACTGATCCCGCATCATTTATTTAATATTGACAGATTTCCAAATCAGATGCATGTCTGCAGATAGACGGTTAACATGGCCAGCGCTCGCATTTCTCCTATTACCGGTCTTCACTAGCACTCACTTCCTAATACGAGTGGGAGTTTTATAAAACTAGTCAAACAATCTGTTGAATTTCGGGTAGAGGCGTGAAAAGGGAATCTGATCCCCTAGGAAGAAGAATAATTTTTGGTTGAGTGTAGTGTAACAGGGACTTGATCCTCATTCTACCTCCAGACCAATGTTACTGTCTTTTCGTTTGGACTGCTATGAGTAAACCTTGAAGCTGGAGCTTTACATTAATCAGAGCCAAGTTGATACTAGTTAAAAAATATCAATAGTTTTGTAATAGAAGAGGGGAGTTTAGTAAGAAATACGATCTTGGAGGTGTGGAAGCGGTATTTGTGAAAGCAGATTCGGATTACGACTCCGGGGGCGGTAGCAGCAGGTGTAAAATTTTAGGCGGAAGTAAACCTAATTACTCAATTAACATAGTTTCTCCTTGGCAATCTGGGTTTGAATTCTTTTTTATAGTAATTACACATTCTCTTATAGCAATTGGACACTACCGTCTTCAGCGTGTGCTCTCCCAATTGGAGGACATGGCAACTCTGGCCTCTCCGCGAAGTCCCCTTTTAGCTCACGCTCTGCACAAGTAAGCTTCTTCCGGATTCTCGCTCTTGACCTAAATTACTATATTCTATTTTATTATAAACTAGCACAGTTTACCAGAAATTGCCAATTGGACGGATTAAAGCCAATTTTTTAAAGAATATTCAAACTTACTTTTACCATGTTTATACCAACTATAATTAAAAAAACGTAGCATCAACCAAATTCGCACCTAGAAATTTTAGTGATTTTTCCAATTTTTTCCAGCCCCGTCGAGTTTCTTCCCGTAACTCGCTTCCCTCTAAATGACGAACGACTCGATTCTATTCATGAAGTTGCCCTTGAGACACAGAAAGAGCGTGAGGTCATTCAAAATCAGGTAAACAGCTCCCTCTTAAACACATTACCCACTTGTTTTTCCCCATCTTCCCTACTTTCTCCGCTCTTCTCATATAGATGTGATCAAACCCTCATTTCCTCTTCTTACTTTCAGCCTTACCGAACAACACAATTAGTTTTCCCTGGAGTTAAACCAAGGTCTGACTTGGTCAACAACAAACTAAGTGGCAAACCTCACAGGCCCACTGTCTACCGGCCTCTTGACGAAAAGGTAAGTCCGAGATTTTTTTCAATTTCCCCCATACTTTCTCCACCTCTCCCCACATACATAACCCGCATCTTGTCCAAAAGTACACTTTCTCGAGTACGAACCCAGACTTTGATCTTTTCACACACGCTCCCTCCATGCATCCGCAGCTCGTTAAATAATACCAGCTAAACATAAGCTATAGATTCTGGCGTCGGAGTTTAGGAGCAACTTGTCGGCATCCCTTTATTTATCTTTCTTCCATCCTTTATCTTTTCCTCTGGGTAATTTGTTGGGAAAGCAAGGCGGTCCCATTCACTATGTAGATTACTAGAGCAAGTCACGAGAATGGCAACTTCACTTGCCAAAAACACATCCGCTAACACAGCACACTTGTATCCTATTCAACTTATTCCTTGACTCACTCAGCGTTATTCTATTCACTCTCAAAGAAAAGGGACAGCAGTCATATTTCATCCGGACACCACCGCCATTTCCACCCATATCTCCAACCTCATCCCCAATATATTCCTCACAGGCCAACATCATTAGCTTTACTCTCCACGTAACATCATATTTCATAACACCTCTATAATCTTGTCTTTCAGAGCGTCGTTGCAAGGCTGGATGAGAACCGGGCCCTCGTAAACCGTCAATTCAATTCTCCTGGAGCCCTCTACTCCCCGCAGAATGTTAACGAAGCTGTATATGTTCAAACTGGAGTTAATTTGTAAGTAGCTTCCATCTCAGTCCAACTTTCCCTCACCCATTCTTCGAGAACACGGAAATCATGGATGCAGTGTAGCATCAGAAGTGTAGATCATCTTCATGTACATGTATATGACTTCTATTTTTTCAGAGCCCCTCCAGTATCAGTGGCTGTAAACAATGCAAGCAACCTCTCTCCTGCAGGAGGTCCACCGGAATTCAATCCATCAAAATCCCCGACTTTCCAAGCATTGCTTGAAGATGAGCAGCCCATTAAGATTCTTCCAGCTCCGCACGTCCAACGGAATCCGCCTCCGCAGAAATACGCGCATGCCACCGCTCCCAGCTCTCAAGTAATGTACAAAATACTACAGCAAATCCTATAACAAATATTTATCCTAATCTTCTCTTTTTATTTTTAGTTGAATTCAGTAGGTCAACCTGCAGAGCGGATCGCTCAGAGTGGCTCTTTCAGACGACTCATGCTTCAAGTCCTTGGAGAATAAGCAAAACTCTTTTACATATGCAATCTCCCCGGAAACACAGATGACAATCACACCGCTATAAAACCCATCACAAATCTTCACCTTGCTATAGCATTCATTTTAGACACCAAAATCCGAAAAAAAACTGCAAACTACAGAAGCTTCATTGGAGCGTCATAAACGTTTATCCGCTTTCTTATTCTTACTCGAATTTTGTATTTCAATTTCCCCAAAATTTCCATCGTTTCAGCAACATGTAAATCCATTAGTTGTCTCTCTCGCTTCGAGAGACGTAACTCCCTCTAGCGAGTCTTTACCTGCATTTAATCCCTTAGACAAAAACTCTAAACTTCGTAACGCTACTATGTATTTATTTTCTTTTACGTTATTCATTTGTTTATGTAAGAAATCTCATGTCTGGCTAAATCTAACCTTAGCCTTATTCTTCTTTCAATCAATTCTTCAAGTATCTGCATTTGAGTGTATATAGGAAAAAATCTTGACAGTGAATTGCAGTCTTTAAATTTAGTATCTTTCAAAGATTCACTCATCCAGTTATTCACTAGCTCTTTCTTCTTTGTCCGTCTAAAATCTAACACCGCAAACCAAAACCAGGAGCTAGTTTCCCATAGATATTAACTTTGTTGAGTTGCTAAAACTTTTTAAAACTTGTTGTCTACATTATAGATCCCTCTCAACCTAGAATTGTCTTGAACGTATTCTAAAAACTTATGATTAACTTTAAGGCCTTAATTACGTTAGTGGTTCTTGGAACTGCTAAAGGAGCTGAACTGGTCGCTATTAAGGTATGTTTTGATTATCAAGTCTAATATGTTATTATTAGACCGTCTTCGAGAAGGAAGCGCAAGAATTATTCTCCACCTTCACGCTTTTCCCCAAAACTTTGGGCATACATACTCTGTAAATATTATATAACTCTTGGATGCGTTTAGTACGTACATGTACCACTAGTTCTGATTATAAACCCGCTCGCTAGGCTGTACTCCAGTATCCTAGAATCCGATTCTCGGATAGTCCCATCCTCCTCCCCCGACTTTATCATCTATAATATTTAGATAAAGCGCATCTTTTGAGATAACTCTAAGTAGAATAGAAGAAACTGGGAGTAGAAATAAAAGTATTGTCAAAAGTTGTTAAATTCAATCAAGTATATATATAAATATTACATACAACCGACCATTATGACTCCATCTCATGCTTTGGCTATATTAATCAAAAGTTTCGCGGGATAACCTTATTGCCAAACCATAGTTTTCCACCTTCTCTTCCAACTTCTAGCAACTTCCCATTTCATCCCCTCACTTCCATTCAATCCACTAATTTTCTCTCATTTCTCGCTGAATTTCCATGACGGATGCCAATTATCAACTACAAACTCTGGAAAAGACTCAACTTTCTCCAGGTTTCACCCACGTCATCACCATATTACAAAACCCGCCATAATATTTTCTCCACTTTCTCCACTTTCTCCGGCTCATTGTTTCGGATCATTATGATGAGCTCAGTATCCCCAGGAAAGTGGGTAGCTGTCACGAGTAGACAAAAACCGAGCATCTCATCAGCTTATCACCTAAAGCTTTTCATTTTTCATGTCATCTTTCCCGTATCCGCTTACTGTAATGAGGAGAGCGACTGGTAGGGAGCAACCTTTAGAATATAGTCATCATATCAATTCGACACACGATCATCATTTCCATCTTCCCTATCTCAAAGATCCCAACAAGCTATAGCTAGCATCCCAGCTTTTATATCCCAGCCCCGTGAAAGGGAAAGCGACTTTCACTCACAACATATCCCAGCCAAATCCTTGGCAAAACCCTGCTAGCAACCAGTCTATGCGCCCTCCTACACGCTCTCGCAGCCCGAGTTTCGGAGAGGTGCTGGAAAAGGTCGAGCCGAGAAGCCGGAGGATCCTTTATAAATGCAAAGGAGGGAAAACGGAGAAAATCGATAAGACCTATCACATGGAAAACCGAGTCACAAGAAGAAACTTGAGTCAGTTGCCCTAACGTCTTCCAATCCGTCACACAGTTTCCTGCATTTCCTTCAACAGTTCCCGTCTCACATAACATATAAAAATATTCACAATGCCAAATTCTTGTATTATTTACTGTCAAGTAAAAACCACCCTCTTCCTAGACTACCTCTTTCATAAAGTTGATCCTACGCCGCTAGCACTATTTCGTATTTTATTTGGTAAGTAACTATCAATTTCTTCAATATTCTAAAATTTTAGCACAATCTTCTACCAAGCTATACAGAACCATTTTACGCTTGAAAAAAAATCCTGTGCTTTCTCTTACTTTCACCAGGTTTTTTAATGTTTTTGGACGTCCCACAAGAGCGAGGCTTGGAAGAAGCAGATTATCGTTTTGGAGATCCAAATTATTGTTTTTTCCCTCTTTTATCTACAATACAGCCCATCAAGCTCAGCCACTCTTGCATCCTCTACTCGATAATGTGGTTAGGTGAGTACGTCCAAACTATTTTACCTCACATAGCCTTCTATCAGTCAGTTGCTCCACCACGTTTCTCTGGCCCCCTCTTTAAGTGCTTCATGTTGACACGCGGATAACTGTTTGATTAGCCGAATTCAAACCGCATTAGTAATTTACCCCATTTTATCCCACACTTTCAAGACTTTCCCCCGCACAATAAATCCTCCTGGCTGCCTTACAGTAGCAAGCATACAAAGCCCGCTAATTTCCCGCAATTCCCACCGATCCAATTAGCTCTCTCCCAGCAGCTCTTTTCCCTGCATGCATATAGCCGGGTAACGCCGTCGTTCTTTAGCCCGTCCTAGCCTAACATGTAGGGCTTCCGGGATGAAATCTGCATCACAGCAGGATTCTCACCGCATAATGCGCTAAGCCCAATCAGAAACAAACCGTCTTAACTGGCTAACTTTACTTTCACTCACAGGTAGCGTGGGAATTATGCTCGGTTACAAATTCAGAGCATCCTGCACCCTATATTTTTTCCCGTACGTTTACTTTATGCTCCTCGACAAATCCAGGTGGAACAACCATTCATACCTATTCGGTCTTTTGGTCATTCTTCTCTCAACTTCCGGTGCAGCCAATTACATGTAATAATCTATTCTAACCCGTAGTTACCTTCGGATTCCCCCCCTTTTCACTCCCTTTGTACAACACAAAACCCGCCCACTTACCCTCTTTTTAAATTGCCAATTAGGTCAATCGACTCCTGGAGAAGCGAGAAGCAAAGCACAGTTCCTCGCTGGAACTACGCAATGATCAAATTCCAGTTATTCATCTTATATTTTTTCGCGGCCGTTAAGAAGCTCGATGCGGATTGGCTTGCTGGTTATTCCATGAAGAATTTGACTGACCACTGGATATTCGATCCTATGAAGTAAGCATCATGATTTGGATGAAGCCATAGCAAATCTTACTGCATCATCTAAATAATCTTAAAAATCCAATTCCTTGAATCCAATTACCTTATGAAAAACCTCTTTCCATCTTTGTCTCTTTCACCCTGCCCCTTTCTGTAGGCTCATCCTCGACGAAGAAACTCTCGAGTTTTACATGATCCATATCGGAGGATTTGTTTTTGACTTGAGCGTTGGATTCATGCTCAATCTCCAGATGACCAAAAAGATTGCTTTCCTCCTTTCTTTCATGTTTCACGGTTTGAATGCCCACATCTTTACTATCGGTAAGACAAGGATTTACAACTTTTCTCCCCTTCATTCTTGTTTCTAAAATTTCAAACTCAATTAACTTTCCTACACGACTTGAGCAGTTAATTAAACATAAATTTTATAATTTACAGGTATGTTTCCCTATGTATGTTTGGCCTCCCTGGTGATTTTTTGCGAGCCGGACGAATTTCCTTGCACTCTGTTTTCATCTCGTCTCCAAATGAGCAAGTCCGCCTCTACTGCGCCCGAGGAACGCAGGTACATTACCAATTCCGTGAACGTATCTTCAACCCGTAGACAATAAATAATCATGTTCATATAATTAACGCTACCATAAATATTTATATTCCAGGCAGCATACTTCCCTCACACAATCCTGTCGAACGCAAGAGGGCGCTCACGCACCCAGCCGCTCCAACAATGGCGTTCGAGTCCTCCGACCCAAGAAAACCAGATGCGTTCCACTTTTCCTAATGACAATTTACGTAATTATCCAGCTCTTCCTCCCCTTTTCACATTTTATAACACAGGTGAGTCCATAGTTTTGATTGCATTTATTTTACAATTCGATTCCATTCTGCATAGTTTTCTTCTTCCAGGGCTACAACAACTGGACCCAAGGTTTATACGGATATTCCTGGGACATGATGGTTTACTCCTGGAAGACGTTACACATTAAAGTTACAGTCAAGGATTTAAATACCGGCACGGAGCGCTACCTGGATCCTGACGTAAATAAAAAAGCCCAGAGTCTCCTCAAAAACCTAACGTGTATGAGCTTAAAGTAACCAAGCTTTGGATTTTTTTCAGATCTGGGTAACAAATGATCGTTGGAGCAGTCACGCAGACATGGCGAAACAGTACGGAGAATGTGTAGTCCGTAATCTAGCCACAAATAATTTCTCTAATAACGTGTCTCTACACTTGGATGTTTGGAAGTCTCTCAACGGTCGTTTCCAGCAACGAGTCTTCGACCCCCGGGTAAATATAATTGAGGCAAAGTGGTCCCCTTGGGAGCCAGTTACCTGGGTATTACCACTACTCAAAGAATATTCACATTGGAGGAAAGAACATTTTGAGAATATTGCCAAAAGGGTTGCAAATTGGACGGCATCATCAAATGTTATCTTTGTCGCAGATTTTCCCGGCATGTATCTCGAGAATTATCTTCCCCTAGAATTGTCCAACGTTTCCCTCACTCTAATGAAGGGAAATGTAATAGTTGAGCAGGGAGAGCTACATCAAAAATTTAATACATCCCTATCTGACACGGATTCTATTTTCCCTGGGATTCGTATAATACCCGGCGGATTTCACCGTATTTACACTGTATCCCCCTCCCCCTCCCTCTACATGTACACTTACACAAACTCTACGACAGATAAGTTATTAGCTGACGCTGGGAATCAAGGAGATGCTACTAAAACCGAGACAGAGAGCATCGGAGTCTTTGAAACCTTCCTGGCATTTTTCTATGATAAAATGGACGTCTTCGCTAGGAGTTTTTATCTTATTTGCAATGCATACTTGAATGTATTCTTTGATGTTCCAATGGTAGTTCGACAGGCTGGCAGGGGCCAGGATGCGTAAACTAAAGGTATTATCCTCCGGATTTATATTATTATTCCAGGAGCCACAAGTTTTGACTATTCATAAATAAAATTCTATTCTCCGATGTTATGTTCGGCACGCTGGTCATAACATATTGCCAAAAATATTACAATTTCCATTCACGAACCAACTACTCTACATTCTATACGTAAAGTAGCTTTTATTTCATCCGCTAATTCAGCAGCCACAGAATCCGCTGTATATAAAATTAATTCAAAATATATACTTTATTTTATGTGAAACGGTAACAAGAGGAACATCCCTCTACAACGTAACTATATGCGATTACTCCGACACAGTCGAATCATATACCGACTTGGCTTTCAATGTATCAAACACTATCAATTCAATCCGCCAGCCAAATCTACAGACTTAGGTACGTACAAACTCTACGAGTGATTCAAATAAAGCCAAAATATCCTAATAACTAAGCGTAATCCTACTTCAATCCTTTCCCTAAACAATTTCCAACAAATCATCCTTAATGTCCAATTCTAAAACAGATAATTCACTACCGAAATACTCGGCAGCTGCTATAATACTCTTAGGCGCTTTGATTAACCAGAAACTTTATATAAAATCCACCAAGACACTCAAGTCTTGACAATAATAGCACCATCACGTTAATGATAAAATCCTTTCACATAGACTCAACTCATTGCACACATTCCTAACAAACTCATTCGCTCTTTCACAATCTTAAGTTTCATTTCTTTCAAAACTATCCTCTATTCCCACACCTTAAACCTACTTCCAGGAGAATCTCAATCCTCAATCTTTCACGCTAATTTCCTCACGGGACACGAGTCAACATTTATTTTCACTGGGGTGCGTTCAAAACTTTCTCAGTAATATTTCATTTATAGGATAATAGGAGCGAGAAGTCGATTACGATAAATTCTTATAGTGGTTGGCTAGGACGTCCCATGCTTTCTGTCCCATGAATCCTGGTGGAGGCAACTGACCTGTTCGTGCTAGCGCTGTTAAAAGAAACAAAGTTCAATTAATATCCCAGTTAATATATCATCACCTCAAATACAGGCCAACACTTACTTCGCATTTTAGTTCCAGAAATAAATTCAAAATCTTCCTTTCTGGCCGGGTCAAAGTATGACATTTGTCCAACGGTTTTGTCATACGCCGCAACCCGGAAAGGAATAATTTCGAGGGCAGGTAACCCTGGAGCCATTTTTAAAACACGGGCTCCGTGAGTAGGCTCAAATAAATCAATCGAAGGATTTTCAGGATGTGGTAAACCAGCTGGATCCCGTCCGACAATGTAAAAGTTTGAGCCAGCATTTAATCGAGCTCTGGAAAAAATGGAAAAATCCGTACTGTTTAGTTTTAGTTATAACTTTGACCTCTTCGTGGCATACTACATATTTGCACCATCGCGTACAAGCTTATTACCTTGCGTGCCACTGCACTTCAGTAGGTCCAGCATACATCATAGGTGAAGGGAAAATTGCAAGAATGGTGCTATCAGGATCGATAATTCCCTCTTCCATTATAGCTAAATGCTGTTCTATTCTCACTGGCAAAGGAACATCATCATCTTTCGTCCATCCGCCCAAGGGATGAAGCAATAAAAGTGGTTTTCGAGCTCCATAGCTAACTTCCAGCTTTTTCTTTGTATCCTGAGAAATATCACAAAAGAAAATTGTATCCAATTAATTCAGCCAACAGCCACCAACCTATTTTCGGATAAACTTGTTTTGTTATAGTATATATATATATTTCGCAACATCACAATTTTGCCGTCAGCATTACCTGCATGAGAAGCGCATGTCCATTATGAATAGGATTACGCAGCTGGAATGCAAAAATTGCGTCAGCCTCTAGTTCTCTGGCTTTACTTCTGATCTCGTTTGGAGTAAGCCTGTAGTGATCAAGGCCATCATTCCATTTGACGCGCTCAAACACCTCTAAATCTCCACCCAAGAGCCATTCTCCACTTCCAAGAATCATCTAAACATATAAATAAAAGTAACATCTCCAGCTCATATTCAGTACAATTTCAATTTAACTTAATCAGTTAACTCACTTTAATATAAGGATGCTTGGGTGACGTAGTTCCAAACTGACGAGCACATCGTTCCTCTTTTCTATGCGCATAAAATTCGGGATTCTTCAAAAGAGCTACAGCTTTTCCTCTGTAGAACAGGCATATTTCCTTGCTTTCCGCAAGCCGTTCCTTGTCATGAGTAAAAATAGGAAGTACGATCGCGACTGGCATAGTAGTCAGGGTATCGCCAACAAGTGTATTAAAATGGATAGTCTGCAACCAAAATTCAATTCATTCATTAGAATCTCACTCCTAATCGATTTCTTCCTTCAATCGCATCAAATACAAATAGTCATTTATTAATCACCTGCAAGTACTGCTCTTCTCGCATAAAACCCGTCAAAGGAGCTGCCCATCCTTCAGACAGTACTTGAACCCATTGCAAGTCTACTTCAGTAATCTCAAGAGGAGGTGCTGATTCTACCACCTCTTTAATCTCCTCCGCAGATCTTGTTGTGAACAACTCTTCCACCTTGTCAGCAGTCTTCAAATCCGCCGGCAGTACCCCCTGAAACAAACGTCCAAGTCATTAGTAATCCCCAACACGGAATGATAACTTCAAATCATACATATTTCAACCTTACCTTGTCTACAAGGAAACTAATGACGTTCATTACACTCTCTGCAACGCTTACACTAACAGTTGGGGCTACTAGGTCAGGTTTTGATGGGATTTGATACTCCTGGTCAATGCCGGTAAATCCTACAAGCAAAAATTTATATTTTCAATCCATCCGCAGAAAATATTCAAACACCTTTTCTCATATTCTACCTTTAATTTTTCCCTCTCGGGCTTTCTTGTACAGTCCTTTGGTATCACGTCTCTCGCAAACAGCTAGCGGTGTGTCTACGAATACTTCAACGAACGGTAACTGTGCTTCATCGTGGATCTTCCGAGCCAGTTCGCGATCCTGGAAGAAAGCATGAAACATTAAAAATCTTTCTTTCCGTGTTCTTCCTCCTTCCTTTACATATTTTATGCTATTTATTTTTATATTACCTTTTGAAACGGCGAAACGAAGCTACACAAAGCAACCACTCCAGAATCAGCAAATAGTTTCGCCACCTCTGCAACTCTTCGAATATTCTCCTCACGGTCTTCCGGGGAGAAACCCAAGTTCTTATTTAGACCCGTTCTCACATTATCCCCATCCAAGGCATAAGCAGGAATCCCATGAGAGACTAAAAAGGCTTCGAGTTCAAAGGAGATTGACGTCTTCCCGGCTCCAGAAAGCCCTATAAAATACAACAATAATTTTACATTTTACCCAATAACCTAATATCTCAAGTGCCAACACACGCGCTTCTTTTACTCTCTTCTCAACAAAATTCAATTCCACCTGCCCACACACGTCAGAATCCATCGGCATCCACCGAATTTCAAAAGCGTAACACCAGGTACACTAGGGACTCTTGAAAAATGTATCCTCCATACGTGCACACCGCCTAAGTTGAATCCTCCATTCTGACGTCAAAGTCTATTTTAAAAGAAATCTTACCTGTGAACCAAATGGTACACCCACGGAATCCACGGAGATGTCCCAGAATCTGTCCTCTTTTATCACGAGAAACGTGATGTTTCTGTTCCAGCACATTCGTAGCAGCATGCATCTTGCTCTAAAATACAAAATATTTGTAATGAATAAAAACCATTAGTCGCACGAGTCCCACTTCATCAAAACAGCTGTTAGCTGCATGCATATAATTCAAACTATCCGGCATACAGCATCAAAATTAACCATTAGCAGTTAATCAAGCGAAAATTGGCAACCCTCCTTCTTTCCCACACCTGCACATTTATCGCTCGTATTTTAAGCATTCTTCATTCTTAATCCTAGGTACTTATAGATAGGAACGAACTAGCCTCGTGTATTCAGATCATAAATCTTATGCATTCAACCAAGAGCGCAATGCAATATAGTCTCAAACTCAAACTACAACGGCTGCGTTAACAATGCCAACAATTAACCGCAACATGACTTTACGAATCCAAAATTGCCGCTACTGCAAACATTAAAATCTTAAAATTAGCACACCCGCCTTCCTAAAAAACCATAAGATTTGCAAACAAATCACAACTTACACACGCTCCTCTCCACGCTAACCAACAACTGAATCTTCACAGATGGAGAACCATTGCCCTCCAATCAATTGTAACAACTATACCACCCTTGATTCTCTTTCATTATTAAACTAATTAGGGGAACACAAAAAGTACATGTTCCGCTTTTTATTCTCTCTCACTACCGTGCACATTTAAACAATAGCAAGAATAACCCCATGCTCCTACTATCGCAATTCTGCGAAACCATTTCTTTAAATGCATTCAGCATCTCAGCAGTGCTAGTCATCCGCTATCTGTCCCAGCAGCTCCACATTCCCTGTAGTAGTAGTAGTTTTATTGATACAAGCTTACATTCCCTGTAGTTAATCATAGATAAAAAGCTCCTCTGACCTCCTCTCCCGTCTCTCACTTTTTACACTACTCAAGAATACCATCAATGAATCTCCATCCTCCTCTCCAACCATCACCCTTAAATCTCCTCTACTTTGCATACTCACAAATCAAAACATTAATTTCTCCATCTACTTCAAAACAAGACCTTCGCACGCGCAAACTTCTCATAGAGCCAATGACATGTGAAATTCTAATCGATTTTTGTCCGGTTCCTGTTTTTTTTCACCCTCGCTTTATTTTCCCACCTTCCATCTTACTAACCTGTACACTAAAAACATGATTAACTCTCTGCTTTCTCAATTCTGCTCTAGTCATCTCTCTCATTCAGAAAACCTATCACAGATTTCCTCTAAACTTTTAATCTATTCTTCAATTTCTTCCCCTGGATTTCGTATTAAATGACATTTAATACGTTCACATAAGCAACAATCCGAAAGTAGTTATCAAACTATTCACCAGTCAATCTTCATGTCCCTGCCTTCCAAGTAACCATCAAACGCCTATTTTCATATCAGATTCTTGCTTGCCCCTAAAAATTGACTTGCTAAACTATTCTACAGCAAACAGTACATATTCTCGACAGAATGATTTTCAAGTAATCCATTTCTTCAATCTTTCTGTAGGTCCTTTCGCACGGTCTCCTCATTTTTTCAACAGTAATCAATCCTGCCCGTCCTTTACTCTTTCTTCTCCTTGTCCTAATCGTGATCATTCCTTCTCCACATCATCCCAACTCAACCAGAACAGGAAACAACACTACCTGTCGGCTGGCCATAATAAAATCCTGTTTCACACCTCCTTCCGCGTCCCAGCGCAGCCCTCCAAATCTTAAATCCAGGAGCTGCATCAGTAAATCACTTCCTTGTGTACGCAGTTAATCATTAGCTTGCTTACCTAAAATCCTACTCCACCGCAACACAATGTGTAGAGCATTGAGCTCAGGTTTATTACACACTACCTTTTCGTTGCATACGGCATTGTAGCGCAGCGCCATAGCAAATCCCCATTTTTATTGCTTTTAGGATTCGTGAACAAAATACTTCGACGATGCGGTTCTTGCTGAACTCACTTCCTCCACCCTCCCGCAGTCTAAAACCCCGTTATATTTCGTGACATTAAACAAACTCCAAAACTGACTCCAAAGAATCCGCCAAACCTCTAATTACCTTTCCTTGTTTAACTTCCAAGCATGTCCTATCCTACACACACACGCCACATGTTACAGTTATTCCATCAACGTTACCTCCGCCATTCCATTCCCGTAATTCAAGCTCCCACATGCATGGCTTCAACTGTAACTTCTTCATACATTATACACCACAACTACAGCGAGCTCAACTTCCAAGCTCTCTTTTAATTTTAATTACTGCAACGCAAACTAACTACTCAAACAGCAATCAAGGATGCACAAATGTCATCTAGAGGAACCATTAAAGTTTCCATAGCTTTCTTCGCTCCACGATCTGAATAATAAACGGGAGACCTATGGCATCCCACCATCATCTTACACCTCCATCCCGCTCTCTAATTTGCAATTAACTAAAGCCTGTCAATACAAAAATCCCCAATATTCATCGAAATAGTTATCTCTACGTCATCCGTAATTAAGGTTATGTTGATCAACAGTTGTAAACAAGTATCTAATTTTTCCGCTATCTACAGCACACTTCAGAAGTTCAGATTGAAACTTGAACTCCTCGTTAAACCGAAGCAATGATTCACCTCCAACTGCTGAAACATCACTAAAATATAGAAACGACAGCATAAAATCTAATAACCTGCCGATAAGTTACTATTATATAATTGAGCATCTGATAACCTTCCGAACTTGTTCCCAACCGAATTAATATCGGAAGGACACGATATTTCTCACCGCAATAACACCTGTATCAACCGATCACTATGATTCCAAACTACCTGTTATCGTTTAAGCAGCATCCCGCGCTAAACAGTTTATAAATTAAACCCAATTATATACATATTTACACAGCTAAAACCAAATAAATACCGAGCAAATTACAAGCACGTGTTAATTAATTAGCAAATAAAAATATTAAAGCTTACCCTATGAAGTGGTCCCAGGTTACTGGAATCGTTCTTTTGGGGTTCAAAATTGTAGGCAAAAATATCTTGTTTATTTATTCGGTACATGTTCTACGTCAGAGCCTCTCCCAGCTTCTACAACAACAGTGAAAAATCAATCAATAATTCCACGCACAAATTAACAATAATAGCTAATACTGATTTAACTGTAGGAACAGATCGAGAGAGAAACGAGCCGTCAAACTCCTTCTAAAACACTAACTTTTAAAAGGGAGTGAGAGTCAACTAAATACACTCATCTAATCCCTGTTAGTCCACCCACCTCCTCCTCCTCCTCCCCCTCTTCCAGCTAATCATCTTGGGATCAATTCCAGTTAATCAAAAATCCTTCCAACTTGTCATCTCATTCACTTTCAGCCCAACAACTCCTCGCCGCAATTTATCCTTCTTCCAGCAACCTCCTTCAACACACTCCATCATAATTAAAGCTTATTAAAAACACACAGCCCCAGAGAACTCAACTCATAAAAGACAAAAAGGTTACTACAACTTGCAAATATCCTTAAAAATCTATCCCCAGCCGTAGCTAACTGTAGTTGATATATTTTCCAACTCCACCACAGCTGGAGTAGGTTACCATAACAAACCATCAACTACCACAAAAATCGCACGACAATTGCATCCAATCAAAAAAAAACTTACCCGTTAGCCTTGATTCCACAAAAACACATATGTTTAGATTCTAAATCACAATTAACCGGCCTTGCTTCCTTCTTCAAACTGCAAGAGTAAAAAATAAAATGATTGTCACTCTCCCGTCGGCAACTCCAGCAAAACCCACTCACTGAGCCACACAACAGCTGATTGATTTCAAAAAATTCCACCATGTAAACAAAAAACTCATTTAATACGCTATCACGTTCACATTCAAAAAATTAGCACCACCTCAGTCATCAATCCTTAAACTCTTCCTAATTCCTACCTCCTTTAAATAAACGACTATTCTATTTTTAATCAAAAACTTATTTCCTCACAGCTGACCCGAGTCAACTTGTGCCAGCAATCGGCAAAACCAGACTGTTGTCGGACCTCCTTTCTCATTCAGCAGCAGCCCTACTCTTAAGCCGACATCGTCCGAGTATGCTTCTTTCATCTTTCAATGCTTTCTTATGAGGAAACGTGAATGATCCACTCTTCCTCCTTCACCCGTCTCAAGCTGTTCCCAAATACAAAACCCAACCATCTGCCCTCCTTCGCATCTCCCCAGGGAACGTTCACATATATATGCTCAAAAGTCAATATGAAATCCAACATTTTCATACAAATTTCTACCACCAATTTAATCAGATTTGAACCCTTATTAAACATCATTTCTAAAAGTTCTACAATTAATCTTACCTAAGATGTGCTCGGCCCCTCTTCCTTAAATTTTCGCGAATTTTCACCGCCAATTTTGTCCAAGATTTTACCTTACTTTTCTGCCAATTTTCCCACTGTCAATTCATAAGCATCTCCAAAAAACAGATTTGTTCATAAACGCAGAGTAGAAACATCATGAGTATCGTCAGGCTTTTGAACTTACAGAGCCCATTTAAAAATACAAAATCTGCATAAACGCATCCTTAAAAAAGGGTGATCAGGCTTAAATGTACAGGTCCCATGTAATTGCTCATAAGACGCTCGCGTTTTGGTTTTGAACACCCTGTAGAAAGCAAAAAACAAGGCACGCTGTAATAATAAGCTGCATAATCAGTAACGACTACACCAACACTTTTTAGGTATTCTCTTCTTGCATATATGGCTGCCTTTAAGCAGTACTTTATTTGCGCTTTCAACTTTAGTTTTACAGTTTCATCTCGTTATGGTCTTGCTTTACCAATTCTATCCAAGTTTCCTTCGAGCAAGTCTCTCTGTCGTTCACAAACCATCTTTCATTCTTCTTTAAACATGCACACAATATTACTAAACCATAAGTTGCCAATATTTTTATCTCCAACATCCTCGCCAATTTCATGCTTCCCATCCCTTTTGACACTTTTTTCATCCTAATCTATAATCTCTGCCTGCCCCCTTCAGTCATTCCGTGACAAGCCCTGCTTATGAATGATCCACAGCCTGAACTCTTAATGACCCCTCTAAGTGTCTAAAATCTTCATTACCCTTAATTACTATTCCTTACCCTTTTAATTTCTTCACTTTTAATAATAGCCTTTCAAGTTTTAACACCATCTTTATCCAAATCATTCCGCTAATCTCAAGTTAAATCTTTAAATTTCAATTGCAAATCTTAACATCAATTACGCCTCTACTTTTTCTACATCTTATTTTGCCACAGCATCTTCCTATTGTCAATTGTCACATAAAACGCCCAATTTTCATTTCATTTTCAGCTCTGTGAACAAGAGCTTCTGCATACTCTCGCATAAATAAACATCTTCCGCGAACTCTTTTTAGAACATTTCCGAACATCCACACAACTCCTGTTTATACTGAGAAAATTTTTACGTCACTCTTTACCTTAAGAGCTGTTGGGTTGCGAATTTACAACTTTTGCGCGATTCATCAACTTCTCTCAATTCCAGGAGAACAATTAAACGTAAGCATTTCATTTGCATTCAATCAATTTGCTCGTAAACCTTGCGAAAATCTGTTTCGCGAAATCCAAGAAAATCACCCTAACTACTAGATACGGTGCACAAAAAATTGCAAGAGCTGCTCTTTTTCCCTTGCATCACATCGTTATCTACCGAACCAACCAACTACCTGTCGCTTCAACTACACATCACGGGCGCCTCAGGCTTTTATATGTTACTAGAATAAGTTTTTTTTAAAATTTAGCACCTGCAAAATCTTGATAATTCAATGATTCATCTTTCCCTCTCTGTATAGTGAACCAAGCCATAGACTGGCACGCGGAGCTAAGAAATTTAAACTTTTCCCTACATTTAAGCCCTTAATTGCAATTACACTTTCGTTTTGCTTGTGTGCTTTTTATAATCTCGTTCAGCTTTCAATCTCCCCTCAGCGCTTTCTCAATTTATCTTTGACTTTGATTCGAGAGATGCTTAAATTAGAATAGTATATCGCGGCGTCTTGTGGTTAAGGAACACAACTTGATTCGTATCAACGTCAACCAAGACACTTGATCAAACCATATCAAATCTATTAAAGCTTAGTATTTTAATAACCATCTTTAGAAAGTTACCTCCAGCACTTCCAACGCTAACCGACAATCTTTCTTTCAGTCTTTTGGAAACCAAGAAAACTTCCGCCTTTTCCAAAAGGAACCAAGACGCAGAGAAGAAAATTCAAAAGAGTTTTCCAACATTCAGGAGATGATGTAGCTAAATCTTCACTTGATTTCTTCCCATCCTTCCACATAAGAAGAGAGTGTGCCAAATAAGCCAAAGGAAGCAATTGTCACCCTCCACTGGATTTCCAAGGACTTGTATTTCCTCCAAAACCTAAATCTTGAGTCATGAACTCCGTCCCCACTCACTGAGCTGTACAAAGTGAGACTTTTTTCTTTAAAACGCAAAACTAATACAGCTCGTGCTATTGTTAATTCGCGAATCCCTGATTCACACACACACACACACACGTGTACCAAATAAACACAATTGTTCCAATTCCACCCTCCTAGCCGAATTCTATAACAGCCTGTCTTTTTCACACACTGCACGCCCTCGTACAGCCGCATAGCCGCAGTATTTCCGCTGTGATTTTTCCTCAACTTTCTTTGTCGTCGTTTTGTCGTTTACGAAAATTTCATTTTTTATGTAAAACGACAGATATAAATGTGGCTTCCAAAAAACATGCAACTCAACAAGTGAACGGCGCATAAAACATTAGTCATTAAAAGGCGAGTCCAATTAATGTACCTTGAACTACTCCAGATTGAAGGACCATCCACAAATTATCTACCCCCCAAAATATTCTAGAATTAACGAGACCAATCAGCCACATTTTAACCCAGTCGCAGGCAAGAAACAGGGGAAGCAGCATTCGCAAACAAATATAATTCCTACTTGTTGACAACAAGGATAACGAGGAGCGGCACACTTTTCTCAATTACACCTTTACATCTCTCTCGCCAAGATTTCATAGAGCTGAGAAAAGATACTCCGAAGAATACTAAACGAAAACAGAAAACATGTTCTTCATTCTCACAGACACTCCCAACCTCACAATCAAGACAAGGTAAAGCAAACCAGACTTACTTTTATCCCTAAATCTGAACCGCAAAATAAAACCGGCTTACTTACTTACTTAGCTCACACCCTCCATTTTAAATTATCCGATGAATCCTGCCCTTTTTCAGCATTCAACTTCCATCAAAGAGTTTCCTGTCATCTCCCACCTTCATTCTTCAAACACCTTTTTTCTCCATTCGAATTCATTATTATTCTTCATTCACGAACCTCGTCCCAAAAAGCCCCCCCCCCCCCCCCCGACACCCTTCCCTCTCATCAGTCACTTGTATCACTTAGCTTGTCAAGCTCATCTAGCGTCTTAATCAAACAGCTCCTCATAAGACTCGCCCACACAGGAGGACGCATCAATTAACGTCTTTCAACACCCCCAAATGAATGCGTTCAAATGCAAAGAATAATCCACACAAAAAAACAAATGCATTCCCTCACACCTGCCAAATTGAACCTACTAATTCGAAAACTAATTCCCAAATTACACCCCTCAGCATTACAAGCAATTCACCCTCCTTTTCCTCCTCCCTGAAAATTTCCATTTACTCCAACCAGATTTGTAAAAATTAGTGAGCTTTTTTCCCATCGTTGAGTTTCAACTAGAATCTAAAAAACACTCGCACGCTTTCAATACCAAAAAGATGACATTTCAAAGAATATCATCCCCGTCTCAGAATGCCCTCTTAGCATAAATAACCCTATTTAGAATCTCCTTTTTCACCCCCGGGGCTCATCCCCAACTCCCTTTCTCTCATTGTATACCAACAAACCCCTAGTTTTATCAACTTTTACAAAACATAACTTTATGCAACATTTGCTTTTATCACCACCCTCTACAATCCCTTCCGCTTCCGTCCTCCCTTCCCAGACTTACAGAAATCTTGCAAAATTACAACAATCCCTCTGACGTTTCACCATACACTTTTACTACATCCACGCTGTACAAACAGCGTCACAGCGGCTCCCACAGCCCTCTCAGAGTTAGGTCACAATCCCATTCGAGAAGGAACAAACGCACGCATCCGTCATTCCCGAGTTACGCTAATTAGCTCACATCTACCTACGGGAGCAGAATAAGTTTGCAACAGCAGTCAACTTGTCTTATACCTTGTCAGCGTGGATGCAATTGAAATCATTTCTATTTCTCAGAGGCATTGGCGTATTTTGTAATTGATTTTCAAGGTGGATTGCACCTCCTCCTAGTCCTGTAGGATTTCTCTCTGGTTAGCCAGCCATTTAGTTTTGGAACTTGAATATCCGCACGCTGGCTTCACATTGAAAAAATACATTTTCCCCCATGTCTCAAACCAGCTGTGATGTCTCAGTATGACACCTTTAACCGGCTATAACAAATGGCCACAGTCACAGGGTTCATAAACATTTCAGGTGGTAAAACTAAAAACATGTGTTCATTTGATGCAAATCTTTCCATTGACGTTGTGGGAATCCGAGTATAGATTCCAAGGTGAAAGAGGTAGTTAACTCGCTCAATTGCAAGCCACACATATTGCAGCAACATATACTTTCAATTAAAAAAGACCTTTAACACTGCCTCCTTCCACAATTTGCCCTACCAACAAATCACGGTCCTTGGAGCAAGCAAACTTTGTTGATACATTAAATGCTAACATCAATTCTTACGGACCTCGCACATGGCGCATTTTAATATTATCACTCCCTTTGATAAGCCTTGTTCCTGTTTAGCTCTTAAAAATTGCCCAACATTAAAATAATTAGTACCTCAAATATTTTCTACCTGAGAAAGCTGAATAATTTTTAAAAACACAGCACTAAAACCCCAACGTGTAACCCCAGTTTAAGGTTTTCTTCACAAGTACAGTTAGCCCATTTCCTGCGTAATCCAAAATAGCGAACCATCAATCCACCAAATCTATTCTCCAATCCTATCATCGTATCTATCGCATATTCTAATTATTATTAAAATTTCAAACTTTCTAATCTCCTTAAGGATTAGGTTCCCAAGTTAATATTCCTTGGCAGTCAGATAATGAGTTTCCCTCCAAAACTCCAAAACCAAACTTGGATTTAAACCACATTAATCTACGTCATGCTACACTAGCCCTGTGGTCTGCATCTAAACTCCTTTAGCCTTAGCCCGTTCCTTCATCAGACCCAAAACCCTTTCCTTGAATTGTGCAATAATAAGCTTCCCACTTTTTACTACTGTATACACCAGAGTTTATATCTACTTTATATTCTTGCAAATATAGCTTCATGCCTAAAATTCGTCAGTTATTCTTTCAGTATATACTACACTAATTTTAATTAAAATTCTGCCACATTTTAACAAAAAATTCTGCCACATTTTAACAAAAAATTCTGCCACATTTTAATTTTCCAGAAACATTTTTGGGGGAAGTGGGTTCATCTTTAGTTAGAGAACAGTCATACATTATTTTATTTGTTTCAAAATTCCTCATTCAACCTCCTCATCTCATTCCTCCGCATTCTCCCCAGGTTTAGTATCCTGACAAGAAGCTAAAGATTTAAATGGAAGATCCATCCCTAATCGTATAAACATATGCTGCAGAACCACGCCACGCTTTTCCGGATCACGAGCCAATTATCTTTAAATTATTTCGTCCTTATAATAATTCAACCCCTCACAAATCTCATACCGTCTATTCACTCATATCATCCCTCCTTCCAAAGGTTTGCAATCTTGAAAAATGGGCCGCTTCATATATTCCACCGGCCCATTCCATTCCAAGCTTCATCTTCTCAAGTTTCCTTTATCTCCTCATGATTCTTGGAAAATGAGAACAGTAAAGTACACTACTTCATCTTCTTCCTTCCTCTAGCTCCATCGCTGACTCAACCTCATCGCCTCATATCTTTCTCATTTCTTTAACCAAGCCACCGATTTTACAAGTAGCAGGAAATGAGTTCACAAAAATCTTCCCTGGTAGCAACCTTCTTCTTAGACGATCATAGCGCCTGTATACAGAGCATTCCCAAAGATCCAAGATTAATTTCGGATGAGATTCTTGTAACATCCGCTCCGCACTCATTCCTTTCAACATTTTCTACAAGCCCACCAACCTTTCTTCAAGAATCACTGACCCCTTACACTACATCACCCCCCAAACCTCATGATTCCCCTATATGCAGATTTTACAACCAACATGAAACATCTATTAGCGTGTGCCGATACAAAAACTAACAAAACTCATCAACCTACAACAAAGCACATGCTCCCCGTTATTCCGTTATCTTCATCCTTTCCTCACTTCCCCTATTCATAAACAGTATCCCCCCATCACACGATGGATATAAAAGAAGGCGAGTATCCAATAAAACCCGTTTCTCCTGGCCGGTACCTTTGGCAGACATCGGGACGCCGTCAAATAGTGGACGCAGCTTTTTCATTCATCAGTCACAAATCCTTACGTAAACTTATTCAGGAACATCCCTCGCATGCTACGTTTACAAATCAAATTGACTTTGTTCCTGGATCCTCACTCTTTCTCACATCTCCTTCCAACTTGACCAACTCTTTGAATTCTCTCATGTATCCCCGATTTTAATTCCTATCATTTGTTCCCTAAATTCACGTCATTTCCGAAACTAGAACTCCCGTCTTGCAATCAACTTGTTGTAGACTTGTTTAATATTTCATCCATCCTCCGATGATGCGTAAAAGTAAAGTAGGCCATTCCTGTAAATATATGCGAGACTGGTTCCTACGGTTTTCCTCTTTAACTTTTAATACCCCAAGGGTATTCATTTCGGGCCGGGTCAATGTGTGATTTGCAGCCCCCCTCTTCCACCTCATTTATATAATTTTCAGCCCGCCATCCTTGCATAGTAAATTGAGAAAAGGTTTACCCCAGCTCTACTTAAATCATCCATGCTTTCCTTCAACTCAGTCCCAGCAATTCATTCCTCAGCTTATACAATGTTAGTCTTATAATTATTCTGACTCCGAGCGATGCTACATTTTCCCGGCACTTGTATACCCTGTCAGAGACCAGTAATTTACGATATCACTCCTAACATTGAACATGATTGCTTGCGTCAGTCTGCACCATTAAATAATCCCTCGTCTCTGTTCCAAATCCATCAATTGCCTCAACAGGTGTTCAAATTATTTCACCGTCTACTTTACACCTGTCTTGCGAAATTTCCCAATTATTCTCCGAGAACAAGCTTGAATCTCAATCAAGTCCACCTGAGAAAAATTCAGATTCCAAGGATTCCTCCTCTTACCTTCTCTTCAATGTTCTGGCTTCCGTATACAGACGTGGGTAGAATGCTAAATCCAGCTTTAAAGGGCAATCTTTTTAATCAAGCCCAGCTTTAGGACATTCATTAAGCAGAGCGAGATCCATTGTCTGCTCTTTATATTTCCTTATGCCAATTCTGGATTGTCATTTACTGCCCTTGAAGACCAGCGTGTGACGCAACTACGAAAATTAATTCACGCGACAAATTATGTGTTCCCGCACATGCTCAAAACATTTTGTGTGCACAGGTGAAAGAGCCTTTTATTCGTCGTCTTCGAAACATTTTAGCCTTTGCCACACTAAATAAACGTTTTCAATAATATTTCCAGAGAAAGCCTACTAGAACATGAAGATATTCCACAAGTTTTTTCTCCTAACGAAGAAAACATGCTCATTCTTACTTGAAATCAATGACAGACTTTGTAGCAATAACAATTCATTTACAGCTACATGGATAAAATGGATACAAGAGGAATCAACAGTTTTAGCAATTAAAGAGATTCCTAGCATCTCCCTACAAGTATTTTTAACTCTAACCACAACAACCAGAGACCTGGCTTACAATACCATCCCATGAGTATGAGTTATAATTTGCAACCAAAATAGAGGTTGCAATTTTTCCACCTTAAATACAACTTTAACAACAAAACAACAATGACGTAGGAAATTACTCATCTTTCACCTGTCAGTACAATTGTAACATACAACAGCAGTCTATTGGTTATAGCACATTGTTATCTATATCTACATGTCTCTAATTCCTTTGCCATCTTCTACCAACTTTAATTATATGTACATCACGACTGTATACATATTTTCCAAAATATGTCGTTACTCTTACGCTTAAACAATTCTTTCAAGATATAAAATATTCAATATTCGCACATATGTATCCAAATTCCTGCCGACCTTCTTCGGGGACATCAAATCCATGCCGTACATATGTATATACTCAAGGGAAAATCCAGGTTCATGATTCCAGGATACAAACAGAAATTTTAACAGGCCTGATAACCTTCCTCCTGGATCTGTACTACTATTACTATAATTATTGCATTTTCGGTGTCTTCTGTAATACAATTATTTCAAACGTAGGATTCCACAACTACAACATTTTACGGCCTTTTCCCTGTCCCTGTAAAAGAATTTAGCTATTTCTCCAACTTAAATCATGCCCTATTGGTTTCTAGTCTTTGATTTTTATATTTTCCATCACATAGTCGGAGGAACACCTAGTTTATAGCAAAGATGACATAACAAGAATAGTGTCATGATATCTTACTTATGGCAGTTAAGCTACCACAGAATGAAACATGAGAAACAGTCGTACGGCAAGGGGATTCATGTCCCCGTCAAGAAATAATCATATAATTAAATATAGTTGTAGACAATCCGTTATTTGCCCACATACAAAGGTTCTAAGGTGGTTCACAGTTTACACAGCCTCGTTGATGATATTACAATTAATTTGTAACAATTTAAATCTATTTTAATTTAAACTCCCACAGCTAAAGGTATTTATTTGTACGCTTAAATATACCTTCATTTACTCTCAACCCAGTTCCTACATACTGCATGGTTCCCGTACCTGCATCAGGTACTCTAAGCATTTTAACTTACATTGAACAATATTCCCATATTTAACCACAAATACTATCGAGACTAGCAGCCTACAGACTTAGTTCTAGTATTGGATAATTCATTTATTCCAAGTTTTGTATCACGTGCGCTGTAGTCCATATGTTTTCTCAAATCAGAGCTTCCAGAACTCTAAAACTCCTAAGTACGTGTAACTAATAATTAATATAGCGTCAAGAAACATTCAGTTTCTCATACAAAAATATTCCAAATATACCAAAGTAACCGCCAATGGCAAACAAGCCAAGTCCAAAGATGCAGCGAAATGAATCACTTAAATCGACAAAATTCCGATTTTCTCTCCTTAGTTTGTGGTCAAAATCTTGAATCACAAGAACAATCAGAAACAAATTGTAATCCAAGGTATGCTGAGCTTTCCGCAGCTAGCAATTATAAAAAAGAACAATAAAGTCAAGCTAATCAGCCAACGCCAAGCAACTTATTTGTACAAACTGCTCAGGCTGTATAATCAAACTGCAGTGGCATGTCGACCACATTAGTGCATCTGTCTTCATCATCTCGACTAACATCTATTCCTCATATACAAAGTAACACTAATAACGCAAAAGATAATTCAGTCCCATAAACGTGACGGACATCAACTAATTACAACAAGCCGTCCAATGGACGTCCTCAAAATTCCTTTTGTGAACTCATTGAATTCAATTACTTTAGACTTCCAATGTTAGCCAATAATAACAGAATAGGATTCACTGATACTCTCTGTGTAGTACTAGCAGAGCTTCTTAGGTTTGGTCAATGCAGTATCAGAAATAAGCTGAATTGGGGAACCCGACTCATTGACCTGGTTCCCTCTTGTACGTTGCAAAAAACCATAATGTGCAAACTGATTTTTAACTTGCAATAACATCAACAAGCCAACTTACACCTAGAATCAACATCCATCCGGATGCATCCTCAACTTAGTAGATTTCCCATCTATCTGTTTTTCACTTATAGACTATGGTACATTTCAATATACAGGTACTTGAATCCTTGCAGTTTGCTCATTCGATTCTAATTCTCAGTTACTATCTCAATCATCCCAGCAATACTTATTAACGCTATGCCTTCAGTAAACACCAAGTGCATCAACTGATTGCTCTCTAAACGGCTAGTTTCCTACGTGAACATAAACAATAAACAGGAACTGTAAGCATACAAGAAATTAAAGGAAGATATTCAGTCTACTGGTACATGTAAAGCGGGCAAAATTTTCAAAGTTCAGGAGATACTCGGTTACTCAAGAAGAATTACAAAATTAGTGACCATATGCCCTTAGGCTCCAATACCATTATCGTAACTATGAGGATCATCATTTTAACCTTTAATCTATAAGGTATTCAAAGATGACTTCACCAATTCAGCTGTAAACTGGTTTGTTATTCTATGTTTTGTTCAGAGTTTTCTACTTTTCCAAATTTTTCAACTAATCAAACAAATTAAAAAGATAAAGAGTTTGAAAACGACCGCTATTTAGGTACAAGCGAAAATTAAGGCCCAAAACGTTATGTCAGATTTCTTTAACATCGACAAGAGGCCTGTAAAAGTCTGTGGTGCTCATTTATCCAGTTAATCTAATTACAGCTCATAGTACTGAAGTTAGCATTGCAGGATAGGAGCCAATACGATTTGTTTCTAATCCTATAACTTTGCTATTTAAAAATAATTTTATCAAAGTTACACCTAAGCAAATTAGATTTCTTAGAAGCAAGATAGTTGACGTTGACTCACCGAGTTTGTTCAATGTCTCAAAGCTAAAGCAAATACATTTCCAGTGAGATTATCTTCGCTTACTTAAGTTTCCGGAGTAGAAAAATACAAAAGATGGCCACATGCCAAGCAACACACCACCGTTAACAAGAAACACAAATCCAAACTAAGTGCCGTTGTTTTAAACACACTGGTCCAATGATATCCAATCGAATACACCGATGTCAGCTTTACGTTGCACATGGGGGTAGTAGTAAGGTTTGTTGACGTGTAAACTTCGAGTTAGTCCTCAATTTTATGGATGTCAGTAAGTAATTGTGGGTATTTCTGTTTGGTAATTAACACATCCAAAAGTCTCACGGTCGCTCTACACCTCTTGTAGTTCTGATACGTGGCCTCCATCTCAGCGGAAGAATATTTTTCATCCTTTTGCGGGGGTCGCCCAGTTGCAGCTTGAAATTCAGCTTCGAATTTCCGTAAAATGCTCCGTAGTTTTCTTTTTTCTTCTTTTGCAATCCTTTGACTCGCTTCCAGATCCATCCTACAAATACATTATGATTTTAATAGAAAACGATCGCAATCATGTGGATTCTATTTGTGATTGTTACTTACAACGTCATTTCCGTAAAGCCTTCGTTTTTGAAATTCATGAAGGAACCTTCATCGCCGTCATCGTCATCATTAATGATCAATCGCCTGCGACGGCCTTTCGGGGAATTAGACGACGGCACCATAATCTGAGATTCTTTCTTAAGCTGTATGATGGGATCCCGTGACTTTCCAATGTTGGATGAGAAATCCAGAGGTTCGTGTTCCATAATGGGCGCTAAATCGATGCTATTCTCCTTCACATTACCGAATCTAGCACCATTTTTCTTCAGGGCTCTGTACCTATCATACAGACATCGAACAACTTCCTTTTCTTCCCTAGAACAAGGTCGACCATGTCGTTTCTCAAGCATCAGTAACTGTTTCTGCATGGAACTTTTTTCTTCCGCTAATTCTGTGGGAGTCATGAGAGCTGGGTCTTCCGGGCGACAGCTCATTCTTCTTTTCTCAATCATTAAAGCGCTGATTTCCTTCACAGTAACATCCAAGTTCTTCAATGCTTCTGCACTTGTCTTTGTCGCCATCATTTCATTCTCAAATCGATTTCCTTGCGTCTCATTATTTCGCAAATTCGCAGGGTCTTCTCGGATTTCTGCTCAAACAACCAAATTTAAGATCTGAATATCCACAACATACACAAGCAAACCGAATAATCTAACTAAAGTACCACTCACGTTTCAATTCCCTTTTGGCTTTTGTAAGTTGCAGCAGACATTTTCTCATTTCTTTGTGATTTAGTTTGTCTGCATGCGATGGCTTATACCCCATGAGCTTTTCATGTTCATCTTCAAGAAATTTTAATTGTTTTTTCAAATGTCCGACTTGCTTGGAAAGCTGGTTCAGCTTCAAACTTCCATTCCCTCCAATCTGCCTACTCAGTGGTGGATCAAGTGGAGCCTGATATAATGGTGGGCTAGGTGGAAAGTCCGAATTGTCCTTGATAAGCATACTATTCCGTGGTGAAAGCATTACTTGATCCTCCATGTTCTATGTAAAGAAAACATAACAACGAAACAATATTAGTAAAATGAACACCCAGTATTCTCATCAGCAATGGAGCTTTTCGACTCAAAAGTTGCAGTCAGTTTTTAAGAAGCTTACTCCTCCTTGAAGAGCAGCCAGGAATGAAATTGGCTCGTTAGTCTCCATTTGATGAAGCAGTGTTGAAAAATCTAGAGAGGGTTCTGGTTCCATGCTAGTAGAGTTACTAGGAACTCTTACGGGTATATATTTTTCTTCAATTCGGAATTCTTCCAAGTCAGCTTCGATGTCTTCTTCTCCAATCAAATAAGGGCTGCCTTTTCTCGGGTCCTCCACTTCACCGTCTTCCAGCTAAAAAATAAACTTTACATTAGTTATGCTATAAACGCTATTACCAAAGGAGTTCATGATTACATTCTAAAAACCGTACAGATATGATAGAGCTTGAAGATGATTCTTCTGAGGATGGACTGTGCAAATCATCATCTATGAGCGCTGGACTGCTTTCTCCGATGATTTCCACAGCGTCTAGACAATCTTCGGCTTCCCCATCCGAATAATCGTTTCTGTACGTGGTTGTCAAGTTCAGTCTACTGCTGCGCTGATTCCTGTGTTTCCGAAACCCGTGCACTTTTCTATTGCTGTTCGAACTCCACTGAGCAGATCGTTCCCACTGTCTTTGTATTTCTGCTTCGAAATGTATTGGCATATTGCGTACGATTCCATACTGTGGATTTGTAGAAGGCCCGCCTCCATACAAGGCTTCGTCTACATCATTATGGCTAGAAATTTTCGCTCCTACATATTTCTGATCACTCGTCAAGCAATTCTTAAAATGGTTCTCATCACAATTTCCTGTTTTCACACCTGACGAATAGTTTGTCTGAAACATTGAACCCCTTAATTAAACTTTCCATTTAGTTTATCATCCCATACATTTTGTATTACAGTTTTACTATATTTACCTGATGTTCTACATCATTTTCTCTGTCATTTGCATCTTGTTCCTCTCCTTCAGCGGCAAAGTTTCCATTACTCCTTGTACGCCTCACTTCAGCCTGCTTCTCATCACCTCCCTCACTTTTAGGTTCATCATGGGACAGTGATCTGCAGAAAAATAAAACATAAATTCTCACATTACGGTGTGTACAACTTCATTCTTCAAACCCCAGCCATGGCATCATATAACGCCATTCCTGACATTTATCCATCAAGATCTACCCTACCTGCCTTTTCGCACGTGCTCACTGAATGTGTACAAACTATCATCTTCCTACTTACGAATCAATGCGACAAGAACTCGCGAAGCCTTTTGAAAGGCACAGCCGGATCAATCTCCTCTAGTGCGTGGTGCGTACTCGCACCCTACCCACTAACTACGTGGGAAGGTCACAGACATCGTTGCTCTCCATATTGACTTGCTATAAAAGCCTTACTACTATCGTTTAGTTTTATAGACGCCATCAGCTTTACAATCAGTTCAACATCCCAGATTCTCTGTCCTTACATATTTCTCCCTTCTAACTTTATGATCGATCTGGGAATAAGCCGGGTAATAACACGCTGGAAAGACCCGTGTCTAAGGATCGATGCAGGTTCCCGATACAATAAAAGTATTTGCGAAGAATTGAGACAACGCCCCGTGCTTCGATGACATAATAATCTACTTTTGTTTATTTACAGAGACAAGGTAAATAAGCCTCAAGTCCTTCAAGAGGGCGATGACATTAAGCGTCATGCATAAAACTTCTCTGACTGTACTAAAGCAATTCGCGAAACAAATCTTCCCATCTACCTACAACCTGGCCCACATTTTGAGGAACAATACAACTTTTGGGAGACGCGCACGTGCCGACTGGCAGTTACGAGAATTACTCCAAGAGGAGGCTGTATCTGAGCTCCCAAACACACACATTGTAACAACGAGTCCTCAATCTTTACATCCCTATTACCTTTCCACCATTCAAGTCTACATTGCTACACGCTCCCCTAAAACAGTATCCGTTAGCCTTTTAACATAGTGTCACTTTTTCTTTCTATAAATACTCCACGCGAGTGCCAATGCTCACGCACCACCTTCACAATTTCATGAATATAAAACTAATACCCTGTACACAGCCCAACAACGTTTCCGGTACCATCTCATCTTGGCATCCTAAACTCTTTCTTACCTTATAACTTTCTTCTCTTGTCCTTGTGAGCAGCTTTCATGTCTCTCTTTTCTCTTTCTGTCACATGCAGCAGCCGCAGCGGCCGAAGTATTTAAACTCCCTTGATTCCCAATCATCGGCTGGTTTTTATTCCCGCAATTTTGTTCATCAAAACAGGCATTACTACTGCAACGTTCCCGCTGACCGTCCCCAACTTTCACATCACTGCAAAATCCTCTGCTTTCCTTTCCCTCATCCTCCGCTCGATTCCGCTCCATAAAGACTCCTTTATCGCTGCATCCATTTTTATCCAAGCTTAGAGTTCCTTTGGAAGACCTTGAATCCGAAATAGATTTTGTCGAGATACCCTGAAAAGAAAAATCAATCCTCATAGAAACCTGGAAAATTTCATTCATTTATCCATATCTTCCACATCCACTCACAGCACAATATCTCGTTTTTTTCTACCTCAACTAGCTCAACATTCATTAATTTCTAAACCACCTCTATTTTTTCGTATCTGTTTACTCCGTAGATTCTGTGCATGACGGAGGGCACGTCCAAACAGGGCTATTATTATCCCTCACGTATGACTTCTAATCGTACCCGCTTCTTCTCCACATGAATCTAATGCCCGTCCTTTCGCATCCAATGACATGATAACTACTTCCACATTCTCCAAACACAAGGTTCACTCTCTTCGCGTAATCTTAAATCCATTTCATGGTAAGTTACTACGCCATTCCTGTCATTATAAATAATCTTTTCATAGAAGATGTTCATGTAAACCGAGGCTTAGTGATAACGCGCATGCTAAAATTCTACGTCTACATCAATATAATCACATTACCATTACAACACCCTAAAATTGGATTACAAATCTCTTTGTCGGATAGGAAATATTATAACCCAAGACAGTCCAGTCCGAAATTGTAGTTACGTCAATTGCTTATAGGGCGTCCAACGAACACCTCCTTTACAATACAATATCGTCTAAATTATAAATTACCTTTTTCCGTCTTCCAAAAATTATTTTAAACACTCCCATTATAGTTTATTTCTTATAGCTCATACAGTTAAACACAAACTCTGTATCAATCACTAACCACCTTAAAGCGCATATCAAACTCCAAAGAGCAAACAATATAACCAGCTCTCTTCAGTAACACTTCACTATAATCTGGTCATCCCGCTTCACAAAACCACACTCACAATCAAGCAACGTTTTGAAACAAGTCTCACTCCAACTGCTTCCACGACTGTATCTGACCTCAGATTAAACACTACTGGCTGGGATTTATTTTCGTGAAGCCACCAGTATCGGAATCTTGATACATAGAACAAATGATGACAATCATCAGCTCAAAAATTTCTGCCTGAATCACACGCTCCTAGATAAGTCATGCAAAAAAATTTCCTTAAAGAAAATTCTAGTCAAAACGGCCTTCTGACGCCGCAGCTCCCACACACATATTTCCTTACAGAATTCCTGATTGAGGAGCGCTTCTTCGTATCTATTTTCAATGTAATCTTAGAGGCCAATGTGCCCGTATTCCTTGAATTCTCCTCCTGAACTGCACGCCCCAACTTTGTTTTTGCAAAACTTCTACCCGCTAAACGCCTAAATCAAACAAGGCACAACTGCTTTCCCCTCCTATTTCATTCACAACTAAAACGTACACAAGAACAAGATTCATATCCCGCTCATACCACTTCACTTAAACTCGAGGTTGCGAAAAGCTTTCAAAAGCACCTCTCTCTGCTACCCGAATATTTAAATCTCACTGTGCACTAGTGTCACACCCCGTTGCCAATTTTCACTTAAATCCCGCTTTTCCTTCTCCCCTCCAACAAACTTATATTATCTTTTTCGTGTCCCAAAACACTACTCATCTCCTTTACACGTGTAACCAAGGACTACCACACACTCAGGAGTGTGTCAACAATGCAACAGATTACCAATAAAACTTTGTCCTTGATCCCCATTAAATTATGATCCCAAAATTATTTGAGACAAGCACTTTACCCAAGGCCAGACTAGACAAACTGAGACGAATTTTCAAAACTTGAGTCTATCTAAAAATCTGCAGATCTTTAGTTTCCAAATGCCAAACTGTAAGTTTATAATATATTTGCCCTGCTCAGACTGATACAACCTGACAGAGACGAATGAAATCCTAATGTCTCACAACAAAACTCCCTTTATAGCCTCTACGGATAGTCCAAATCAACAAAACATTTGGTGTGAGCACAAGTGATTCACTGTTCCAATTCCACACCTTGTAATCTTTCAATTTCAAACACTTTCAGATAAGAGGTTTACAGCGTAAGTTCTTTTTAATCGGAAGTAAGCCCTCACTGTTCAGCAGAGCTAATCTGTGCAGGCTTGTCTTTGGAATCCGTCCCGTTAATTTTCTCTTTTACATGCATGCTTTGTTTTTTTGTCGATTCCTCCAATAACTCAGGTGAGGTTAATTGCACTTTAGAGGAAATGCTTGCATCTCAATGTACAGAAAATATTTTATCACTAATCTCTCTGTAATGTGCTAGCTATTGCACCATAAGAAACAATATGTAAAGCTAAAATAAAAACTAGCAGCAACAATCCACATCAACTAATTTGACCTCCCTGTCGCAAGGATAATACGAGCTTGCGATCGTCTTAGACGCTTTTATAGATAGCATTAACATACCAGGTATGAATGAACCTATTTGATCATTACCTTTATTTCCGCCTTGTTTAATAATCTCAATGAATCGCATGTCTGCAAAGTCATTCCGACCACCCCAATCGATTACATTATCTACCGTAAACAAACAAAACTGCAACAGCAGCAGATAAACGAAGTCGTCATTGATAGTACCGTAACCGGAGCAAGGGGAGTGTTTCCTTTCTAAGCTGCAGTACGTGTTACTTTTGGGCAAAAATTCCCCATCTAATTTAATATAGCTTCAATTTTACGCAAAACTACGAGTATTCCACGCGAGGATTTTGTAAACATAAGACTAACATTAACCTCGTCCATCTTCAAGTTCCGTTACCCTAACATCTTGCTGATCACTCATCATTTCTTCCAAGAAAACAACTAAACAGCTCACGAGCTTCCAGCTTTCACTTTACGTGGATAAAATTAGTAACCATATACTTAGGCATGCCATACGCAAAACTAACTCACCTTATCGTTTTCTTCGGTGACGCCAACAGAAGTTACGACGGCCGTTCCGCCGTGTGGGGTAGGATGAGGTTCCTTCAAGGGACGCCGCAGGTTGAACATGATTTCCCGTAATTAAACCTATTTTGGATTTCTGAGAGAGCTCCGTTTTCGTGCAAATCTTTCAAACTGTGCAAGCTTTTGGGAATACTGAAAGTACTTTCCTAGGGTCAGCGTCTTCTTTGGTCTCTGCTACGAGTACTAAATTAGATACTACACATCGCGCAACAAGTAATAATTGCTAAACAACTCATACAACGGTACACCTATAATAACAGGTACACTGCGTCTCTGGCTACGTATGTGCGTGACAACCCTTGTCGTATCAATCCTTCCCACCCTGCAAAAAAAAAACAAACATTTTAAATTAATCTCCCAACTTCTCCTTTACACGGCCTAGTCAACGCTCTGTCCCACGGACATAGCCTCTCAAAATACAACACACTTTAATCCGTATACTAGTACTTAATAATGTCCTTGCTGATCAAAATCTTAACATAAACAAATTTAAATTATACTTACCGATGATGTATTTACGGCTGCTTTAAGAAATGCGTTGAGACCAATTTTAGTGAAATCATTGGTATCTTCTCCGCCTCTTCGCTCACCTACTCATCAGAGCTTTCTGAAAAAAGGAAACAGTTTCATTAATAACAATACAATTTTCTAAAAACTGTCTTAACCCTTAATTAGCTATTTAAACTCATTAACTATCACGCTTAATACCAGCAGTAACATGAAAATCCTATCTGCTTTCATAGCTCATCATCTCACTCCAATCTAACAATCTTCATGTCAACACCCACATTTACGCCAAAGTCGTACATAAAACCTTCTGCTCACCCCTTCACTGACGACTTGACAAACTTGACAGACGCTTCAACCAAATTGAAGGCATCCTAGTTTCTTCGAGAGGAAATAATTTGTTTGAAATAAGGAATCAGGAGAAGCAAGACTCTAATTTCCCACTAAATCAATATTCGACTCAATAGCCTTCCGTCTAGCAGCTTTCAGTCAGTACTATCACCACAAGGGCAAAGGTTCACACAACACAAAACTAACTCAATCTCCACCCTTCCGTTGCAAAGAAAACTAGCAAAGCAGCAACACAGCTTAAACAACTAACTCACAATTAGTTCCACTGTTAACAATTACGCTGGAAGAAGATTTCACTTAAGAGAGCTTTCAAACTTTTCTCTTTCTGGCTTTACTCCCCAGGACTATAGTAGCTAAGCTGAACGTGAGAATGCAAGAGGGACACTGACAATGAAAGCGGGCTGCACGTTCTATGGTATTTCTTGAAAGGGAGAGAGGAGCGGGAGGGAAAGGAGGAGAAAGCAGGCATTACCTCAACATAGTCATATTAACATCCCGAACGGACCGACCCACAAACACCCGGACCAACTTATCCACGAGAAGCACATGATCTTCGAAGGCTAGACTAGGACGAGAAGTAATTTTCTTCGCCTTCATCATCACAGTCAGTGAGGTAAGCCTCCGATTCAAGAGTAGTAGTACTCCCTAGAATTCTAGGACGGCCCGCTTTTCGTTCGTTCACTTCTATTGATTTTTTAGAGAACTCATGCCAAGGGAAAGCTTTATCGTCGTCCTCGCTATAGTATCACATACCTATTGTATACAGAACATGAGATACAGGGAGGAGTTCCCAACTTATCCAGTAACGTATGGCATGGCCCTCAGCTGTATTTCTCTACAGACATACATTCTTACTTCACAACTTTCTTCCTGGCTCCTCCTCCTCCATTCCCTTCTCGCTTTCTCTCACATCCTCTCCTTCCTTCTAACCTCTTAAGGCTTCGTCTCTTCGTAAACAGAGAGTTCATACTAGGTATTATCCAGGAATCCCAGGAACAAGACCCTCCTCACACAAGCATATTAACCTTGATACATTCCATGTCCTAAATCACGTATGCACTGTAACAAGCCAACGTGTATTTCCCCAAAAACTCTGAATATCAACAAACATCTCCTCCTTCTTGTCCCTGTACAAATCTTCTTCTTCAACAACAGAACATTTTCAGACAGGTACTTTCACCTTTGACCCGGAATTTTATTTCCACGTGTGTGAAACGCTCTCCCCCCAAGACCAGCCACACTCCAAAAAGAAGAGAAAAACAGTGTGAACTGAAATCAGGATTAGTCCATAGAGATGTTTTCCAATCTCGTACCTCAGATTCACCTCCCAGGATTTACTTTGAATAATGCACGACTTGATTTAATCAGACAAAAAGAGAATTCCAAATAACCGCTCCCCGTATCCTCCACCTGGATGAGAACAAGACAAATCACCTCAAACTCCACAACCACCAGTTATACTCTCCCTGCCCTGCTTTCCCTCAAAGTTGCACGAGAAAAGGTCACGAGATACTGAACCCGGAGAGAGTTTTCTACATCTAGGAGCTTACCAACTACAACACCTCTAGCTTTCACATCAAAGCTCCTGCTCTTCCCTACCTTCCGCTTCCATCCAATCAGTAAACACATGTAACACTGACATTAGCTCCTGTTTTTCCTTCACCTCCGATGTTACTTCATGTAAAACACGATTGATTAACTTGTGAAACATGACCTTGAGAAATCACTCCTACTTAATCTACCTGATACACATTTTTTCCATGATATTTCCCAATTTACTTCCTCGACTACGTCTAAATTTACTCCACACATGAGCTAAAAATACTGCCAAATCCTACCCCCGGGAAATTGATGATTATGCAAAGAGTGCCATTTTACCTCACAGATCCAGGTAACATACTAACATACACTCAAAACGTTCTCGACTTCGACGTCAATCTTTCAATAGTTTCGTAACTTTTCCAAAAATACATACTCCTATCAAAAGAAAAGACTTCCATTAAATCATGCATCCCTTCTTTTATCATGCAAGTATTTTCATCTCAACCAGGTATTACGTCATACTTCATCCATAAAAACACCAAACTAGTCTCCCATTATAGTCTCTCCCTATTATCCTGAGAACCGCTTCCGTCCAACCAACCACGACTTGGAAAGACAGCTAAACAACTATTTTCGTCTCCGAGCAGAAATATTTTAGCATCCAATGACCTACGCCATAATACCTTTAAACACAGACAGCTTCTCCATGAAACACAGACGGATATTGACTTCTACAAGAGTCTCGTGAACAGATCAAGTTCACGATTCCCTGCCACAGCTCTCCACGCCAGTCACTAGGATTGGCAGTAAGGCTACTACTTACTATGATGACCTATTCCTTCACTCGTACACCATTGTACTCTCGAGCCACATAACATTTTTCAGCATTTCAAAAGAATTCATTTTCAATAATATAATCAACATTCAAAAAGTCATCATACCTTCAAGCTTCTGAAGTTCGTCGAGTAAACTGACTGCTCTTTCCGAATTCAGGTTGTATTCGGTGAAACCAAAAGTACCAAGGCAACGTCCAGAGTGCAATAGGAATTCCCGATGTCTTTCTAGTCAAACAGACTCCACGTTATTCTTGAGTAATTATTTCCTTTTGTATAGATTCCTTTGTTCGTCTTTATCTGCAAAAAAAAACAATTCAAATTAGTAATGCAAGTAGAGCCAAAAAACCTATTCCTTAGTCTACACAAAAATATAAATGATACAAAAAGTTGACGTCTTGCGTCACCACTACATAACTCATACGAATCCACATGTCCCAGCATTCCATTAGTTAAAAGATACATGGGAAACCAAGGATGGATTTTTTATAATTGTGAGGGACATGAACGATACACAAACTCGTACTCTTAACCCAGTAATAAGCAGTTTTTAGGGAACAGCCCCAGGGCAAAGACAATTTCTCTTCTTGTATAACCTTTAGAACAGCTAGAACCGAACCAGATACCAATTAGACATAATTAGCTATCATCTCGTCTCCACGCCATACTGGGATAACCCCGAGGATAGAACTAAACATAATCGATATCAACCTTTTCTAGAACTCATGATATTGCTAACGATCAAATGTATCATGTCATGTGGCGGCATTTCCGCTATCACTGTCATTCCTGTCTCATTCCAACAGTTACCTAACCTACTACAGAGAACACACCGATTCCATTCTTCAAACACACAGAAAACGGGAAATATAGTTGAACTGACATCAAACAAAAGGAAAAGGATCTAGGTTTTCCAAATACTGATTGCGAAATCCAAGTAGCTTCCTCGAAACAAATGTATTTTCACATCGGTTCTGCATCTTCATAAGTCCCATATCCTCCATCAACTTGAATCTCTATAAATATACACAATTACTGACAATACGGAAACCCAAGAGCAAAATATTTACAAAGTCTTATCAACAGTAATTCTTATATATTTACAGCCCTGAACTGAACCATCATGCTTTTATCTATCACAATTTATGATTCACTTTTCTCTCAAGAGCATTAATACCCCAATATTTAATATCAACGGATGCAGCGTCAAACATTAGTCCGAAAACATGACTTACTTTGTAAAACTTTATCGATAACCCAAGTTTCCGATTATCTCAAATAGCTTTGTCCTCAAACCTTTTTTTGGGTTCAACCTACTAGTATCATTTTTCCGAAGTAACAAGATTCATTCTCAACATTACTCAAATCCAGCTTCTCAGTTTTCAACTGTATACTAAAATAATCCGAAACAAACCAAATCAAGTATCCTAATGTCTACCCATTTAATAACTAATCACAAAAACTAATATTTACTACAACAAGCTACATAATTACCAATTACTAAATCAATCCAAACCATAATCTTAATTCATCTCCAACATAAACTTGTACTCACCTTAATTCTTTTCCACAGTACTGCAAGCTTGAAAATAATTATGTATATACTTTCGAATCTTCTCAGATTTTCAAACCCTTCGATAACTTGATTCAAGTCTATGCTTTAAATCCAAATTACTGATTGACATATTTTATTTAAATCGCCATCAAATTATCGTTTTGCTCTTCAGATTCCGAAACAGGTGCTTTCTTTTCACAACAATGTGACAATCAACTTCCAATTTTCAGTTTTCACTTGCCGAATTATTTGTGACACGGTCACTTTATCGGTTCCAACTAATTATTTATAACGTAACGCCCACGACTTCACCCTCTCCAACTAACGTCACAGTTTTCTCAATTAATTCTTTAGTAATTAAATCAACAAAATTTTCCAACCGACTCAACTGAACAACAACGATCCTTAAATACCAACGAGAGAGAGCGAGGTTGACTTGCCGAAGAGGAGAGCAGATCGAAATGTATACAATCAGCTCTGTTATCCTTCTAATGCTGACTGCTTTGGCTGGCAGGGATGTGCGAAATCTTCCGAGAGCTCTCATCGCATATTCTCAAGAATCAACTTCCATGCAACATGCGACCGGAATGCATGGATAAAATAATTGCAAGTCTCGCATCCTGTATCAATGTATCAAGCACATGCTCAATCTTTCTCATCAACACCAACAACATACCTCCCGTCCGCTCATTTCATAACAAAAACACTCATCAATTCATAATACCCGATCAGCATAATAGCATTCCACCACGAACCTAAATTTCTTCTCCATTTCAAATATTCAAATCCTTGTTCCAAACCACTTGCCAAATCTTTTATCAACTATATTTTCGCAATCAGCTTTTAATCATTTCTTGAAACTCGCCCGCCCGCCCGCCCGCCCGCTTCCTTCAACAACAACAGCTTTTCCTTAAGAGAAATTCCTTCACTACGAAATTGCGATCCATTGACGTCACACCCGCCCGCCTCTCTTTTAATAACTCGTTTGAATTCAGTCTAATTAACTCCCTTCAGCTCCTTAATTCTATCCAAACCATGTACTCGGCATGTTACAGCCTTTAAGAGCGTCCCGTGCCCCATCCCTTCCATATCAACGAGTAGCATGAGACGAATAATTCCTAACATACATACAAGGGTTATTCCTCATTTCTGTGAGAGCCGGTCCCCGGAGACAGACGTCCTATAACAATAGTTATTAATCTAGTCGGCTAGTTGGATAGTTGTAAGTTAGTTGCTATTTAATTTATCACAAGGGAACGTGTAGGCAAAGAATACGGCGTCCCTCTCTTAAATTGCCAACCATCTTCCCCATCTATTATTTAGTGCTTTGGCATCTTACATTTTAGCGTAAATTCCCGATATGCTCTAACCTCCACCATGTGCAAAAATCTTTCCATTTCAAACACCTCATATATGCATCGTTTAGCCTACAAAGAATAAAGGCAAGGAGCAAAAACTTACTGCAGTCCTTCTTGCGCTCTTCCAAAGATTCTGCAATTCTCAAGGCAAGAATTCCCGAACATATGCTTCTTCCCATACATCTCTAAACCATGTACCGCACACGTCGGAATCATAACACAAACGCCCTATCGTACATCTTGTAAACAGAGCCAACCACCAGACCTCAACCCCCCTCCCTCCAATTTTGTAAATACGCAGTAGCTTCCTCGTGGAGCCTGCAAATATTTTCGCAAACATTCACATCCAGCCCCTCTTAACTCCAAGTCCATCAAGTCCCTATTCTTCTCTCACATGTTAGCTCCCAGCTCACAAAAACTTCGCTTTAACAATTTATTGAATTCGACAATTCTTTTCAAAACTTTTGACATTCATTCTCCTCCACGTACGTTCCCACGTAGGCACGCACACCGTCCGGCATAATTCGCACATTTTTAGCCAACCTTCGCACCTCATCCACTCGTCCGACCACTCTGTATCCCTTATAACTTCTTGAATCAATCATTTCATTGGCATCCTATATATCCCTTTATGAACATCTTTTCCCAACTGAGTCATCATATTACCATTTAAAACAAGGGCAACTTACCATAAGCGCTTTTAAGTAGTAATCCAGCGCCTCATCCTTCCACATTAGCTCCTCTATTCACGCCAGCCCAAACAATTAGCAGTAATTATGTCAAATAAAGGCAAAACTCACGTGCTCAAGTCCCAAACATGTTCCCTTCAATATTCCATCAGTTCCGCAATCCGAATCTTAAATTATATTTATTTCAGTCAAATCGTCAGTTTGAGACATAACAAAAGATTATTTGATAATCTCTTAAATCCGTCGTAAATTTTATTTAATTCTATTATAACTATACTGTGATTACAGCCAAAGGTAAAGTTAAGCCAGTAAAAGGTTCAAGTATAGCATAGCTTCAGACATTTAGCTCATCTTTGTTTACATGTTTAAAGAGCTTAAAGCGGGAGTTTCCGCACCAACAACACTCTGTCATTATCATTATCTCAGATTTCGCAAACCCTGAGTCAAACCGACACCGAACAATAAATTCCCTCTTGAACCTTCCTTCCATACCTTCAACAAGCTCTACACAAACATTTTCCCAATTTGTCCTATAATCTCGAACATTCAAAACCGTTTTTAGTTTGACCACTTTAAATTGCCTCATCAAGAGCTGGGCGCCTAAAAAACCGAGTCGACAAAGAGAATAAGAAAACCCGCCTTCCCGCCCTCCTTCCTCTGCCTACAAAGAGGAACAAAGTCATTTCATTTTCACTCCGATAACTTCACTCATAAGCGTCACAGCGTCAAGCAACTTGCACTAATGAATAGCTTAAACATTTTTCTATCGTTTCCACTAAATTTTATACCTGTAGGTCAAAGGTTAAGGACGCTGCAACGCTGAACGTCTGCACTACGAGAAAAACTTACCCTTTTCCGTTTTCACCCCTGCAGCCTCTATAACCTTTGACCTAGAGGTATAAAATTTAATGGAAAAGATAGAAAAAGCTTTAAGCTATCACTTCCTGTAAGTTGCTTGACGCTGTGTCGATTCTGACTAGAGCAACAACAGGAGAACACAAGTATCTTTCTCATTGTTTACCATTCCGAGAATTCTAATGCTTTCGGAATGGATATCGGGATCGAGCAATATAAAATGGTCACCCTTGGTTTTCATCGTTTTATAAACATCATTTTTCCGACGTAACTGGAAAACAGCCCTAGTCTCGTCACAACCCTTACTAACTTGAGGTATCCCAGATGCGCATCTTTCTTTCATCAAGGCCCTCATCCAGGCTTCATATAATTCTGGTAATTAGTTATGTTAGTTTCCAACAACCTTCACTGCTCATGAATGAAATCTGCTTCTATTGCAGTCCTCTTCCTGTGAATAATGACGGACTTAATGGGTTAGCTATCACAGATGAAAGGGATCTGGAGGGAAGGCATAGTGGGAAGCCTTGTGTAATTATCAAGTCAGTAATCCATGCTCAACTCTCTGCCATTTTCTTAGCATCCTCCAACGTTTTATTGACTCTTGACTGCGAGTCTGTTAAGAAAACTTGCACTAGCAAATCCAGTACGAAAGCCATCATGTACAGCGTTGTTGGATGTTTATTTTCTTGCGAATTCACTTCTTGCCAATTTCTCCGTATGTTCCAGCCACGAGAATCCTTTGGAATTCAATGGAACTCATCCAGGAATTTTTGCATCCCAGCTTTATCCTCTCATCCTCCTTCTATTCTCATCTCTCTGTTTATTTCTCTCGTCATTTCATACGTCCTAACCATGGTTCCAACCTTCTTTCTAACCAACCAGGCATAGCCTGTAAATAGCTAAAACATATTACGTCTTGGTCACCGTCTATCGATAGCAAATGTAGACACTGCGCTAAATTCTATAGACTTATTCATCTTCCCATACATGCTATTAGTTTTGATAACAGCTTTACTAACTTGATCCCGTGTAGCCAAAACCTTGGTTTACGTAAATAAAAAAAACTCAACTTTCTCCAGCTTTGCTTATACTTTCTCCGACCCTGCCATGTTCTGCTCGCAATTCTCAAACACACAGAGTTCTACTAATTATTTCCTTTGTCGCCTCTTTAATTTACGTAAAACAACTTCATCCATCAATCCTTTCCTAGAATTTGGCTCTACTACACTCCAACATTCTATATTGTTCACTCACTCATTTACTCTTTAAGCTTTCACTCAAGTTCGTCGGTCACCCCATTTTTGCCATCACAATTTTCAACTACAATTCTTCGAAATATGGTTTTGTATTTTTCCTAAAAACTCTTCTATTCCTATAAAATTGAGCAATACCCACACATCACCATTCACCATGCACACAATCTGCTAATTCAACCCACTTGTTCCGTAGGACGGACTCCGTACCTGGCGTAGGACCAATTTTCCAAAAATGCATTCCAAACTTTGCATTAGCCAATACAGGAGGAACATATAATAGCGCCAGCATCATTATTCTCCGTCCCATCTCATCATCTTAAATCCGTTACTTTTTTTAAAAATATTTTGGCATCCTTTCAATAAATCCCACTCATAATGAATTCGCATACTATTATTATAATCACTCCCGCTCTTTTTTTTAGCTCTGTGTGCTTCTTCACTTTTTCATCGGAAATGCTTTCAAAATAAGAACCTGACGTTTCCTCCCCTCAACTCATCTCATCTTACTCATCCTCGATTTATTCGTTAGTTACTAGCTCCCTCTACTCTACATTCAAAGCCTACTCGTTTACCCGCACACAATCCCTGGGTTCACGTTCAAATCGATGGTCCTCCAACTCCTAATTCCGATATAACCTTCTACAACAAACATCTTCGGAGGAACCCGCATTTACTTTTAATTCCAGCCCAGCAGCTTTTTCTCCTTATAGACTTGTCTTTGACTCTTTCTACTGCCCTCTAACTTGTAAAAGATAAAAGGACATGTGTCTCCCTGACCTTGTCAGAGCATCAATCAGAATCGAAAAATCCCTGTTGATGGATAAGTGCCCGAATGCGAAGACTAAAGACTTAATTAGCGCACTAATTCCTAGCTCCACAATCTCGTTTTCTCTAATTAACATGCGTCTTTTCCCAGCTCCACATCCACTGACCTTCATCAACCTCGAGTCAAAGAACCGTGACGTTAGTGATGTAAGCTTCCAAATCCTGTATCCGATTCCTCATCTGACACTCGTGTTTTTTCTGATGCAATTTTATGGCTCGAGCAAAATTTCAGCTCATCATATTCTTTTAATACGCAAGCGGGACTTATTCCTCATCCACAGCATGTTCTAACGCGTCATTAGTGCACCTGCTCACTAGTAATTATATATTTTAATTTCACAGTCAAGTAATATTACTCATGTACTTAATTTCTCCAACGATAAGATCATTTTTCATCTCCAAAACCTACAGCTCGTAGTAACGATAGCGATTGTCAGCTACAGTTCTTTGGCGAATGTAAAGGGGATCATCTCCTACGCTTCTTAAAAAATGTTCCTCCATTTTGGGAAAACTACACTTGTATTTCTCCAATCTCTTCACCTAACCCCAAAGGCTCTAGTTAAAAGTCCTGGAGTTTGAGTGCGTCATTATAATGAACATGTTATGGCTCTACGTAGTAGAACCAGGAAAGCACTTAAGTCACCCCCTGTTGTTCAACCGAAAATATTCCAACACTGCGTTTTGGCCCTCTGTAAAATTTTATATATCCTCCAACGATTTGCGCAGGTGTGCACCATTGTCTCATCTTTCTCGTCGTCACTCATCAGGAACATTCTCATCCGAATATCGCAGACAGACATGCAGACTCCCAGTATAAAAATAGGGATTAGAAGAACATATAACTCGTCCAAGGCTAAAGTCAGCCTCATTTCTTGGTCAAGGCGCACATGATTCTCAAGGTTAATAGTCGGAGAAATTATCGATTTTCTCTCCAGGACCTCGTACACAACCTTAAAGATCCCATTTTACAACTCTTCCTCCATGTACATGTACTTATCTCTACTCCAGCTTCTCACAAAAAAAATTCTCACCATTAACCTTAATCTTCGGGATTTAAATCTTACGAGAGACGATTAAAATCGTTGAAAAAGGTTAAGTAGTAGGGTTGGAGAGCTAATCCATGCGGAACATTCATTACGCTTCCACCGAAGCGTTCCTCCTGGAAAAACTATGTCCTCGTCTTTCGCAACGTCAGGATGGCAATATCAATTCTCCGTATCAAAACTACCCTGTACAACTTGATGTCCGTACCTCCAAACTATATAATACCCTGTAAAACCGAAACGTTTCGTGAATGAAGAAGCGGGACGTTTCATGAAACCAAGGTCGAACTTTCCCCGCCCAACATTTTCACGCTTCTTTGTCTTTCTCTTAGGCTATATAGCAGCTGAAGCTGTGGAGTTTTCAGGATTTCCAATCCACGTAAACTACTTCATCTTCCCGCTTTGTACACAATTCCTAAATAGTTTTTAGAAAAGCTAGCTTCCGCCAGGACCCATTCCTTTCCTGTTCTATCTTTTTGTTTACAAAATTATGGTTTTCCTCATCCCTCGCGTAAGTATGCGTTTATTCAGGACCCAAAATTCATTCTGTCTTGTAATAACTGAATTAACGCATGAGTCGGTTCTGATATTCTGAGTACGTCTTCCCAGAACACGACTACACAACAAAATCATCCCCGTTTCAATCAAAGACCCTTCACATCCCACTGCATTTACTCTTTTATGAATTACAAGCCCGAATACATGCAGACAACGTTTTCAATCCTCCTGCCAAAAAGCTAAACATTTTCCGCTGTTCTTCCACCACACCATTTTTGCTATTATTAGATCTTTTTTAAGCTGCAGGACGTTCTTGATCATTCACCGTTACCACATCTCTTCATGCCCCCTCTTTGACCTTCACCAAGGCAAAGCAACAGCAGCACAACTAAACGCCAGAGCAGTACGTCAAAATAAAGTCAATGAACAACGAGCCTGTAAAGTAAGATTAACTCATAGCATAACTTACCTCATGACTTACAGTCGAATCGGTCGAAATTCTTTAGAATATATCCCGAGTGATTAAGGCAGTGCCTAGTTCTTTAAATACAATCAGTTAACTTGACGATGCATCCAAATCAAAATTCAGCTCACGAAAATCAAAATGCCATGATATAATTAAAATTAATTCTATTTCATTGGGATCTGATTGGGATACTTTGACGATTCGGCTGAATCGAAATTTAACGGTTAACGAAAATGTCATGGTATAAATAATTATAACTGTTTCTCTTTTAGGTTAGGTTAAAGTTAAGTTTCCTTGGAAAACGTATTGGTTAAATGTAGACGCTTTTTCTCCAAAACGTTTCAATAAATTATGCCCTTGTATGTACATCAATGTGTGATCACAACGCTTGAATTCCACACTAAATTCGAATTCCGCGGTGAAATGCCCCGAGTCATAGAAAAACCCAAACTTTAAATAGCAACAACATGAAAAAGGCCAGTCGGAACAATGGTAAACCTGGCATAAACGTACGCATTCTTCGATTTTTGGGACTTTTGACCTCGGAATCGAGATCTATGATAGTTTCTCTATCGGGCATTGAGTTTTTGTGCCGAAATTCAATGTTTGACCTGCCAGGTCATTCTGAGTTTGACATACTCAAGGGTCAATAAAGGTAAGATAACTAGAGTTTTTTCGACTTTTGACTTCAGAATCGAGATCTTCGATAGTTTTTCTACAGGGTATTGAGTTTTTGAGCCGAAATTCAATGTTTGACCTGACCGGTCACTTTGAGTTTGACATACTCAAGGGTCAATAGAGGTAAGATGACTAGAGTTTATTCGACTTTTGACTTCAGAATCGAGATCTTCGATAGTTTTTCTACAGGGTATTGAGTTTTTGAGCCGAAATTCAATGTTTGACCTGACCGGTCACTTTGAGTTTGACATACTCAAGGGTCAATAAAGGTAAGATGACTAGAGTTTTTTCAACTTTTGACTTCAGAATCGAGATCTTCGATAGTTTTTCTACAGGGTATTGAGTTTTTGAGCCGAAATTCAATGTTTGACCTGACCGGTCACTTTGAGTTTGACATACTCAAGGGTCAATAAAGGTAAGATAACTAGAGTTTTTTCGACTTTTGACTTCAGAATCGAGATCTTCGATAGTTTTTCTACAGGGTATTGAGTTTTTGAGCCGAAATTCAATGTTTGACCTGACCGGTCACTTTGAGTTTGACATACTCAAGGGTCAATAAAGATAAGCTGACTTGAGTTTTTTCGACTTTTGACTTCAGAATCGAGATCTTCGATAGTTTTTCTACAGGGTATTGAGTTTTTGAGCCGAAATTCAATGTTTGACCTGACCGGTCACTTTGAGTTTGACATACTCAAGGGTCAATAAAGGTAAGCTGACTAGAGTTTTTTCGACTTTTGACTTCAGAATCGAGATCTTCGATAGTTTTTCTACAGGGTATTGAGTTTTTGAGCCGAAATTCAATGTTTGACCTGACCGGTCACTTTGAGTTTGACATACTCAAGGGTCAATAAAGGTAAGATGACTAGAGTTTTTTCGACTTTTGACTTCAGAATCGAGATCTTCGATAGTTTTTCTACAGGGTATTGAGTTTTTGAGCCGAAATTCAATGTTTGACCTGACCGGTCACTTTGAGTTTGACATACTCAAGGGTCAATAAAGGTAAGATGACTAGAGTTTTTTCGACTTTTGACTTCAGAATCGAGATCTTCGATAGTTTTTCTACAGGGTATTGAGTTTTTGAGCCGAAATTCAATGTTTGACCTGACCGGTCACTTTGAGTTTGACATACTCAAGGGTCAATAAAGGTAAGATAACTAGAGTTTTTTCGACTTTTGACTTCAGAATCGAGATCTTCGATAGTTTTTCTACAGGGTATTGAGTTTTTGAGCCGAAATTCAATGTTTGACCTGACCGGTCACTTTGAGTTTGACATACTCAAGGGTCAATAAAGGTAAGCTGACTAGAGTTTTTTCGACTTTTGACTTCAGAATCAAGATCTTCGATAGTTTTTCTACAGGGTATTGAGTTTTTGAGCCGAAATTCAATGTTTGACCTGACCGGTCACTTTGAGTTTGACATACTCAAGGGTCAATAAAGGTAAGCTGACTAGAGTTTTTTCGACTTTTGACTTCAGAATCGAGATCTTCGATAGTTTTTCTACAGGGTATTGAGTTTTTGAGCCGAAATTCAATGTTTGACCTGACCGGTCACTTTGAGTTTGACATACTCAAGGGTCAATAAAGGTAAGATGACTAGAGTTTTTTCGACTTTTGACTTCAGAATCGAGATCTTCGATAGTTTTTCTACAGGGTATTGAGTTTTTGAGCCGAAATTCAATGTTTGACCTGACCGGTCACTTTGAGTTTGACATACTCAAGGGTCAATAAAGGTAAGATAACTAGAGTTTTTTCGACTTTTGACTTCAGAATCGAGATCTTCGATAGTTGTTCTACAGGGTATTGAGTTTTTGAGCCGAAATTCAATGTTTGACCTGACCGGTCACTTTGAGTTTGACATACTCAAGGGTCAATAAAGGTAAGCTGACTAGAGTTTTTTCGACTTTTGACTTCAGAATCGAGATCTTCGATAGTTTTTCTACAGGGTATTGAGTTTTTGAGCCGAAATTCAATGTTTGACCTGACCGGTCACTTTGAGTTTGACATACTCAAGGGTCAATAAAGGTAAGCTGACTAGAGTTTTTTCGACTTTTGACTTCAGAATCGAGATCTTCGATAGTTTTTCTACAGGGTATTGAGTTTTTGAGCCGAAATTCAATGTTTGACCTGACCGGTCACTTTGAGTTTGACATACTCAAGGGTCAATAAAGGTAAGCTGACTAGAGTTTTTTCGACTTTTGACTTCAGAATCGAGATCTTCGATAGTTTTTCTACAGGGTATTGAGTTTTTGAGCCGAAATTCAATGTTTGACCTGACCGGTCACTTTGAGTTTGACATACTCAAGGGTCAATAAAGGTAAGATGACTAGAGTTTTTTCGACTTTTGACTTCAGAATCGAGATCTTCGATAGTTTTTCTACAGGGTATTGAGTTTTTGAGCCGAAATTCAGTGTTTGACCTGACCGGTCACTTTGAGTTTGACATACTCAAGGGTCAATAAAGGTAAGCTGACAAGAGTTTTTTCGACTTTTGACTTCAGAATCGAGATCTTCGATAGTTTTTCTACAGGGTATTGAGTTTTTGAGCCGAAATTCAATGTTTGACCTGACCGGTCACTTTGAGTTTGACATACTCAAGGGTCAATAAAGGTAAGATGACTAGAGTTTTTTCGACTTTTGACTTCAGAATCGAGATCTTCGATAGTTTTTCTACAGGGTATTGAGTTTTTGAGCCGAAATTCAATGTTTGACCTGACCGGTCATTCTGAGTTTGACATACTCAAGGGTCAATAAAGGTAAGATGACTAGAGTTTTTTCGACTTTTGACTTCAGAATCGAGATCTTCGATAGTTTTTCTACAGGGTATTGAGTTTTTGTGGTGAAAATCTAATGTTTGACCTGACAGGTCATTCTGAGTTTGACATACTCAAGGGTCAATAAAGGTAAGAAAATACAATTTTTTGGGACTTTTGACTTTGGAATCGACTTACTGGGGGCTTTTCTAAAGGGTATCGTGTTTTTGAATAGAAATTCAATTTTTTATTTTACTAGTCATTTTAATTGTTGGACTACCTGGTCATTGCCAACCTTGATTTCAGCTAGCTGTGGTTAGTTTCTATTAGAGTGAAACGAACTTTTTTCGTTAATATATTGCTGCATTACCAAGCATGTGCCATCTATGAGACTGCATTCTAAGCATGCTATGGTTCTTTGTTTCGGGTTATATTTGTTCCCACTACATGTACATAGTGTTTGCTACGTAGCATTTGATTGGATGTAAGGCATTGAACGTTGTTCGTTTATGCTATTTTTAGCTCTGCCAACTCTGGAAGCCCTTTGTTATCCATGTTCCTCCTCCGCGCATGTGTATTAATGTTAGTCTTACCACCCAAGAGTTAACATATATGAGTATTTTTCTCCCTTTGAATTTATTATTTTCCAAATTGTTATTTGTAAAATTGTTTTTGTAATTTAAAATTTCGTGTTTTTTTGTCTCGAATTCGACTTCTGTTTTCGATTTTATAGATTTCTGTGGGTTCGTGGTCAGGTACGTCATTGTAATTAGTGAGTACATTAAATAGTCAAAATGTTTATTTTTCCTTGTGTTCTGACATGTAAAAAATGCTAAATGTGCTATGAGGTAGCTATTGCATTCATTAAATTTCGTTGTCATTATAGTTACAAGGGTCCAGTTGGGGCTGCTATTTAATCACGGAGGAAAGCCAGCAGAACCGTTAACAAGGTAAGTTTATAGTGTAGCAGTAGTTAACTGGCATAAAAACGGTTTGCAGTTAGGCCCGGGACGCTATTCCCAGGCCTGCTCCTGTCCAACTATGGCCCGGGACACTTTCCCAGGTTACACGTAGTTGGACAGCCTCCGGGGAGGAAACCGTAGGGACAACGCATAAAGTATAGAGAGAAATTACAAATGCAGAAATTGTAGACTTGTCGTGGATGCTACGTTAGCGCGTAAATTATTCTCTGCACACTTAATAGTTACTAGTTGGTGAAGAGTATCTCGGATTCTAACTGAAGATAAAGAGGGTGTCTTTATGTTTCCTTTTGACGTTTAAAACTCGTTAACGAGGAGAGTATCTATCTAAACGTAACTCGGGAACCTAGGAGGACCTTAATGAACTCAAAATTTAGCTGTAGTGGTAACTCATATGGGACTTGACTGTAACTGAAGCTGATTATATTTCAAGTCTGTCCACAAATAGTACCGTTTAGTTTCGGCGAGAGGGAGCTAATGCATGGCGCTTCGACACAAATCACATGCTTTGTCTCAGAGGGTGATACGCCACTGCAAATCATCTGGACTTTTCACAGGGATAATATAACCGCTCGAGCACAGAGCGGAGTTTTTACAATGAAAGTTGGTCAAAAAGGCAATGCTCTGATGATCGTTTCAGTTTCTTTGGAACATTCGAGGAATTACACATGTACAGCGCGAAAAAAGCAATGGGATTGCTAATCATACAGCGGAATAAATTGTGAACGATTAGGAGTACTGAGTATTTGGTCAGCTGGTGATATTAACGTGTCGCTACATTTGTTTTTAATTTTCCTCCATTCCATACCTCAAAAACCTTACTGAAGGCTGTAATACTAGAAGATAGAACGCGTTGACAGCAGGAATTTTTGGTTAAATCTTGACGAAAGTAATTTAAAACGGGAATTATAAATCGCTGGATTTTAGTTGAGCCGAAAATATCACCGTTTAGCATCGGCGAAGAGCCGTTAATGCACGGATCTCCTGCACAAATTCAATGCTTTGTATCCGAGTGTGATGATCCGTTGCAAATATCATGGACTTTTCCTGGTGATGATATGACCACGCGAGGTCAAACTGGTGTGTCAACTATGAAAGTTAGTCAGCGGGGAAATCTTTTAATGATCGATTCGGTTACTTTAGAATACGTGGGGAAATAATGCGTGCCCAGCCAGAATTATGCAGGGGTAGCGAATTTTACTGCGGATTGATCGTCATGATGATCGTGATCGCATTACTCGAATGATTTAAGGCCTAGGTAGGGCAGGGCCATCTAGAAATATTAGAAAGAATATTTTTTATAATTAGTGATTCTTTAAATCTCAATTAAGTTCCACCGAAAATCACACCCTTCAGCTTTAAGATGAAGAACTCATGTACGGAGTATCCGTTCAGATAACATTCTTCGTTTCGGAGGTTGATAGTCTGCTTCAGGTTTCCTTGATTTTCCAAGGAGAAGATATGACTGCTCGAGCACAGTCTGGTGTATCAACTATGAAAATCGGTCAACAGGGCAACTTCCTAATGATTGATTCCGTAATTTCGGAACATGCAGGGGATTATACTTGCACAGCAAGAAATAGCGCGGGAACTGCTAATAACACCGTTGAATTGATCGTTAATGGTTAGGATGGGCGACGGTTGTTTGCAGATATGCATGCTACGCTGCTGCGTTTATGTAGTTCTCTGTTGTGTGGATCGCTTTAAGTTCTATTAATTTTTTATTTCCTCTTCCCTGATCACTTATAGGCACTGAACAACGATTTTTGACACGATTAAAAATTAGTCAGAGTATATATAAAGGTATTTTAAATTTTAGGATTCTTAGGTACTTAACTGATATTAAGGTAAATATATAATTCATTGATTTCATTTTAAGTGGGGCCAGACATAGTACCGTTTTCGTTTGGAGACAAAGCCCTGATGCACGGAACGCCTGCGCAAATCACATGCTTCGTATCTGAGGGCGACAGTCCGTTACAAATATCGTGGGATTTTCACGTTGATGACAGGACAGCGCGCGCTCGGACTGGAGTTTCGACAATGAAAATTGGTCAGAGAGGAAATCTGTTAAGGATTGACGCTGCAACTTCAGAACATATGGGAAATTATACTTGCACTGCGCGGAATAGCGCTGGTAGTGCAAATTTTACAGCAGAATTAATCGTTAACGGTTAGGCTGCGGAAGATTGGAGACTTAATTTAGCTTAATTCGCTACAGCAAAGCATCTTTAGCAATGCATTAATTAATGCGATTGATGGTTGGAATGAAACAATGCTATGGAGTTAGTTTAATATTTTGGTAGAGTTTAACGAGATGTGATTTCGTTTGCATGGAGTCAGCCCAGGAATAATGGATTTTACCTTAGGCCCAAGTCCTTTACAACCCGGTAGTTTGGCACAACTTCAATGTATCATTGCAAAAGGAGATACGCCGCTAACAATAAAATAGGCTTTTCATAGCTCAGACGTTTCTATGAGATCGCCTCAAGGCGTGCAAACAACCAAGTTTGGGGATAAAAGTAGTATTCTGTTAACAGAGTCAGTTACTTCTGAACACAGTGGGAATTATACTTATACAGCGAGAAATGGTGCAGGGCTAGCGAATTTTACAGCGAAGTTGATCGTTAACGGTACTTAAAATGGTGCAGCTACGCATTTCATCAAGGCAGGAAGTGTTTGCAGCGTTAACAGAATTTATTATTTGTTGGAATGATGCTTCGAAACTCCACGATTCTATTTTTGTCCCTTGTATTATTTACGATACTTTTTAAAGCTCTACCTCGTTTCACACACTTCTCATTCGGATATGAGCATATGCAATCTGGGGAACAAACTCCGCTTCAATTCAGCATTGCAGAGGTGATTTACCGTTAAAGATATCATGGATATTTCACGGGAGGGAATTGTCGAGTCAGATGGGAATTGAGACCACTAAAGTCGGGAAAAGAATCAATTTGTTGAGGGTTGACGCTGTAGCAGCGTCACACACAGGAAATTATACTTGTTTTGCAACAAACGGTGCAGGAGCGTCGAATTATACAGCAGAGCCTGTTGTCCTGGGTTTCTGAATCCAGGTTCTTAGCTTTGCTACAGCGCTGCTTGTGTGTGAAGTTTTGATTTCAAGTCCCTGGTGCCCTTGTCCCAGCAGTTTCTGGAGTTGTGTGATTTACAATTTAGGGAAAAGAGTAGGTTTATCGGAACGAGGTGTGATTGAGATTTTGATTTGCAAACAATTATATTTAAATTCTAGTGAATAGTTGCCTCTCGAATCATACCTTTTACATGGGGCGAGGGACCGTTGCCAGCTGGAGCTGCTTGTATTTTCAGTTGGAAGCTCCAAAATATTAGAATGAACATTCCAGGGTAAAAAACCGTTGACTTTTCTGAAATGTTAAAATTCCAGTTCCAAAATTTCGGCTCCGGGTACCGCCAGAGGGCGCCCAAATATTGACGCTACTAAAAAGAGTAATTCATTGCCCCAATACTTGTTAAAATGTATTTGTAATTTCTCTCTCTACGTCCATAATCTTGATAGAAAAAGTTAGGCCCGAATCGGTTTCAACCAAGTTTCAGTATCATTTTCCAACATTTAGATATCCGATAACGCTGCACCTTAAGCATTTTCATTTTCATGGATTACAAAACGTTTGAGAAACTGGAATTCACAAAATGATTTTATGAGGATGACAAGTTTGTTTGCAGCAGTGACCAGATACAAAAAGTAAAAATAACCGTTTCTGTATTTTTGCGTTACAGATAATGGCTGATAAAAGCAATGCGGAAGGTACAGCATGGAAGTGGCCTTGGAAATTACAGCAAATGTTCCAGGAAAATCCGGCAGAGTTGGGCAAAAATCGCTTCGGAGAAGAAAAGAAACTGGACGCAGACGACCTTAAGCGAGCTCATGACGAGGCGTTCTCAAGGTTTCAAGCTCGTTGTAAGATACTTGAACAGTCTGCAGTAGCCATTGTTGAAGAGAATGCGCATGAAATTGAACTGCACTGTTCACAAGGTAAATTCCTGGGATTCATTGAATGGGATACCTTTTTGTACATTTTCTTAGCAGTTTCAGCAAACCTACTGTTATATGTTAAAATTATATTCGTCTTTTAACTTGCGTTTCAGCAAGCCTTGAAACTACAAATGAACGTCGTCGTAACTGGCGCAGATGCCGCGGAAACAAGAAACGGTCACGCAATGGACAAACGAAGAAAACCCAAGCCTGGATCGACCGGATTCGAAAGTCTTAAGTCCTGGAAAATGCCATTAATACTCATGTCCCCCTTCAGATACGTAACTTTATGATATCTTGCCGCATAAAGTGTATTTTGGTTTCTCAAACGTTTTGGTTCTGCAATGAAACGCCAGTGCTGAGTATAGTAAATAAATGAATTACATACTTATATTAGATAATTGTGCTTGGCTGATGAGAAAGATTCATTCGACAACGAAACTAATTGCATTGTTCGAGCAAATTCATATATTTTGTAGACACGGTATTTTGGAACAGAATCTTACGAGCCACACTGAATAAAATAATTGAATGCAAGGAAAATGATTCATATTGGAACTTTTTACAAGTCTAACATTGCAGAAAATGGGGGTTCACTATAATGTTTGCAGTTTTTTCATTTTAAAATTGCCTGTAGTTACAGCCAACACTATGACGAGTTTATCTAATTGGAATAAATTGGGTGCCCGGGACATCGCAGAAGCTATGCAGCAAATATCAGTTGATCCCCGCGATTGGAAAGCGCAGGTGTGCACCTAATCATGTATTCGTTAAGAACGAAAATACTCAAATAATCAAAATTGCACAGTTTAGCTATAACTGATTGAGATTAAATAATACATACTTATTTATAAATTACGCAGGGCGGGAAGAAGCATAAACGGAGAAAGGGAACATCTAAGTTTCTTTTGCTTAATCAGAAACTATTCAAGTCTTCTGATAACAGGAACACTTTGTGGTTGTATTCTGTTGTCACGCACAATAAGCGAAACGTCATGGTAAAGAGCTAAGCTAAATTGTCACAACATATTCAAAACACCACCTACCAAGCCTAGCTTGGCATAAATGTGAGTCTCGCAAAAGTTTAAACTTCACTTGTTTTATGTTTTACAGACAATTTACAATAGCCTCATCCCCGACTCGCTTCCCGCTGCATTTCAGCCGCCCCAAGCTAGCACACCTAAACGTAGCAACGTGGAAAGATTTTGCGTGTGTAACCAGGGTTACGGAGATGGAAGTCTTGGAACTATGCTGGGATGTGATTCATGTTTTGGTTGGTTCCACGAAGCTTGTATTGGGGTTGAGGCACAGGATCAGGGTAATAAATTCGTGTGTCCAGTCTGTCGTCCTAAAAAACGAGGACGGATCTTGATCCCTTCTATATTGTTAGACCGATCTTGCACTCTACCACGTGAGTTGAAAATGTCCACTTTCTAAATCCTTCATTTTGATTTGCTGCCTTATTATAAAACATAATTTTGTTTTAGTTGGTATGGAAGAGTTATCGAAAATCCCTCCAATAAGTACCCACGACGATACCCGGGACAGTATCCATAGCTTTGAATACGACATACGGAGTACATTACATGAACAGAATGTTGGAGTAAGCCATGAGGAACACGAGGTGATCGATACGCATCCACCAGCAACACATGTGGGGATATCCGAAACTGATGAGAATGTACCTGATGATGGAGTTTCTGCGCGTGTTTCTGGAGATAACCGAAATTTATCTACACCGGAAAGAGAAGTTGAGTGGAGCGACTGTTCCGACAATTCTTTCGATTCCAACGATTTCCTTCCCTATGAGAGTGACACTGAAGACGAAGAGGATAGTACTGCCATTAACATGGATGTTACGAAACAGAATGATCCGATCCTTGATACAGTCGATAATATGCTCGCAGCGTCAACAGTACAGGTACAGCGCTGCATTTTATATTTTTCTAACTACTATACTATACTAACTAACTTATCCAGTATCGCATCCACTATAGTAATCTGATATTGATTCATGGCAAAACCGTAGGGTACTGAACATCCCGAAGAGTTTGAAATTACAGTCCAGGGTGACAATTACGTTTTATTCTTCGATGAGGAGCAGGAGAAGGTACTTCCTGGGTGGCCAGAAGTGATACGCGACTTATTGCGGAAGAAGAATCCAAGCTGCGTTCTCGTTTGCCAAGATAGAAAATTCAAAGTACCGTCGCATTACTACATCTGGTGTGTTTTCGTATGCAAGCACAACGATCGCAACTGTTACAAATACACCGTAACTGGGAAATGGTTTGGAGAACCCGTTGTACTTAAAGTGAAGTAAGGGTGCTTAATCAATAGATTAAAAAATAATCTTAAATTCAATTTGTAGAATTCCGTATAACTTTATTTAGGCGTACTGGAAAGTTCCACCATCGAGTAGGTGCAGTTTTTGCTGACCGTATCGTTACGCATAAACGAGAAGCGCATCGTAAAGCTTTAGAAAACCGAACTGCAGCAGCTTATGCAACTGAGGTACACGAGAAGGGGAATCTGGCTACAGCTGTAAGCGGCAATGCAACCGAGTTTCAGAATAGAAAAAAATTTCGGCAAATGCGATATGAGGTAATCAATTACTTCCTAAAGTTTTACTTATAAACAAATTTACATTACACACACTTTACAGACATGTATTATTCAACAGGCTCTTAAACGGAAAGATCTTCATGTTGATGAATTTCAAGACCTCGTTTTAATGAGGAATACTGAAAGCCGGGAAGGGATTCCGTTCATTCGGTTTTTGTCTCGCTTCCCCTTACACGTTGTGTATTTTCTTGATGCACAGATCGCCGCCCTCAAGGCACTTCGACAGAGTCATACTGATATTGTGGCACACGTCGACGCAACAGGCTCCCTCATTCGTAAAATCAGTAGTGACGAGCCGGTGATATACGTGTATGCACTTACGGTGACAAGTGCCAAAAAAAAGAAAAATCCATTGGCTCTATGCGAATTCATTTCAAATAAACATAATAAAGCAGCGATAGCGTATCTTCTGTCTTTTTTCAATGAACGGTAAATATTATATAACAATTTGAGTTAAAGGTGCTCAATAGGAAGCGTGTTTATATAGTCATTTCTGTTCCTGTTTTCAGTGCCGAAAAACTACTGCGGCTCAGAAGAACCGAGTACTTGTTCAAACGCTTCGAGGTGGACTTTTCTCCAGCTCTCATTCATGGCATCCTCCAAACTTTCTTTCACGGTCAAACGCTTAGAGGATATTTACAAAGGTCCTGGGACACAGTTGTTCATGGACAACCATTCTATGAGTACAGCATTCATTGCTGTAGATCTCATGTCACCAAGTTTATGCTGAAGAAAATGAATGAGAGTTTTCCGAAGGGATCCGCGGAGAGCAAGACACTAACGGGAATGATTCTAGCACTACTGTACTCCAGAAATTTTGGATCCATTGTCAGACGGGCTGAGCTTATCTTCAAAATTCTGGCTTGTCCAAGAGACTATCCTGAGGTCTCTTCATGGGTTGCGCAGCTATCTGAGCGTACAAAAGAGTCGTACACTGCAGGTTTGTACACAGTATTACAACGAGTTCATCCTAGTAATTTGGCACATGATTAACCCGTAACTTTTGACTACGTTTTTAGAAAACCAGCACCGTTGGGTCCAGTATCAGTTTTCGTCGTCTCCTGAGGACTCGTATCATGCCGGGACCCCGTTTGGAGAATTTTTCCATGACCTTCATGATAGTTCCGTGCAGGATATAGAAAACTTAGAAATTGTCAATGCTGGCGACGACTTTGACGCTAATTCGTACTATAACCCTGAACTGGCGAAATACTTCCTGGAGCACGTGTTCCCATATGTCCCTTTGTTTACACGTTTGATATTTGGCTCAACGCTGGATGACGGGAGAGAAGATCATCAGTGGGCCGTGGAACATTGGTGGAGAGTTATCAAGCACGACGAACTGGTACAGAAGTCTCTACCATTAAAGATCGGAAGATTTCTCCGCTACGCAAAACGGTGGTTGCTGAGTAAGTATTGGCCCTGAATCACCAAAAATGTTAAGCCATTGTTCACATAAATAGCATTTAATAATCTCATTTTTAAAAACATCATTAGGTCGCTTAAAGGAATTCATCCTTGACGTATACGTTACCAATAAAGGGAACAATCCTGGATTGAAAGGAAAGTCTACAAAGAAACAGGAAGCTCTAATTTCTGAAATTATGGAAATGGTAGAATTTCTTCAAGATGGAGACAGTCCGGATAGTAATTCACTAAAACAGGTAAATGAAGCATTTCTATTCTTCTGTTAAAGTTGGTGAGGAAGACTGTACCCTAATTCTGCAACTTATTCAATTAGGACTTTCTTGATTGGATTGGAAAACAAACAACTTCTGATACAGCTAAGTTCAAGGATGAGCTAAAGACAGCTTTTGAAGCGTCATATCCTGATCAATTTCAATCACGTAAATGCAAATCTATACCCGACCGCAAACGTGTAAGAAACGATGGTAACGAGCTAGGAAGCCATACATTACCAAAAAAGCCAAAAAAAGCACCTAAGGAACCCAAGGCTGACCGACCTAAACTGCCAATACGTCAGAACTTGCCATCTGTACCAGAAACACAGGGAAATCAGACGGTAACCAGGGTTATTTAGTTAATGATAAGTATGGGTTTAAAATTTCTTACAACATGAATTATGAAACCATTTTTGATACATATCAGGTGGACAGAACCAATGAACAAGTAGAGCAATGGCGTCGCCGAGGAGAACAGATTCCAAATGCACCGATTACCACGAGTTCAAACATCAACTCTGAAGCTATTATTAATGTACCGGTACTCCGTTGGGGTAAATATGCGTCAAACCCGAGAGGATATTCCTTGACCAATACATGCCCATATGATAATATCTTAATGTTGTTGACAATAATGTACAATCATTTTCCCAGAGTGACAAATTTTTTTCAGAATCAACAAAATGATAATGTTGTTACAGTTCACGAAATAATTAGGCTAATATTAGATGGAGAGCAAACACTTGCCAAAGTAAGGTGGCTCCAAAATGTTTTAGGCATCCAAGTCCCTAAGGGTAAAACGTTTGATCATGTTGGTGACATAGCCGATCACGAAATTCCTGGCATACAAAAAATTGAAACCCCATACGAGAATACTATTACTTGCCCTGTTCATGGCGTAATACAAGTAACTGCACATAATCCTAGTGACTCTCTTCATTGGACAATGGAAGAAACTATTATGCATATTCGTAATTTAGAAACAAAAATAATCTTCTGTACAATATCAGGGTGTGGATCTCGATGTGATAGTAAGCTAGCTTGGGATGGCGAAACCCCACCATTTGTGTACTTCCCTATCCTTCAGCGTGAGACACGCCATAATCCTCCTCGTAGCAAAAATTTATTCGATCCAAATGTAGAACCGGCGACTGTATTAGATAGAATTAATCTCCTAGGAATCGAATATAGACTATTTTCTGAAACCATGTATGCAGGAACGGATAACCGTGAATATGTTGGTCACTATACTGCAAATTTTCGGATTGGGGATGAATGGTGGCATTACGATGGATGCCATTCAAATTTCACGAAGCAACGGCCAAAGAAGGGTTTCATTGCAGCATGTATTTATGTTCGGTAGTGTCTAAACTATACAATTTTTGTTTGAAGTATATGAAATGAATTTAGGTGTTAATTACTTTATATGATCCAATCTCCGCAACGAGTTATTTTTACATGGATACTAATGATTATAGTATCCTCTTTGCAATTAATTTCTAGATTATAAGATTGAAATTAAAATAAACTGTCTTCAAAAACAATAAATGATACACCCAAAGTAAACATATGACGTTGACCAATTACCAGATCTAACTCAAAACGACAAGTCACGTCAAACATTGAATTTCGGCTTGAAAACACAACACCCTGGTGAGAAACTATCGTAGATCTCGATTCTGAAGTCAAAAGTCGAAAAAATTGTCTTTAGATTACCTTTATTGACCCTTGAGTATGTCAAACTCAGAATGACCTGTCCGGTCAAACATTGAAGTTCGGCTTCAAAAACTCAATACCCTGTAGATAAACTATCGTAGATCTTGATTCTGAAGACAAAAATCCAAAAAACTCTAGTCATCTTACCTTTATTGACCCTTGAGTATGTCAAACTCAAAGTGACCGGTCAGGTCAAACATTGAATTTCGGCTCAAAAACTCAATACCCTGTAGAAAAACTATCGAAGATCTCGATTCTGAAGTCAAAAGTCGAAAAAACTCTAGTCATCTTACCTTTATTGACCCTTGAGTATGTCAAACTCAGAATGACCTGTCCGGTCAAACATTGAAGTTCGGCTTCAAAAACTCAATACCCTGTAGATAAACTATCGTAGATCTCGATTCTGAAGACAAAAATCCAAAAAACTCTAGTTATCTTACCTTTATTGACCCTTGAGTATGTCAAACTCAGTGACCGGTCAGGTCAAACATTGAATTTCGGCTCAAAAACTCAATACCCTGTAGAAAAACTATCGAAGATCTCGATTCTGAAGTCAAAAGTCGAAAAAACTCTAGTTATCTTACCTTTATTGACCCTTGAGTATGTCAAACTCAAAGTGACCGGTCAGGTCAAACATTGAATTTCGGCTGAAAAACTCAATACCCTGTAGAAAAACTATCGAAGATCTCGATTCTGAAGTCAAAAGTCGAAAAAACTCTAGTCATCTTACCTTTATTGACCCTTGAGTATGTCAAACTCAAAGTGACCGGTCAGGTCAAACATTGAATTTCGGCTCAAAAACTCAATACCCTGTAGAAAAACTATCGAAGATCTCGATTCTGAAGTCAAAAGTCGAAAAAACTCTAGTCATCTTACCTTTATTGACCCTTGAGTATGTCAAACTCAAAGTGACCGGTCAGGTCAAACATTGAATTTCGGCTCAAAAACTCAATACCCTGTAGAAAAACTATCGAAGATCTCGATTCTGAAGTCAAAAGTCGAAAAAACTCTAGTCATCTTACCTTTATTGACCCTTGAGTATGTCAAACTCAAAGTGACCGGTCAGGTCAAACATTGAATTTCGGCTTAAAAACTCAATACCCTGTAGAAAAACTATCGAAGATCTCGATTCTGAAGTCAAAAGTCGAAAAAACTCTAGTTATCTTACCTTTATTGACCCTTGAGTATGTCAAACTCAAAGTGACCGGTCAGGTCAAACATTGAATTTCGGCTCAAAAACTCAATACCCTGTAGAAAGACTATCGAAGATCTCGATTCTGAAGTCAAAAGTCGAAAAAACTCTAGTCATCTTACCTTTATTGACCCTTGAGTATGTCAAACTCAGAATGACCTGTCCGGTCAAACATTGAAGTTCGGCTTCAAAAACTCAATACCCTGTAGATAAACTATCGTAGATCTCGATTCTGAAGACAAAAATCCAAAAAACTCTAGTTATCTTACCTTTATTGACCCTTGAGTATGTCAAACTCAAAGTGACCGGTCAGGTCAAACATTGAATTTCGGCTCAAAAACTCAATACCCTGTAGAAAAACTATCGTAGATCTTGATTCTGAAGACAAAAATCCAAAAAACTCTAGTCATCTTACCTTTATTGACCCTTGAGTATGTCAAACTCAAAGTGACCGGTCAGGTCAAACATTGAATTTCGGCTCAAAAACTCAATACCCTGTAGAAAAACTATCGAAGATCTTGATTCTGAAGTCAAAAGTCGAAAAAACTCTAGTCATCTTACCTTTATTGACCCTTGAGTATGTCAAACTCAGAATGACCTGTCCGGTCAAACATTGAAGTTCGGCTTCAAAAACTCAATACCCTGTAGATAAACTATCGTAGATCTCGATTCTGAAGACAAAAATCCAAAAAACTCTAGTTATCTTACCTTTATTGACCCTTGAGTATGTCAAACTCAAAGTGACCGGTCAGGTCAAACATTGAATTTCGGCTGAAAAACTCAATACCCTGTAGAAAAACTATCGAAGATCTCGATTCTGAAGTCAAAAGTCGAAAAAACTCTAGTCATCTTACCTTTATTGACCCTTGAGTATGTCAAACTCAAAGTGACCGGTCAGGTCAAACATTGAATTTCGGCTCAAAAACTCAATACCCTGTAGAAAAACTATCGAAGATCTCGATTCTGAAGTCAAAAGTCGAAAAAACTGTAGTCATCTTACCTTTATTGACCCTTGAGTATGTCAAACTCAAAGTGACCGGTCAGGTCAAACATTGAATTTCGGCTCAAAAACTCAATACCCTGTAGAAAAACTATCGAAGATCTCGATTCTGAAGTCAAAAGTCGAAAAAACTCTAGTCATCTTACCTTTATTGACCCTTGAGTATGTCAAACTCAAAGTGACCGGTCAGGTCAAACATTGAATTTCGGCTCAAAAACTCAATACCCTGTAGAAAAACTATCGAAGATCTCGATTCTGAAGTCAAAAGTCGAAAAAACTGTAGTCATCTTACCTTTATTGACCCTTGAGTATGTCAAACTCAAAGTGACCGGTCAGGTCAAACATTGAATTTCGGCTCAAAAACTCAATACCCTGTAGAAAAACTATCGAAGATCTCGATTCTGAAGTCAAAAGTCGAAAAAACTCTAGTCATCTTACCTTTATTGACCCTTGAGTATGTCAAACTCAAAGTGACCGGTCAGGTCAAACATTGAATTTCGGCTCAAAAACTCAATACCCTGTAGAAAAACTATCGAAGATCTCGATTCTGAAGTCAAAAGTCGAAAAAACTCTAGTTATCTTACCTTTATTGACCCTTGAGTATGTCAAACTCAAAGTGACCGGTCAGGTCAAACATTGAATTTCGGCTCAAAAACTCAATACCCTGTAGAAAGACTATCGAAGATCTCGATTCTGAAGTCAAAAGTCGAAAAAACTCTAGTCATCTTACCTTTATTGACCCTTGAGTATGTCAAACTCAGAATGACCTGTCCGGTCAAACATTGAAGTTCGGCTTCAAAAACTCAATACCCTGTAGATAAACTATCGTAGATCTCGATTCTGAAGACAAAAATCCAAAAAACTCTAGTTATCTTACCTTTATTGACCCTTGAGTATGTCAAACTCAAAGTGACCGGTCAGGTCAAACATTGAAGTTCGGCTTCAAAAACTCAATACCCTGTAGATAAACTATCGTAGATCTTGATTCTGAAGACAAAAATCCAAAAAACTCTAGTCATCTTACCTTTATTGACCCTTGAGTATGTCAAACTCAAAGTGACCGGTCAGGTCAAACATTGAATTTCGGCTCAAAAACTCAATACCCTGTAGAAAAACTATCGAAGATCTTGATTCTGAAGTCAAAAGTCGAAAAAACTCTAGTCATCTTACCTTTATTGACCCTTGAGTATGTCAAACTCAGAATGACCTGTCCGGTCAAACATTGAAGTTCGGCTTCAAAAACTCAATACCCTGTAGATAAACTATCGTAGATCTCGATTCTGAAGACAAAAATCCAAAAAACTCTAGTTATCTTACCTTTATTGACCCTTGAGTATGTCAAACTCAAAGTGACCGGTCAGGTCAAACATTGAATTTCGGCTGAAAAACTCAATACCCTGTAGAAAAACCATCGAAGATCTCGATTCTGAAGTCAAAAGTCGAAAAAACTCTAGTCATCTTACCTTTATTGACCCTTGAGTATGTCAAACTCAAAGTGACCGGTCAGGTCAAACATTGAATTTCGGCTCAAAAACTCAATACCCTGTAGAAAAACTATCGAAGATCTCGATTCTGAAGTCAAAAGTCGAAAAAACTCTAGTCATCTTACCTTTATTGACCCTTGAGTATGTCAAACTCAAAGTGACCGGTCAGGTCAAACATTGAATTTCGGCTCAAAAACTCAATACCCTGTAGAAAAACTATCGAAGATCTCGATTCTGAAGTCAAAAGTCGAAAAAACTCTAGTTATCTTACCTTTATTGACCCTTGAGTATGTCAAACTCAAAGTGACCGGTCAGGTCAAACATTGAATTTCGGCTCAAAAACTCAATACCCTGTAGAAAGACTATCGAAGATCTCGATTCTGAAGTCAAAAGTCGAAAAAACTCTAGTCATCTTACCTTTATTGACCCTTGAGTATGTCAAACTCAGAATGACCTGTCCGGTCAAACATTGAAGTTCGGCTTCAAAAACTCAATACCCTGTAGATAAACTATCGTAGATCTCGATTCTGAAGACAAAAATCCAAAAAACTCTAGTTATCTTACCTTTATTGACCCTTGAGTATGTCAAACTCAAAGTGACCGGTCAGGTCAAACATTGAAGTTCGGCTTCAAAAACTCAATACCCTGTAGATAAACTATCGTAGATCTTGATTCTGAAGACAAAAATCCAAAAAACTCTAGTCATCTTACCTTTATTGACCCTTGAGTATGTCAAACTCAAAGTGACCGGTCAGGTCAAACATTGAATTTCGGCTCAAAAACTCAATACCCTGTAGAAAAACTATCGAAGATCTTGATTCTGAAGTCAAAAGTCGAAAAAACTCTAGTCATCTTACCTTTATTGACCCTTGAGTATGTCAAACTCAGAATGACCTGTCCGGTCAAACATTGAAGTTCGGCTTCAAAAACTCAATACCCTGTAGATAAACTATCGTAGATCTCGATTCTGAAGACAAAAATCCAAAAAACTCTAGTTATCTTACCTTTATTGACCCTTGAGTATGTCAAACTCAAAGTGACCGGTCAGGTCAAACATTGAATTTCGGCTGAAAAACTCAATACCCTGTAGAAAAACCATCGAAGATCTCGATTCTGAAGTCAAAAGTCGAAAAAACTCTAGTCATCTTACCTTTATTGACCCTTGAGTATGTCAAACTCAAAGTGACCGGTCAGGTCAAACATTGAATTTCGGCTCAAAAACTCAATACCCTGTAGAAAAACTATCGAAGATCTCGATTCTGAAGTCAAAAGTCGAAAAAACTCTAGTCATCTTACCTTTATTGACCCTTGAGTATGTCAAACTCAAAGTGACCGGTCAGGTCAAACATTGAATTTCGGCTCAAAAACTCAATACCCTGTAGAAAAACTATCGAAGATCTCGATTCTGAAGTCAAAAGTCGAAAAAACTCTAGTTATCTTACCTTTATTGACCCTTGAGTATGTCAAACTCAAAGTGACCGGTCAGGTCAAACATTGAATTTCGGCTCAAAAACTCAATACCCTGTAGAAAGACTATCGAAGATCTCGATTCTGAAGTCAAAAGTCGAAAAAACTCTAGTTATCTTACCTTTATTGACCCTTGAGTATGTCAAACTCAAAGTGACCGGTCAGGTCAAACATTGAATTTCGGCTCAAAAACTCAATACCCTGTAGAAAGACTATCGAAGATCTCGATTCTGAAGTCAAAAGTCGAAAAAACTCTAGTCATCTTACCTTTATTGACCCTTGAGTATGTCAAACTCAGAATGACCTGTCCGGTCAAACATTGAAGTTCGGCTTCAAAAACTCAATACCCTGTAGATAAACTATCGTAGATCTCGATTCTGAAGACAAAAATCCAAAAAACTCTAGTTATCTTACCTTTATTGACCCTTGAGTATGTCAAACTCAAAGTGACCGGTCAGGTCAAACATTGAATTTCGGCTCAAAAACTCAATACCCTGTAGAAAAACTATCGTAGATCTTGATTCTGAAGACAAAAATCCAAAAAACTCTAGTCATCTTACCTTTATTGACCCTTGAGTATGTCAAACTCAAAGTGACCGGTCAGGTCAAACATTGAATTTCGGCTCAAAAACTCAATACCCTGTAGAAAAACTATCGAAGATCTTGATTCTGAAGTCAAAAGTCGAAAAAACTCTAGTCATCTTACCTTTATTGACCCTTGAGTATGTCAAACTCAGAATGACCTGTCCGGTCAAACATTGAAGTTCGGCTTCAAAAACTCAATACCCTGTAGATAAACTATCGTAGATCTCGATTCTGAAGACAAAAATCCAAAAAACTCTAGTTATCTTACCTTTATTGACCCTTGAGTATGTCAAACTCAAAGTGACCGGTCAGGTCAAACATTGAATTTCGGCTGAAAAACTCAATACCCTGTAGAAAAACTATCGAAGATCTCGATTCTGAAGTCAAAAGTCGAAAAAACTCTAGTCATCTTACCTTTATTGACCCTTGAGTATGTCAAACTCAAAGTGACCGGTCAGGTCAAACATTGAATTTCGGCTCAAAAACTCAATACCCTGTAGAAAAACTATCGAAGATCTCGATTCTGAAGTCAAAAGTCGAAAAAACTGTAGTCATCTTACCTTTATTGACCCTTGAGTATGTCAAACTCAAAGTGACCGGTCAGGTCAAACATTGAATTTCGGCTCAAAAACTCAATACCCTGTAGAAAAACTATCGAAGATCTCGATTCTGAAGTCAAAAGTCGAAAAAACTCTAGTCATCTTACCTTTATTGACCCTTGAGTATGTCAAACTCAAAGTGACCGGTCAGGTCAAACATTGAATTTCGGCTCAAAAACTCAATACCCTGTAGAAAAACTATCGAAGATCTCGATTCTGAAGTCAAAAGTCGAAAAAACTCTAGTTATCTTACCTTTATTGACCCTTGAGTATGTCAAACTCAAAGTGACCGGTCAGGTCAAACATTGAATTTCGGCTCAAAAACTCAATACCCTGTAGAAAGACTATCGAAGATCTCGATTCTGAAGTCAAAAGTCGAAAAAACTCTAGTCATCTTACCTTTATTGACCCTTGAGTATGTCAAACTCAGAATGACCTGTCCGGTCAAACATTGAAGTTCGGCTTCAAAAACTCAATACCCTGTAGATAAACTATCGTAGATCTCGATTCTGAAGACAAAAATCCAAAAAACTCTAGTTATCTTACCTTTATTGACCCTTGAGTATGTCAAACTCAAAGTGACCGGTCAGGTCAAACATTGAATTTCGGCTCAAAAACTCAATACCCTGTAGAAAAACTATCGTAGATCTTGATTCTGAAGACAAAAATCCAAAAAACTCTAGTCATCTTACCTTTATTGACCCTTGAGTATGTCAAACTCAAAGTGACCGGTCAGGTCAAACATTGAATTTCGGCTCAAAAACTCAATACCCTGTAGAAAAACTATCGAAGATCTTGATTCTGAAGTCAAAAGTCGAAAAAACTCTAGTCATCTTACCTTTATTGACCCTTGAGTATGTCAAACTCAGAATGACCTGTCCGGTCAAACATTGAAGTTCGGCTTCAAAAACTCAATACCCTGTAGATAAACTATCGTAGATCTCGATTCTGAAGACAAAAATCCAAAAAACTCTAGTTATCTTACCTTTATTGACCCTTGAGTATGTCAAACTCAAAGTGACCGGTCAGGTCAAACATTGAATTTCGGCTGAAAAACTCAATACCCTGTAGAAAAACTATCGAAGATCTCGATTCTGAAGTCAAAAGTCGAAAAAACTCTAGTCATCTTACCTTTATTGACCCTTGAGTATGTCAAACTCAAAGTGACCGGTCAGGTCAAACATTGAATTTCGGCTCAAAAACTCAATACCCTGTAGAAAAACTATCGAAGATCTCGATTCTGAAGTCAAAAGTCGAAAAAACTCTAGTTATCTTACCTTTATTGACCCTTGAGTATGTCAAACTCAAAGTGACCGGTCAGGTCAAACATTGAATTTCGGCTCAAAAACTCAATACCCTGTAGAAAGACTATCGAAGATCTCGATTCTGAAGTCAAAAGTCGAAAAAACTCTAGTCATCTTACCTTTATTGACCCTTGAGTATGTCAAACTCAGAATGACCTGTCCGGTCAAACATTGAAGTTCGGCTTCAAAAACTCAATACCCTGTAGATAAACTATCGTAGATCTCGATTCTGAAGACAAGAATCCAAAAAACTCTAGTTATCTTACCTTTATTGACCCTTGAGTATGTCAAACTCAAAGTGACCGGTCAGGTCAAACATTGAATTTCGGCTCAAAAACTCAATACCCTGTAGAAAAACTATCGAAGATCTCGATTCTGAAGTCAAAAGTCGAAAAAACTCTAGTCAGCTTACCTTTATTGACCCTTGAGTATGTCAAACTCAAAGTGACCGGTCACGTCAAACATTGAATTTCGGCTCAAAAACTCAATACCCTGTAGAAAAACTATCGAAGATCTCGATTCTGAAGTCAAAAGTCGAAAAAACTCTAGTCATCTTACCTTTATTGACCCTTGAGTATGTCAAACTCAGAATGACCTGTCCGGTCAAACATTGAAGTTCGGCTTCAAAAACTCAATACCCTGTAGAAAAACTATCGAAGATCTGGATTCTGAAGTCAAAAGTCGAAAAAACTCTAGTCATCTTACCTTTATTGACCCTTGAGTATGTCAAACTCAAAGTGACCGGTCAGATCAAACATTGAATTTCGGCTCAAAAACTCAATACCCTGTAGAGAAACTATCGTAGATCTCGATTCCGAAGTCAAAAGTCGAAAAAATTGTCTTAAGATTACCTTTATTGACCCTTGAGTATGTCAAACTCAGAATGACCTGTCCGGTCAAACATTGAAGTTCGGCTTCAAAAACTCAATACCCTGTAGATAAACTATCGTAGATCTCGATTCTGAAGACAAAAATCCAAAAAACTCTAGTTATCTTACCTTTATTGACCCTTGAGTATGTCAAACTCAAAGTGACCGGTCAGGTCAAACATTGAATTTCGGCTCAAAAACTCAATACCCTGTAGAAAAACTATCGTAGATCTTGATTCTGAAGACAAAAATCCAAAAAACTCTAGTCATCTTACCTTTATTGACCCTTGAGTATGTCAAACTCAAAGTGACCGGTCAGGTCAAACATTGAATTTCGGCTCAAAAACTCAATACCCTGTAGAAAAACTATCGAAGATCTTGATTCTGAAGTCAAAAGTCGAAAAAACTCTAGTCATCTTACCTTTATTGACCCTTGAGTATGTCAAACTCAGAATGACCTGTCCGGTCAAACATTGAAGTTCGGCTTCAAAAACTCAATACCCTGTAGATAAACTATCGTAGATCTCGATTCTGAAGACAAAAATCCAAAAAACTCTAGTTATCTTACCTTTATTGACCCTTGAGTATGTCAAACTCAAAGTGACCGGTCAGGTCAAACATTGAATTTCGGCTGAAAAACTCAATACCCTGTAGAAAAACTATCGAAGATCTCGATTCTGAAGTCAAAAGTCGAAAAAACTCTAGTCATCTTACCTTTATTGACCCTTGAGTATGTCAAACTCAAAGTGACCGGTCAGGTCAAACATTGAATTTCGGCTCAAAAACTCAATACCCTGTAGAAAAACTATCGAAGATCTCGATTCTGAAGTCAAAAGTCGAAAAAACTGTAGTCATCTTACCTTTATTGACCCTTGAGTATGTCAAACTCAAAGTGACCGGTCAGGTCAAACATTGAATTTCGGCTCAAAAACTCAATACCCTGTAGAAAAACTATCGAAGATCTCGATTCTGAAGTCAAAAGTCGAAAAAACTCTAGTCATCTTACCTTTATTGACCCTTGAGTATGTCAAACTCAAAGTGACCGGTCAGGTCAAACATTGAATTTCGGCTCAAAAACTCAATACCCTGTAGAAAAACTATCGAAGATCTCGATTCTGAAGTCAAAAGTCGAAAAAACTCTAGTTATCTTACCTTTATTGACCCTTGAGTATGTCAAACTCAAAGTGACCGGTCAGGTCAAACATTGAATTTCGGCTCAAAAACTCAATACCCTGTAGAAAGACTATCGAAGATCTCGATTCTGAAGTCAAAAGTCGAAAAAACTCTAGTCATCTTACCTTTATTGACCCTTGAGTATGTCAAACTCAGAATGACCTGTCCGGTCAAACATTGAAGTTCGGCTTCAAAAACTCAATACCCTGTAGATAAACTATCGTAGATCTCGATTCTGAAGACAAAAATCCAAAAAACTCTAGTTATCTTACCTTTATTGACCCTTGAGTATGTCAAACTCAAAGTGACCGGTCAGGTCAAACATTGAATTTCGGCTCAAAAACTCAATACCCTGTAGAAAAACTATCGTAGATCTTGATTCTGAAGACAAAAATCCAAAAAACTCTAGTCATCTTACCTTTATTGACCCTTGAGTATGTCAAACTCAAAGTGACCGGTCAGGTCAAACATTGAATTTCGGCTCAAAAACTCAATACCCTGTAGAAAAACTATCGAAGATCTTGATTCTGAAGTCAAAAGTCGAAAAAACTCTAGTCATCTTACCTTTATTGACCCTTGAGTATGTCAAACTCAGAATGACCTGTCCGGTCAAACATTGAAGTTCGGCTTCAAAAACTCAATACCCTGTAGATAAACTATCGTAGATCTCGATTCTGAAGACAAAAATCCAAAAAACTCTAGTTATCTTACCTTTATTGACCCTTGAGTATGTCAAACTCAAAGTGACCGGTCAGGTCAAACATTGAATTTCGGCTGAAAAACTCAATACCCTGTAGAAAAACTATCGAAGATCTCGATTCTGAAGTCAAAAGTCGAAAAAACTCTAGTCATCTTACCTTTATTGACCCTTGAGTATGTCAAACTCAAAGTGACCGGTCAGGTCAAACATTGAATTTCGGCTCAAAAACTCAATACCCTGTAGAAAAACTATCGAAGATCTCGATTCTGAAGTCAAAAGTCGAAAAAACTCTAGTTATCTTACCTTTATTGACCCTTGAGTATGTCAAACTCAAAGTGACCGGTCAGGTCAAACATTGAATTTCGGCTCAAAAACTCAATACCCTGTAGAAAGACTATCGAAGATCTCGATTCTGAAGTCAAAAGTCGAAAAAACTCTAGTCATCTTACCTTTATTGACCCTTGAGTATGTCAAACTCAGAATGACCTGTCCGGTCAAACATTGAAGTTCGGCTTCAAAAACTCAATACCCTGTAGATAAACTATCGTAGATCTCGATTCTGAAGACAAGAATCCAAAAAACTCTAGTTATCTTACCTTTATTGACCCTTGAGTATGTCAAACTCAAAGTGACCGGTCAGGTCAAACATTGAATTTCGGCTCAAAAACTCAATACCCTGTAGAAAAACTATCGAAGATCTCGATTCTGAAGTCAAAAGTCGAAAAAACTCTAGTCAGCTTACCTTTATTGACCCTTGAGTATGTCAAACTCAAAGTGACCGGTCACGTCAAACATTGAATTTCGGCTCAAAAACTCAATACCCTGTAGAAAAACTATCGAAGATCTCGATTCTGAAGTCAAAAGTCGAAAAAACTCTAGTCATCTTACCTTTATTGACCCTTGAGTATGTCAAACTCAGAATGACCTGTCCGGTCAAACATTGAAGTTCGGCTTCAAAAACTCAATACCCTGTAGAAAAACTATCGAAGATCTGGATTCTGAAGTCAAAAGTCGAAAAAACTCTAGTCATCTTACCTTTATTGACCCTTGAGTATGTCAAACTCAAAGTGACCGGTCAGATCAAACATTGAATTTCGGCTCAAAAACTCAATACCCTGTAGAGAAACTATCGTAGATCTCGATTCCGAAGTCAAAAGTCGAAACACGACACAGCACCTCTGTCTCTTGTATTTCTATGACTCATGTCCTGTTCAAAAAGCGGCTTTTGCGGCTTTACTCTCGTAGCGCAGCCCATGTGTATGCTGGAAAGCTAATGTAATAAAATAATTACGTACGTGTCTTTTATTATTGTATTTCCATCTACAGTTAACAATTAACAAAGTTATCAACATAATTTCCGTTCGTGACTTCATCGCACAAAGCTTTGTGAAGGAAAAAAATATATACATGCCTGCAATCATGATAGATTCAGAATAAACTAGCCGTGTTTTCCAATTAGGATTTCGTCAGAACTACGTTTGTATGCGAACTCAAGAGGTAATTTGGTTATGGTTTTCATAATTTTCACAAACTTCTAAAAGCATCACTCAAATCATGAATTTTGAAAATAACAAATTTTACAGTGTGGATTATAATTTGTTATTTCTGTAGCGATCCAAGACTGTGGTGTCATAAATATTGGACGACATGGATGTAGAAACAGGTTCAATGACAATGGAAGTAAATCCAGAAGGAGAGCTAAATCCCTTGCTCAACGATGCTACCGAAATAAAAATTGAATCTGCCATTAAATTAGAAGATGACGGGACTATTAACAAACTATGTGCGAATCCATCTTGCCAGAGTAACTTAAAGGAACTAGTTCCGGTGCAAACATGCTGCGATGTTTACTACCAATTGCATACTCATCAACGTCAATCTGATATGATATGCGTTGAATGCTTAACCATAGCTGAGAAGTTTCGGGAGGTGAGTTGATTCTTAGCTTTTGTGGTCCTTGTATTACTCAAAACTATTTTACGACTAATCTCTGTTATTTTTTGCATTTCAGGAATGCATAAACTGTATGAAAGAAGGCCGGACTCTCTTGAATGTTCCTCTGCACAAAAATTCCGATGAAGGAGAATCTCAAGGAATAGCGAAAATTAGTAAGCCAAATATTTTTCCTATCATATTCTCCAATAGTTTCGTTTGCCCATTATTGAAATCAATAATTTCAACAGATTTACTGCATTCCTACTGCTGTATAACCATTCTTTTTATTGTCTTTGTGTAGAAGTCGAAGACGTCATGATTGAGATGTCAGTTTCGAAAAAAGAAATCGCGTCGTTGGTAAATGACATGCTTGTGTCAAATAATTTGCAATCACAGCTGCAACTGTGTCGTCAAAAAATAGCAAGCGACATTGATAATATTGGTAAATGCTCATATCAGTAATTCATCCTAACCGTTATGACTAATGTACGGGCATCATCCCTCATCTTATTGTTGCCCTTTATTTTGTAGTTCAGGATTATGGAACTATAGAGGAACAGATTCGACAAATGGAGATTGAAGTGGACCGAGCTCGGAACATGTATTATGAATCGAGACCAACATTTTATGATGTGAGTGACTTAATCCACTCAGCAAAAACTGAGATGGTTCAAAAAGGTTGTTCTACTTAATTGTGACGTACTAAAATGTATTCACAATCCTTACAGATTGTGAAAATGAAAGCTTTGGATATTGACCAATACGGGCGCGCTATTACTGTGAATGAGGAGCAGCCGTCTGATAATGAAGGGCCAAGAATACCAATGTCAGGTAAACACGTTCACAAACAAACCCTCGTGGAGGGCAAAATTCCTTCGCCTGTGGAGTACACCTAAATTCAGTCCGTGTTAAATCCAAAAAACATGCAAATAACAGTTTGTATTGATTATTTTTTTAGTCGACAGCTCCCCCAATAATCAGAAGCGAATATCAAGTGAAGGTGAAAAAGAAGAAACCACCGAAGTAAGATTGCTAAGTAAATCCAGAAATGTTTTGTTCCATCTGTGTCACGCCGTCACACGAACTTATTATCTCATTTAAAATGTTTGCAAATAGATTCAAGAAGTCAACTGGGTAACTACACCGGCACCGTCAAAAAGAGTTCTATTTGAGACTCCTGCAAAAATACCGAAAGTTATGCCTAAAGTTGGTGATAAAGTCTACGCCATGAAAAGAACTGCTTTGTGTGGATGGACTCTTGGTGAAGTAGATGAAGTTATTCAAGGATCAGCTGTCAAACCTGTAAGTTCTAAGGCCTTTTACAATAGATGCTAATAAATAAAATAGTTGGGATGCATGGGCTAATTTGATAGGACGTAATTTTGTTCATTTTTAGACTATGTTCAAGATCAAGTTCAGTATCAAGAAACGCAAGTTTTCGAATGAAGCAGACACTTACAGCTTCAAAGAGTTGAATGCCAAGCAATTAGCCTACAACATTCCATGTCCGTTCGTCTTACCCGTCGGAACACGGATAATAGGTCTTTTCAAGGACGACTGTGCAGTCGACGAAGGCGTGACACCGCAGGATTCAATGTATTACGCTGGAATAGTAGCGGAACCACCAAAAAACACAAACAAATACAGGTCAGCACGAAGCTTTCATCTCCTTCTTCATTTCTCGCTTCATTCGGTTTTTAACATACGCATACATAGTAAAAACACAGCACTTCGGATGCAGATAACACATTTCTTGATGGATAATTTTGTACTCTATCCGCAGGTATCTCATATTTTTTGACGACGGATATGCTCAGTACGTGGAGCCAACGGAAGTGTTGCTAGTGTGCGAAAGCAGTAACCCAGTATGGGCAGACGTCCATCCAGATTCGCAGGAATTTATTAAGCAGTATGTACAAAAATATCCCGAGAGACCTATGGTACGGTTAACGGAAGGCACGGTTTTATCGACAGAATGGAGCGGTAATCTTAACTTCATAACTTCAAATGTATAACAAAAACATTATATACTTCATGGTTAACTAAATCACGACTTGGTAACTGTTTCAGGAAAGTGGCTGCTATCACGTGTGGTAGAAGTTGATTGTTCTTTGGCTAAAATGCATTTCCAGTCAGAAAATAGATTTGAATGGATATATCGTGGGTCGACGAGGTTATCACCTTTGTATGAAAGTGAGCGACGCAACGCCGTGAGAACTGAAACCAACGCGTTGACTCCATCGTCTAAACGTAGATTACCTAGAACGAATCGAGAGGTAAACTTAACTTTACTTTTAAGTCAAAACTATCGGAGCCATTTATGAAGTTGCTTTGGAAAAATTCTCGACCATTTTGGCATCTTTTTGCAGAGTAACGTGACTATTGAATACTTGTATGGTAATGAAGACGCATTCCAAGGTGAGTACAGTAGTCTTCGCATTTAATTTTCAAGACTTATATCACAGTCAAAAACATTGGGTTGATATGTATCTAGATAAACTCAGAGCAGTGGCTAAAAAGTCAACTACTCAGACATCTACAGTTCAAAAATCTCAAAGCAGCGAGAGTTTGAACTCAGTTCCAAGAAAACCTCCAAGTGGAATTCCGAGTCACAGTTTTATGGAGTTTGAAGGGAAAATGGCGGTAAGTTTTGTTCGTGACTACAATCAACTCTTAACAGATGCCAGGATACATTAAGTACATGAATTTATTTGCATTTTTCTTAGAAAATTACTCTGCCGAGTGGCGTTCCTGTGCCGAAAGAATACACTGATCACGAGTGTGGTCCAGCATGTGTTATTGATTTTGACGAAAGTAATCCCGAATTCAGGAAACTGAACCCACTGGCGATTGTGTTCTATTTAGGATGGGGCAGGTACGGCAAATTGATACTCGAAGTATATCGTTCGCTTTTTCTAATCGTGCTATGTGAGGGTGAAATGTTACTCATACAATATTTCTCGTTAACAGGGAACTCGCCAAATACCCGAGACGTCATGTGTTTTACCGAACGCCGTGTGGACTGCGGCTGAAGGATTTTCGTGAGCTCCATCAGTATCTTCTTGAAACAAATTTCAGCCTAAGCATTGATCACTTCACGTTTGATCAGAATGTAGACTGTCTCAGCGAATTCCAAGCATCTCGAATACTCTTCAGGTTACAGGTAAGAATTATTTCTGAATTCAAAATCAGAACATCGCTACTGAAAAGTTGCGTGAACGCTACTGGATAATTTACTCTTGTTGTCGCAGGATATCTCTTACGGGAAGGAGGTCAAGCCTGTCCAAGCTATCAACTCATTAGATCATGACTATCCTGACTATGTAGAATACACGAGTGAGAGAATCCGTGGCAAAGGAGTTCCGCTGGAATTGGATCCCGATTTTCTCGTATGCTGTGATTGCACGGATGACTGTCAGGTAACAGTTCTAACATTATGCATTCCGCGACCGCTGTAATGCTTCTGTCATCAATAAAAATTTATCTGATTTGTTGGGTAAACTGTAACGATTGCGATTTCAGGATAAGCTCAAATGTGCTTGCTGGAACTTGACTTACGAAGGGTATCGCAAAACCCGTGAAGTGAAAGACTTGGACGAAATAGGTTACAGCTACCGACGCTTGAACGATCATATCGTTTCTGGAATATACGAATGCAACGTTCGGTATTACAGCACGCTCATTTGATATGTGATTAAATGAGCTAGCTATGGAGTTTTAAATTGTAAAAATAATCTTGATTCTGTTTACGTAGGTGTAAATGCCGGAAAACTTGCTTGAACCGTGTTGCCCAAAACAAGATGAAATGGATCTTACAAGTTTTCAAAACAAGTAACAAGGGTTGGGCCATAAGACCCTTGCATGACATTCCAGAAGGTTCCTTTATTTGTGTTTACGCTGGACAGATTTTAACAGAACAGGGTGCAAATGAGGTAATCAGTCGCAATGCACATGAAGTTATACTTTTTATACCAATATTTTGCCGATTCATGCGATATTTGGGAATTTTACAGGATGGTAAAAACTTCGGAGATGAATATCTAGCCGAATTAGACTTCATAGAAGTCTGCGAAAAATATAAGGAAGGATACGAAGAATCCTGTGTCGATCCTGAGGCATCCTTCATCGATCTCGTGGATGAAGATAATAAAAATCAAGGTAAGTGCAAGAAATATGCTTCTCCCAATAGCAGTGATCATTCATCATTGGCTTATACAGGCATCAATGTCGCACAACTTAACATGGTTTCAAAGTATATTCTGTGCTTCCAGGTGCTTACGACTCGACAGGTAGAGTGGAAGATGAGGATTCGAATGACGGTACATAAATATAGTTTTATGCTTTGACAGATACTCTTAGTTAGCATGGAATAATGGGAAGTACAGTATACTGCGGTAACTACATCGACTGCACTCTTTCATTCCTGTACAGGCTCTCGGCGGCAGCCGTCTAGATTTACCGCAAAACCTATTTCCGAAATTCAGTTGCGTAGGAAACCCAGAATTGACCCAGACCTAAGTACTAGGGACTACTACAAAGAAGGGGAACAGTGTTTCATCATGGATGCCAAGAGTATTGGCAATATTGGTCGTTATCTGAATGTAAGTTGCAGTTGCTATACATTTTAGCCTTTTGTTCGGGCTTAGTGAATCAGAATTAATATAATTGTATGCAATTTATATTCCTTATCCTAGCACTGCTGTAGTCCAAATGTGTACGTTCAAAACGTATTCGTCGATACTCATGATGCCCGTTTTCCATGGGTTGCTTTTTTTGCGTACAAAACTATAAGAGCTGGAACTGAAATGACCTGGGACTACAACTATGACATTGGTAGTGTTCCGGAGAAGACACTTTATTGCCAGTGTGGATCGCCTGATTGCAGAGGCCGATTACTATAAACGGCTTATTTTTCAGTATATTTTACATTCTAACAAACCAAAACCTGAAGCTCTTTTTCTACATTCTTGTCTTGTGAAGGTACTTGTAGTTTTGGTTCTATGAACTACTGGCAGAAAGTTACTGGCTCCGTTCATTCAAATGAACAAGTAACTATTAGTGTGGTAATTATGGTATAGGTAATGCTATACAACTTCAACTATCTTGATAGTCTTCTGCTGGATTCTATTTTGTATTATATTGTATGTGACCAACTATTGCCCTAATATTAAACAAGTTCAGTCAAACCTAATACCATGCATAAAGCCGATTTTTTAGGAATATACCAAATTTATTCCTTCAATGAAATGCAGTGCAAGAATGGTTTAAATGCATTTTGGATTTAACTAAAACTAAACACATCATAATAGGTGTCGACGAGTCCTTTGAGTCGATCCTTTGCTCCCGGAGTAAGAGAAGCGTTTTGTCAGCCTTTTATATTACTACACCATAATTTGTAACGTTGATCCATTTGCGCATATGATTTTACAATAAATACGGAAAGTTCGTTCACACCAATGTGGAATTGAATTTTTAAAGGTCAAATTTCGCCTATGCCGAACTGCAGGTTCACACATCTTTAATTCTTTCTGTGTTTACACTGTAGCAGTCCCGAACCATTGAGAAAAATTGTAAAATTCTGGCGGAGAATTCAAACTTTATGTTGACTTAATTTTTTTTGCATGTCTGGCAGCATTAAATCTTTGATTAGTTAAGCAGTTTTTGTCTTCCAAAAGCAACCTAGTGATGGTGGTGCAATTAAACTTTTTATTGTTTTAATTTTATGATTCGCTAAGTTACGAAGTTCAGATAGAATATTCTTATTACCGACGTTAGCCGACACGGCTTTTTTCCTGGACAGACAGCTAGTCGTCAAAGAAGAATTTATCGAAATGGAATTTACATTTTGACGTCTGCAGTTAATAATCTTATGGATTGATTGTTTATCTTTAATAGTTTTGTTACAATAAAGCAAAATTGCTCTACACACGTCAGATACAGTCAGCTTGTAGTGCAGTTTTGTCAGACTGAGGTAAGGTAAAAAAGAGTAAATTTACTGGGTATGACTGAAGAGGAAAATCTTATTTACTGGCTTGGTAAATCAAATACATATATTATTAATTTCAGATTTAAATAAAAGTTTTTTCAATGGAAGCTAGTAATACAGCTACAAGCGCTAGTAGCATCAGTGCCCGGACCAGCAGGCTAACTGTTGAGGGAGTAGGTGCAAGGGTCATTCGTGGACCTGATTGGAAATGGGGAAAACAGGTAAAATGGATTTAGACATCTTCAGTCTTACGCATCGATATATTTTGTAGTGGAACCACTGGTTCGAAATTTTATATTCTTTCGGACAAGGATCAACTTTTTTGACTCAAAAAGTAAATTGAAAATTAAGTTCATGCTATTCATAATTTTGTTTCTAGGACGGCGGAGAGGGTCACGTGGGCACCGTAAGAAATTTCGAGTCTCCGGAAGAAGTTGTTGTAGTTTGGGATAATGGAACAGCAGCTAATTATCGCTGTGCAGTGGCATTTGACTTAAGAATTCTTGACAGCGCTCCTACTGGTAGGACGATTACTATAGAATATATTTGAAATAAGTTCTATAAACATAGTTTTTGCAGTGTTAGATGCATATATTTTTATGTAGGCGTGAAACACGATGGGACTATGTGTGATACTTGCCGCCAACAGCCGATATTTGGGATTCGATGGAAATGTGCAGAGTGCTCCAATTATGATTTGTGTTCAGTTTGTTATCACAGCGATAAACACTCATTACGGCACCGGTTTTCAAGAATTACAACGCCGGAAAGTTCAAGGTAACCATAGAACCAGCTCGTGTATCCATTAAAGTATTTCTAGATTGCGTAGTACACTTCATCATGCTCATGTCTTACTTATTTAGAGTAATTGTGGAGCCTCGTCGAAAAAGTAAGAAAATTGCGGTCCGAGGACTTTATCCCGGAGCTAGAGTTGTCCGTGGTGTAGACTGGCAATGGGAAGATCAAGATGGTGGGAATGGGAGACGGGGAAAGCTAACCGAGATTCAAGACTGGTCTGCGGCAAGTCCAAGGTCAGCAGCGTACGTTATATGGGATACAGGGGCTAAGAACTTGTACCGGGTCGGCTTTGAGGGAATGGTGAGTTCCAGTTTACTGAATTTTTTGCACGTGTCAAATTTTGTTTCCCACACATTTCCATGATCTCTGCAAAATGCCGATTTATATTTCTAGGCCGATCTAAAAGTCGTAAATGATGCAAAAGGGGGTACATACTACCGGGATCATTTGCCATTGCTGGGCGGAGAAGGGCCGCGCAGTGGAATAACTAGGATACAAGTTGGTGATCAGGTAAGGGAACTATTGAAATGAAATATTAATTTTATCATTGTAATAAGTCCATGTGTTAATTATTTGGGATTTTAATGATCAAAGGTGAATATTGACCTGGAGCTGGATGTCGTTCAAAGTTTGCAACATGGTCACGGAGGTTGGACTGATGGAATGTACGAATGTTTGGGAACAACAGGAACTGTCGTTGGAATCGATGAGGATCGGGATATTGTGGTTGCGTATCCATCTGGGAACAGGTAGGAACTGAATAATAATTATATATTTTCAGCCAATTACTACTCGTGTGTATTTTCGGTAATTAAGTTGTTGATGACACATGAAGATGATTTTTTTACTATATGATTTTAGATGGACCTTTAACCCAGCGGTTTTAACCAAAGTGATAGTCCCAGGGGGTACTTTAGGGGCAACTGCAGTAGGGACAAACGAAATATCAGGAACATCAGAAACTCCTGGAGAAATACGAGACACGTCTTCCGCTTTCGTTGCTGGTGACGTAGTGCAGATATGTGCGGACTTGGAGCGGATCAAGATACTCCAGCGTGGTCATGGCGAATGGGCGGAAGCCATGTTACCGGTAACCATTTTTTTTTAAACAGGGATATTATTTAACCTAGTTCTGTTGTTAAGTCATTATAATCACATATATTTCTTGGACAGACATTGGGACGAATAGGACGAGTGCAACAAATCTACCACGATAACGATTTGAAAGTTGAAGTTTGTGGAACTTGCTGGACATATAACCCTGCAGCTGTAACAAAAGTTTCTTCATCAGATGGAAATTTACCTGGTTCTTCAAGTGGTGGTAGGTCACCTAAACATTTTCAAGCTGTAATGCTAGATGCACTGCATTTAACGGTACTAAAAATAACTTGACAATTTCAGAGCGATTGAGTGCTTTACTCAAAAAATTGTTCGAGAACCACGTCACTGGTGATGCAAATGAAGAACTGGTGAAAGCAGCAGCTCATGGAGACTATCCAAAATGTGAAGAGGTATGTTAGATTCCATTCTTTTTAATTCTCTTTTAAATTAGAAAATTGCTTTGAGAACAAAGTATAATTTTGTTTCGCAGATTGTAAAACGTGGCGAGTGCAATGTCAACGGCGTATTTTCCGGTCACACCGCTTTGCAAGCAGCAAGCCAAAATGGACACTTGGAAGTAATACGGATTCTTCTAAGCCACGGGGCTGATCCAGAAATTGAGGACCGTGACGGAGGTATACCCTTTCAACTTTACTGATAATTTTACTAATCTAGTGCAAACTTTGCAAATTCAACGCTAACTCTTAATATTTTGTAGATCGGTGCGTACACCACGCAGCATATGGAGACGAGCCGGCTGTGATTGAAATCCTGGCTCAATCATCTGCTGACCTCAACGCGAGGAACAAACGAAGGCAAACTGCTTTACACATTGGCGTCAACAAGGGATTCCTCGGTGTCACGACCACCCTTTTGCGGCTCGGTTGTCATCCATCCCTCCAGGTATGCATTTTTTTATCATACCGCCAATCAAGTACAACAAAGTCACCCACTCAGAACAATAATAAACGAGGACTTCATTTTTAGGACGATCTAGGTGAAACGCCGCTGCATCTAAGTGTTTCCAAACGAAATGAGACAATTCTCTCAATCTTATTGGATCATGGAGCAGACGTCACTCTAACTAATAATAATGGGTTCAACGTACTTCACCATGCTGCTCTTCGCGGAAATCCAAGGTAAGCTCAACATTCTTTATTCCACTGTCAGTTTCACTGACATACCTGTCAAACCTATTAGAATATTTCCCCTACACACAACCCAAAGAAAGCTTTCAGTAACCAGGGCTTTTTCTACCCTATACCTATTAATAGGGAATCCACTGTCCTAGAACAATGCTTTAAAATAAGCTATCATAACCATCAGTAAGCTAAATCATTTATCAGTAATTTATTCACTTAATCGCTGATTTCGTTCTCATTTAGACACTGCATGAACCATTTATAGTAAAAGTTCATTTAATAGGTGTCTTGAAACTAACCCCCGCACTCCAGAAGGCTTTTGACGTAGGTAGCAAGACTCATATACTTCGTAGTCATCGAGAAGAAACTTGAAGAGCCACAATGGATTTGTATTGATTCAAATACCGTCAAGAGCTTATAATAGTAAGGCAATTCCTCTCCGTTTTATGTTTATTTTGAGTGTTATCAAAGTTATTTTGGGGCAAGTCATTCTGAGATGTATGATCCACTCAGTTTGGTTGACGGAGTCAATTTATCGGTGCAATAGTGTAGCTGGTACGCGGGATCGTCGTATGAGTCAACGTAGAATAACCGAATCCCTCACTCAAGGGTAGAGTAGAGGGTCTTCTCCGGAGGCATACGCCAACGAATCAACAAATGCTCTACAAGTCTTAAAACATAGTATAAATTCCAACTCTCCCTATTCTGAATTCTCGAATCTCCTTTTAAAGAGAGGCCTACATTAGATAGACACCTATACGAACGTGGCTCAGAGGAGTAATGGGCATTACTGATTTAGACAATCATGTCGTAAAGTGATGGCCTAGCTTTGACTTGAATTAAAACCAAAGTGGATTCGCAGATTCAACATACAAGACTCCCGGGACTCATTAATTTCTAACCAAGCTTTCCCTCCAGTGTGTACTTTGTATTTACCTTGGACGCTTAACTTATTCTGCCAAGCTTCCGCTTCGCCAAGTACAGTTACAGTCTTCAAACTTAGTGGCACATGATGGTGATAGGCAGTTGTTAGTTAGTATGTAGCGGCCATGTCCGGAGATTTGACCCGCTTATAATCGTGGTAGAGCTTAAATTTTACCTTTCAAGAGGTCGTGCCACCTTGTGCTTTACCACTTTCATTCTACCCTGGGAACATAAGGGGATATCGCTGTCATGCATGCACCAATTTACGTCTACTTCAACCGCTTTCACTCTTTCCCACTGCTTACGAACTAAGCACCCGAGACTTCCACAATCAAAATCACCTTTCATAGGGGTTCCCATAGATTTTGAGGCCTAAATGACACTGTCCCAATTTACTCCGACCGTTTCCCCCATGGTCAATTTTCGTGTCATCTATAGCAAGTTTAATGAGGTGTAGAAGTGCCCCTAGATTTGGCTCTACTTTCTCTATTTTCTCACGCATCCAAACGTCGTTTCACTTCATTTCAGACGTTCACACAAGTTTAAGGTCCAACTAGAATCCGGTTCAGCAGCTCTTTATCGCTCCCCCTTCTCGAATAGCTTTGATCACAAAACTGATCCTTTCATATTGTGCATTTCCCTCGTCTACGATTTACCATATGACTTCAACCTCAGCATATTAGAGACTATATTCTAGGAAAATCATTCCTAATTTTTACACTCCCTTCTGGCATCTCTTTAAATCTTTTCTAAATATCCTTTATCTTTAACACTAAAATCTGATAGTGGTTTCAAACCTAATCTGCCAATAAAGATTAGCGACGATCGCATTCTTAATTAGTCGATTTCGAAAACCCGTTCTAGCTTCACACGCATAGGTTTTTTTTTATTTTCGTCACAACGAGGTTGAAGGTTCTCTGGTGCATTCATGCCAGTAAGTTCGAACGCCTCTGATAGATTCGAATCATTAAGGTGTGTCACTCTCGTGAGGCCCGAAATCGAATTCTCTTGTCTCCACTATATTTCGCATTTACAATTCCGTCATTAACTCCTGCTCCAAACGAAGGTTATAATAGAGGTCGATTAAAGTTAACAAGCTTCTCAAATTACTCAATGAATGGAGTTTTTTCAATCATCTTTGAAACAATTAAACACAGTATAGATCCACGTGGGATTGGCAGATGCGCAGGGGTTTTATTGATCTTTAGTAGCTGTATTTTTACAATTCCAAAAAAGTCTTTAAATCCTTTATCCCTCACTATTGCACAGTTCCACGCAATTACTTGAAGCTTACCAGCAAGTACGCTACGTGTCGTAGACGAAGAGCAGGTGCAGACATTGATGGATGTTGAAATGTTGATACAAGCTGTTGTCTGACTTGAAATGTTTTTTAGTTCCGGCTCTGTGTAGGCGATGGGTTGAAAGATTTTTGAGCAGTTTTAGCTTCCAAATCCTGGGATGATAGATTCTTCTTCAGGCTGACTGAGCATGTTGATTCCAATGCCAACTACAGCTGGTTGAAGGGGACCAAATGTATGTTTGGAAACTTGGCCCAGTTTCAGCCAGCTAAAGCTGAAGGCATTATTTTTCTCAGTTACAACGTAGACTAGTCGGTCGGAATTATTATTCCCTCCTCCAAGGAAATCCTCAGAATCGCATCATCTTCATCCAGCATCCTCCTGAAATTCCAACCAAAGTATTATTGCCAAATTTTGTATGCCCCGAGGTAAATCCTTTGGATTCTACTCCCTTCACAACTCTTAGTCTAGTCCTTTAATCCTACAGTGCGAATTTCCCCTTGTCTAGCTTAAAAGCCTCAAAGAAGAAAGGAAAAGATTTCCCTTTGAAGTCCGACCCGCTCAGTCTCCCGTTTGGGAAACCATTAGATTCTTCATAGTCGGATTGTATACGGGTTTATTGCGGGTATTTCAAGTTCCTTCAGCACGCTATACTATCTCTCTCACCCATTCTTCCCTTCTGTAAATACCAGAAGAGTGCCTACTGATTGTTTCCAGGCTAATGTGTTTGCATTGTGGATGGGAATTTTCCTTCGTATCTATCATTTCTCCCGAATGTATGCAAATTGAAAGCTTGAAAGGATTCGTAATGTCCGTAGGGAGGATCCTCAACTTTACAAATTTTAATACCAGCCAATAATTGGTCAGATTATTGGAATCAGCATATTATTCCACCCAAAGCTCCTTTCTCCACGCATTTCCTCTCAAACTACAGCAAATACATTCCTACAGTTATCCATCACACTTTCTCTCTTCCCCCATTCCAGATTCCAGCTCATAGGCTAGCATTCTGCTAACTTGCGGTTTTCTCCTAGACGACGAAAGATTAAGGAACATTTCCCATCCCTAGATTCCTGGAAGTTATTGGATGTTCTGGAATTTGCAGACCCGAAACTTTCCATGCTTCTCTCGACTAGCCCGAGCGTTGGCTCTGTAGTTGATCGATATTTTCAAGAGTTAAGGGAAACCGATTAAAGCATAAATCTTTCAGAGACAGACAGATTTAAACAGCGTGTGTGATGTTCAGAGCTGGCTTCCAGCACCATTTCTACATAGCATGTTTGATTTGTTGCAGACTCATGGAAGGATTTTATTAAAAAATCACTCCCTGTCCTCCGAATTTCTGAAATTGAGGCGAAACCTATATAGATACCGCAAACTTTATGCTTCCGGACTAGCAAACTCCCACTCGTTTCCAATTCCCAACATCCACACAACTTGGAATAGCTTTCCAAAATCACAATATTTGTCCCAACAAACTTGGGTATTCATAGAGTGAGGAGGTGTAAGTTGCGGTTAGCCCTGTTTAGAGCCTAGCCGTACAACTTTTCCAAAATCTTTACCAAAAATTATACAAGCTAGCTGGCTCGCTACATCCTTGATTTTCTCCTTCCTTTGAGTCAAATATAAATACCCAAGTCACGCTTCCCGCTCTACTCAACCTGACTACAAATGAATTGCCTCCAGGAAATCCTCTCTCACTTTCTCCACCAGTTCTAGCCCCAGAAGCTCCTATTTGTCTTTCTCCACTTTCTCCTCTACTTTCTCCCTCTCTCTACTTCATCAATGCTTTCATATTAGTTCGTTCGGAAAATTTCTAATCGTCCTCCCAAAGCCTCCGATATTGCCCTCAGTAGTAACTTCTCTGAGAGCTTCTTCCCATTCCGTACTAGGCCTGTGCTTTTCAACAACATCTTCCAACTTGATTCGCTCCCATCACCCCGCAGAAAACATCCTCAAACTTATAACGACCCGACTTAAGTAAGCTTCTCTTGGTTAACTCCACGACTTTTAGTCCCGTCAGCCTTCCAACTTCTAGAAACATGAGACATCCACAAACACACTTATATTCTTTTAGAAAGTTACCATTCCGGCTTCCTGGCTACCCACACAAATAATAAACCGACCAACCACCGGAGAAAGCGCTCTCTCTCTCTCTCTGCACAGGATACTTAGGGACGTGATCGTAGGAAACTAGAAACCCTGGAGCGTGTGTGTCCAATAACCAACTACGAGCAACTAATAGTGAGGTGGGAAGGAGCACGACAGATGAGATTCCACTATCGAGTTACACAAGTAAGTAACGAGTAAGGAGAGCAAGAGAAAACAAGCACTCCTTGATTATTGTCACAGACAGAGGCAGACAAATAGAAGAAAGATTGTTTCCCGTCCATTTATATGCTGGGAAAGTAGTAAAACCATGATAAAAATTGCGTGTCCAATACATTCACACTGTGAAACTAATAATTTCCAAGCACGCAGGCATCAATTATGTTATAGCTACCATTCAAATCCATGTAAACAATCATTCCAAATCCTAGCCAGCCTTCATAGATAACATCTTACAATAATTTTTATTGCCCCCTGCTACCCTATCAGACCTTCTAAGATTGCCTAATATATCTACCACCAACCCCAGTCACAAATTTACTCCAACTCCCAGACGTAACGACTTTTCAAAACCTTCCCAAGCATCCTTCCCGCTTTCTTTAGCTTTCTCTAGCTTTCTTTAGCCCTTGCAGCTTTCTCCCTATGACTTCCCAGGGGGGACTAGACGATTACATTTTCCCATAGAGGTGAATCCAGTTCCAGTTCATAATGAGCGAGTCCGTATTCTTCTAATTCAGCGGATTTGGATTGAAAGAGTTGATACAAGGATTGCTCTGAATGCTTCCGAGCCTTTTCCTGATTTACATCATGCATGTGTTTTTATATCCTTGGAATCAATAACAGGGACCCCGTAGTTGCGGAAATGGAGAAAATCTCCAAGGAAGTCTCTGTAATGGATCCCATACTTTACAACCAGCAACTCCCATGTTTGCCTTTCTCCATGGCTTTCCAATGTAATTCCTCATAAACACGAATAACCTTCCCAACTTCTTCTTCCCAACCTTCTCTCCCAACAAACCCAGGCACAACCTCAGAGTATTTCCAAAGTAATTTTCCGTCCTATGAACCGTAGAAAAGTAAGAACTCCATTTATGAAGGATTCAGAAGGTGGGAGAAAGTAGCATCGAGTTGTAATTAGGTAGATTATTCCCCTACAATTTTCAAACTCGGTAATTTCGTAAAAATAGTTCCCTGGACTAATCGCCAAGGAATTGTCCTGGGATTTGGAAGAACGCCGTAATCAGAGGTTAGTGTGAAAAGAGTAGGGTTCGGAGTAGGATGAAGGTAGCAAAGATTCTCGTAGTCAGTGCCAACACCCTCTGAATGGGTTAATCAATGTCTATTCTTTGATAAATTCCCGTCAGTGTTAGGGGGATATTGCAAAAGTTTCAGAAGAAGAGGAAACATTTACTCGATGATTAAAACGATATCGATTTTCCGTTAGCTGCTTTACCTTTCTCTCTCTCAAGAAGACGCTCTTTGAAACCCGCGCTGAATTTTAAGTTTTCATCCAGACTCACAGTAATTCAAGGATAGATAATACCCTACACTATCATTCCTCACATCCCTGCATCTCCTCAAGCCACCGAAAACTCGTCCGTCTTAAATCCTATAGTTTTCCCTCTTTTTCAAACCTAGCAAACAAGAAAGAAAACCCGGCAACTTGTTTCCAACCAGTCCCGTTAGTTTCGTATCTATCGATTTTTACAAAATTCCTCCTTTAGTCTCCACCATTTCTCCCTTCTTCAACCTTCTCTCCCGAACCTTTCTCTCTCTTCCTTGCCCAGCCTTCCAACTTCTCCTCCACAACGTCTCCCAGTCTCCAGCTCTGGATCCATGCTTTGCTTCCTTTCTCCAGACTCCCCTCCTCCACACCCCAGATGATGTGGCCAGATGGTATTATGCCAGCTCTCCAAACCATCCAACCGCTTTCTAAAAGGGAGAAAGTTCTAGGGAAAACGGCTATGTGCTTCCGCATCCACCCCTGCTTTCTCCATATACATTAGCGTCCTTGTTTCCTACAATCCAAGAAATCCAACTTCCGTCCTCTTTCTTTTCCTTGCTGGAGCACAAAAACTTTCACCCCGAAACTTTTTTCTCATTTTTTCAACTTTTTTCCTCGTCACAAATTCTTCCTTCTTCCCTTGCTTCGTATATATATACTTTTATTCAATATCAACTCATATTCTTACAATAAGACCTCCGTCTCCCCTCTGTCTCATGGAATCCATGCACAAATCCTACGCGGACAGAAAAGTATGAAAAGTAATCCCTTATCCCCCCTCATCCTCCTTTCTTTCTCCATTTCCCTTTACAAAAGTTAAGGTATTTTCTGATTAGCCTGTCACAGTTCTTCTTCAATCTTTTTTATTCCCATATTTCCATGTCAGTTTACTGTTCCCACTTTTTCCAAGCCCTGTAAACAGCTAAATTCCTTCCCATGATTGATGTTCCGCATTCTTGGGCTCCTTCCGTCCGGTTTTAGAACCTTATCCCCCGCATTCCTCCTCCCGAAGACAAGCCCAACTCAGGAGTACACCAAACTTTAATTTACTCCACATTAACCTTTCTCTTCTAAAAGAGAACTTTAGCGGAACGTGCCAATTGATTGAGCCATAATTTCCTTACGGACCCTATCCTTGTACCCTCAGAAGAGTAGGCCGAAGGAGAGACACAAATCCAAACAAAGACTTGTTATCACTTTCAAACCAACCAAACTCCCACTCCTCCAAGCCTCCCACTTATTCCCCCTAAAGATTGATTGACTGGCTCGAGAACAAAGAGCTTCAAATGCTAGCGAGTAAAAGTCAGCGCGTGACATTTTCTTATGGTTTGTATTGTTCAACTTTTCTCCCTACCACCAGTAGCAGAATGCTAAATCCGAATCACGTATTCACATGAGCTGCCCAGATGACCACAAACTTTTTTCTTTCCGCTCAACCCAAGCTCTAGCCAAAGGAGTGGCCATTAGCTTACCATGTCAAAAACTCAAACTTGCATACGCACCTCCTCACTCGCATGTATATTTAGCCCTGTCGTAATTGCCATTATATAAACCCTTCAGGCCTTGGACTTAATTTTTAGGGGAAAAGCCCGCTCTTTTTAATCCAGACGGCCTCATTTTACCCGCAAAAAAACACCCAATTCATGTCCCTATATGTGTATGAAATGATGGATTAGATAGGAGAGTGAGTGGAAGTTAAGGGCTTTCAAGGAACATAGAGGAGAGGGCCGGAGGCTTTGTAGACTTGTCCACTTCCATGTCGGCCTCCTTTGAGTTTAATGTGCCTCAATGCCTGATTTTGACGTTTCAATCCTTCATGACGGGACATAATAATCGAGTTATCGGGAGCGACATAAAGAGGCCTCTGTATAAATGTCCATCAGAGTCCTCTGTATTTTCTAGTACGTCTCTCGCAACCACAATGAATTCAATAGCAAGAAACAAACCAATCTATAGCTTCCCCCTTACGCGCCTCAATAATACCCGCTTTCTCCATCATCTTAATCTTAGGACGAGACAGAATATCACTATAGAAGTCTCAGACTCTACCTGTTTTCTTCACGAGCATTACTATCACCCGCAAGCAATCCACCACCCAAGTCGTTAAGGTGCAAACCAAGTTTCCACCCCGACTTTCTCCAAGTCTTCTACGGCGTCTTCATCCTCTTTTTTGCACTTTCACTCAATTTTCAATCTTGCACAAATCCCAGGCTCTGCCCTCTTCTCCGCTACATTTAAATCAGGTAGGAATCCAGGTAAATTCCGCACAAGCATGTACCGGAAATACAGTATCAGAGTATTCTCTTCTTTTCCAATTATTTCTTCATGAAGAGGGAAAGGAGAGGATGAGTATATTAATAATGTACAAGCGTAAAATTCTGTCAACAGTCCTGTTCAGATCAATTGTAAATCAGGTAAAAGCAAGTAATCAAGTTAGAGTTTTAAGACGGTGAAAGTCAAAAGTCAGCTTTTGTCTTTTGAAACCAGTTCTGTCTCTCTTTGCCTCTCCGCTTATATTTATGTGCATCCGCTCTGTGTGAGTGTAACCGTATATTTCCAGGATAGTGCTCCTTGCCAAACGTCGATACCGCAAATCATGTAGTCTCCTAGGATTCTAGGAATGTTATGATTAAGTGAGGACAGGATGGAGTTTTTTTTACAAATATTTAATCTAATCAAAATCTAATATATGAATATTTCTCAAAGAATTTTCAACTCCTCTATTAGATTCTTTTACGGTTATTCAAAATTCTTGCAGTCTTTGGATATTAGTTTTGCGGTTCACTAAAAACTATCCCTCACTCCAGTTAGATAAACCTCTCAAAAGAATTTCATTTCTCATTCTTCCTTTCTCTCTTCCATTTTCCATTTCATTCCATTGTAGAAGAGCAACTTCTACGTAGGAGTTTTGTATCTTGCTCTCTGTACAGCAGCTTCTAGTCTAATCTCTTCGAGCTCGATTCCAGATTCTTGACAGCTGCTTACTTTCTCCTTACTACTGCTTTTCCTAGTGCTTCCATAGGGAGCTTTTCCTCTACTACTTTCTCCTATTCCTCCAACTTACTTCCATCCTCTCTCATCACAAATTCCAGAAAATAGTCTGGAGAATATTTTCAAAGCAGTGCTAATTGTTGAAAAAACAACCAACTGTTCTAGAAACCTAGCAATTCTCCCAGTTCGCCTCCTCCTCAAGCCAAAATCTCGACATTATCAAAAATTTCTAATCTCCACTGACTCTGTCCTACAGTAGTTGGTACGCGGTGGAAAAATAGGGCTAAATGTTAAAATAATTCCGAGAGTTTCACATGTGAAGGGCGTGCTGTATGTTTTCTCCTGACAGCGTCAGAGTATCAGAAGGCTTATAGCTGTTGTCGAGGCTAGTCCAAATAATTCCACAGGAATCCGGAGTTCACTTCACTGATCCCACAATTCGTCTCTTCCAAACAGCAAGTAGCCGTTTTTTGTATTAGTCGAGTGTATTTGTGTGATGATGATTTATATTTAGCTTGTCAGATCTTTGTGTGTTTGCAGAGTCAGTGTAGTAGCTTCTGCATGTGTTTAGGCACGCTAAAGATTATATTCCAGGCAGGGGTGAGTTAAAAATTCTGGAGAAAGTTTACATGCTCTTTACGAAAAGGGATTTTTTTAGCAAATAGCTGAAAGAGGATAAGCAGAGTGTGGAAATGTATAAGAAAATCCTAGATTTTTGGCGGGTTGGCAAGTTTCAAAGTCTGAAAATACAGTGTAAACTGTTGTGAAAGCTTGTTTCCGAATTGGAATCCCGTGTCTTGAAGAACATGATGTAAGAAGAAGAAAATAAGAGGAAGAAGGAGAAGGAAAAGTTATTTTTAGTGTCAGGAAGGAATCTAGCGAGAGAATGAGCTTGTGGGAGTCATAGCCCCCGTATAAATCCACAAAGTAAAATTTTCTCTTCTGGACGCCTGTGGTCGCAAGAGGAGTCGAATTTCTGGTCGCAATTCTCGGCAAAACCAGTTTTAGTAGCGAGGGCTTCTGTGCTAGAGATGGTGACTAGGAGCGCATGTCGGCAATGAAGATCATGGGAAAACCTCTTGGAGATCCCTATACTTTCTCCCATATGAATACCTTTCCCCAAAGTATGTACTATAACTCCCTCCCCTATACTCCCAAAACCATCTTTCCCATACTCTTCTAGTAATCTAGTCAAACTCCTCTCAGTAGTTTCTTCCTCCCTTATTTCTCTTCTTCCCTAAAAGAGCTTATACGTGTGCCTGTACTTTCTCCAGCACCACTTCTTTACCTTTTCCTACTTTCCCTCTCGCCTATCCTCCCTCTCCCCAGCTCCACATCTTTCTTTATGTATTTCACTCCCTCACTCCCCTCTTTCTCCAACTTTCTCCGCTCTAGCATATGAACAAGAAAACGCTTTAAGCCCTTTTCCATCCATATACCCAAAGACCTAAACCGAACTAGAATTGCAACTATAGTTACCTTGTAGGAAATATTTTACTCCAAAATCTCCAGCTTGCTTTCTCCAAGAAATGTTTCCCGGGCCAATTCCTTCTTTTCCAGCTCCCCCTTCCTCTCTACCTTTCTTTCCTTATCTCATTGATTTCTCATTTCGAGGATGAGACTAAGAGTCATTGCGTTTAATTACTCGTCATTCTTGATCGCTATCCTCCGTCTCTAAGCTCGCAGGATTACGTGAAGAAATTTTCCAACTCAGCTTCCACTCAATCCTACCGCCAACCTACCAACCATATTCCGGCCTTTGAATGATTGAAATGCGAGCACTAGCAGTTCGTGCGTGAAAATTTCCAGCCATTCTAAGAAATCCTCCAACGTCTTCTTCTCCAACCTCTTTGATCATTCTCCATACAGCCATGCATGAATTCATAAATAATCATGCCCAAGCCATCAAATATTGCCAAGGTTTTACATGCTAGAATTTTCACCATTACGGATCCATAGCAAAGTAATCGGCTGGGTATTTTGAATTGAAATACCGAGAAATAAAGTATGAGCACAATCATTTAAATTCAGCCCTAAATACATAATTCCAAGGGCGGTGTCAGCCAACCTCTTTTTGGTTTTCCACGTGCCCTTATAACCAAACAACAAAGACGGATTTTTAAAACATCCTCCATGCTTCAACTTTCACCACTCTCACCTGTACCTTCATGTAGCTAATCCTTCACACTCTCCCAGATTATTCTCCAGGTAGAAACAATCGCAGAGTAAACCAATAAAGATGGCCGGCCGCTGTTACGTACAACTTTCTAGGAAAGGTTGATACACAAAAAGAAACTTTCAAAATAATCTTTTCCGCAATTAAATTCTTCGAGAGTCTGAAATTTATGTCCATGATTTGTCGTCCCCCTTCTCGTTAATTATATGAGCCTATAGGATTTTAAATTATCCCGAGTTCCAACTCGTACGTGTCGTCCTTGATTGCCCTTAGCTTGTATAGCTCCCGATTTTATTGCACCCTCCGACTGACATTAACCTTTTTACGTGGAGCATATAAACGCCACAATTTCAACCCGTTCAGCTTCAATCTACCCTTCATCCCTCTCCCGTTCGCTCCAATGGCTATAGTAATAGCAATCCTACTTCACTAGTGGACGTGTGATGATGGTGATTTAGAGAGAGTGTTTTGGCTCCTAGAATCCTGAAATGGTATTTAACCTGGGGTGTGGTTAGTATTTTAGTTTATTTACGGCTCTCTCCCACATCCTCCCGCCGCCCCTCGAGCTGGAGAAAGTCGTAGATCCAACAACCTAATGCAGTCTCCCTTCCAACAACCTCCCAGTTTATTCAACCATTCAAAAGTATTAGCTCTCCGAATCCTCCGATTTGCATTCGTAATGATGACGAAGGAGAACTAAACAAATCCTTCACCCATCTCCGTCAGATACACACTTACCTACTCCAGCCGCTTTGTGACGGCTGTTGCTGGAATACATCCGCAAAACTTTCTCTTCCAGCCCTGTATGATTGAAGGGTACAAATGATGGGAGAGTTGATGGGAAACCCGCTCTCCCACCCATCCCAAGTAGTGGATAGTCTGACAAAGAGAAAGCAAACAAGCTGACTGATGCTCCTTCACCTCCCTGTTACGGAGCGTAAGCATCCAAACAAGCCAATGCAGAGAGGGAAGCAAGGCAAGGAGAAAGCAACTCTAGTCCATGTAGCATATACAGTTCAAGTAGCGGAGAAAAGTAAAATAAAATGAGAGCTAAACTAATTTGTAATAACTGCTGATGGATGCTATATTGAAAAATCCATCTCCAGTTCTCAATCCCTTTCCTTCTTCTGACCAACCTTCCTTCTTCCTCCTCTCCTTTCTCTTCCCGCTTGACTAATGATCTTCCCTCCTCCGACACAGAAATTACAGTCTTTGTAGATATTTCTTTCCCTCCTTTTCCCCTTATCACCACCATCCACTGCAAACCGTCTTCCAAATAATTTTCTTGTCTTTCCTTTCTTATTTCTTCTCCAACTTCTTCATCTCTTCTTCCGCCGACACGCCAACCCTGCCAGACTTGTCGTCCACCCCAATGACGGATTATCTTCAGGAATTAAACCCGCAACATGTTTCCTCCAACTCATCATAAATATTTTACACTAATTACATTCAATCCTCCCGTCTAATTGCTTATCATCTCCCCAATTTCCTACGCACTCCCCCAAACCAACATGTCACTCTCTCCCTTTTTCTCATTCCTTCCTCCGGTTTTTATTTTAAACATCCAAGCTATTCTACATTCAACCATATCCGTACCATTCTTAACTTATTCCAGCCGACTAACGGCCTCAACCTTGTTTACACAAGCTCTGCTCCCGCCATGAGTAGTTATATTGTTAGATGCTTATTGTTTGGATTGAGGGCAAGAGTGAATATAGAGACCCGAAGACTTAAAAAGAATCAGGCTGTATAGGGATTTCGGATTCAGTTCAAACGACAAACCACAAGCCGTAGCAGGCCGTTTGCCTTGTTCGCCTTCTCCAACAATTTCTCCTCTCGGTCCCTGGCATCCACCATCTATCCTCAGAATGATGGCATCCGGGAGCTAGAGTATGCATTTAAACGAGCATCTTCCCGGCATCCTCTTCTCACTCCTACAGCATGGCAGCTTCCCTCGTACATGGCTGGTCTCGTGGTTATTGGAAAGATTCCCGTTAAGAATCCTCCTTCTTCCGATTCTCGCCCATTTTTTCTCCTTCATCCGCTACTTCCACTCTCATACTCGCATACTAACAATGTAAAAACATTGCTTTCAATCTACACTTTTATCCTCAACTTTCCCTGAGGTAAAATTGATATTGTAACTTTTCCCCTTTTCATCCATCCCCTCCTTCCACTCCCATAGATTCTATCAACATGTATTGACATAAAAGATCCTCTCCCCACGATTAATTCTCCTCAGCTTTCTTTTCCTCACTCTCATTCTCCAAATTCTTTCCATCTTATATCTCTCAACGACGACGCAACGAGCCAAACGGGGGTAAAACCAATTCCTTTTCTCTCAGTAATACGTCCAATTCAATATTTTTTAATTGTCTATCTTCCCATCCTCTTCCCTCCTCCTCCTTTCACCAAATCCTCTTCCAAAGTCATCTTCTTCTTGCCTCCAATCTTCCTCCTACCCCTCCCGTAAACAACAAGATACACACGTGACGCAGATGCTTTCTCCAACCACACTTTCTCTTTGCTTCCATGAAGGCGTTCAGGCTAAATCCAATCCAGTCTTATTTTCCTCTTGGTCGTACCATATTTTACGTTTTAAATTCCCGCGTGTACAAAAATTAAAACTTTATTCAATGAAAGGTACAAGTTAAGATCACATGACAATATTAGCATTTTCTTCCCGGGTTTTCTTCTTAGCATAAAACTCGAAACAAATATAAATACTTCCTTGATTTCTTGTATGATTTCTCCACTTAGCCTTCAATTCTAAGGCTAAGGTAAAAGCAAAGAGGAATCCACAATCTCCCCTACTTTTCTTACTCTGCCCGACTCCTCTTCTCTATGCCTCATCTTCTATTCTTGCCTCCTCTTTTGTATCTCAATACCCAAAGAATAATAGCAAAACGAACAAAACAAATCTGGCAACCAAAATAATAAATCAAACATTATAATCTCCCTCCATGAAACAAAGGAATAATAGACTCGGAGCAACTACACAGTCCAAGCAAACAGTCAACCTTTTATTTGGTCCCTATAGCTCTCCCCCGCTCCTTTCCTCCTAACTGTATGTCACTTAACTCCACGCTCCTCGAAAGTATATCTTTAGAGATTCTCCTCTTTGGGATTCCTTCAAAGAAATAATTCTGCTTTTCTGGCTCCATATAGAATATCCGCCAAACCCCCAACTCTTCTACACTTTCCACACGTTGTATATATATAGTTTCTTCTATCCCCCGCCAGCCAACTATAACTTTGAATCATCCAGTCCAGAAATATCCCAGCTCGCTAACTCAGTTTTAGTATTCAAGCTAGTAGAAGCCTATAGAATTTCTAGCATGCATTCCTGTACAAGTATCTCAAGCTTTAAATAACAAGTGAGGCTTGTACGCATCCAAGCTATGCATGAAAACCAGCAAGAGTGCCAATTCTAATAGAAACATGTTTCTTTAAAACGCTCTGCCCAGCAAACTTTACTTACTCTTCTTTCCCACAAGATTCATTCAATGGAGATTCATCCATTGCTCATCTATCCACACGTAATGAGCCGCTTCCCTTATCTTCCCCCGACCTCCATTCTCGTGACGCATTCCCTCAAGAGCCCTCCATACTTCATTACATTCCATACGAATTTATAACAATATGGGAAGTAAAGAAGCACGGAGATCGACATTGAGGCTTGTAATGATTCAATCAGGTCTCCATAGCCAGTTGTAAATCCTCTTCTTCTTCTTCAAGCTAAACTCAGCAGTAACTGAAACTCTTTCCTATTTTGGCACAGTACTTCAAACGGTTCACGGCACAAAGTAAATGCAAAAATCTACTTCATCTTCTTCTCTCTTTAATTAGAGCACGTAAAATTTAAAATAAGCGGGACATGGGTTCCAAGCTTCGCGTCCGACTGGGGTCGACAGGAACTGTGCTTTGGGATTTTAAGATTCAGTCGGTATGGCGACAGGATGATGGAGACAGTATATATATTACAAAGGAATCTTGGAATCTCTTCCACACAGGGCACACATGACTTAACAAGGAGGGGATTCTGTGTTTCAGCACTCCTCAAGCACACATGTGTTGGGGTGGAAGGGCACAACTGGGTCCTTGTTCATTTTCACATATGGTTTCCGTTTGCCGTCCCTTCTTGAGCTGGTCAGCTTCTCAGCCTTTTCCCTCCTTCCCAAGGGTGAGCTGCGAGTTCTGGAGGGCTCTCTTTATGATCTTTTACAAAGATGAATCCCTCAGTTCGTATCCTCCAACGTTTGTTTTAACTTGAATTAGTTGGCTAATGGGTTGAGGGCGATGTGCCTGATCTCAGGCTTAAGCTAGCCTCTGTCGCATTGCCTCATGAGTCCTCCATACTTCATTACATTCCATACAAATCTTAACAATATGGGAAGTAAAGAAGCACGGAGATCGACCATGAGGCACTCGTGTCCCGAGTGGGGTTTGCTCTCAAGCAAGCACTCACACATTTTCCCGGCTATTCCACAAGACCTTCTTCCAAGCCCTCCCGGAGCCTGGGACATGTCTCCTTTGGCGACTTTGCAAGCCAGCTGTGTGCTAAGAAGCGGAAATTATTAAATTATTCCTCCAAATTCAATCACTTCACCACAGCTTACACACGATCACAGCAGAATTAATTGCAGCGGCTATTAGAACCTTTCCAAATTTCCTCCAACAATATCATCTTCCACATCAGAAGCGCAAGCACAAGCAGTAGCAACGAAATTATAGAGCAACTCTGAACAGATTTTTTCAAATCTGAAATTGTATTGTTATTTTCAAAAACTAAAACCTACCAGACTATCTCTCTGTCGTATTTTCTGTCTCTACAAGATGTGATTGGATCAAGCTCTTCCCTCTTGCGGGGGTAGTAAGAGAAAATATTCTAAATTATTAATTTGCCGGTATAAATATTTGTAAATTATTATTTTTAAAATCTTTAATTCCAGCTCCTTGATTAGAGAAAGTCACGGGCAAAATTTTGAATCTCTCTGATTTCTTCTAGTTGTTGAAAAATTTCCAAGTCCTTTTCAAAAACTACTCTGGCTTTTCAAAATTAAAATCAAGAGTGGATTTCAAGAGATGTTTAAAGCTAGAAGGTTTGTAGGAGAATGATTTTCCAAATGTCTTTCTTCATTCTGGAAAAGTAAATGAAAGGATGAGCAAGACCTGAGGTCGTCTTTAAACACAAGTACAACAAAAATCCCAAACTAATATACTCCTTGGTTTTTTCGCTTATGCTATTCGGGAGGCAGTAAGTCACCCTCCGCTTTGCCCACAACCGGTCCGGGGTATAAATGTATAAATACAATAAATGAACTCCAGTTTCCAACTACCTTTTGCATATCTCGTCCACGTTTATAGGCTGTGGTGTGCTAAGAAAAAAAAATAAGACTACGTGGTTCAACCTCCCGTTTCCAACTTTTCGGATGCTCCAATCACGGCAGCCAGATGCTCCGCCAAGTGTGGTTCATGTCATTCCAAATTTGTACAGAACCAAAATAGATTCTTGTGTAAAAAAATTACTTTAAAACCGAATCCATCCTTCCCTCGTCTTCCCTCTCCTCTTCTTCTTCTTCTTCTTCATTTCTTCATGTGAGGTAGTCAACTCTTAACTTTAAGCCATCATCAGCTCCCAGGAATATTCGTATGAGAGACCGGTGAAGAAAACCTGGGAGAGATTCAGTTGAGGTCGACTCCCGTATCCGTATTATGTTATTATAACTACCAAAAATACCCTCCGCATCCTCCCATCCTCCTACCCGGGCCACTCAAAGACACATGTGTTCCCCTATATAAACTACGGACGGACATCCTCATATCTACAACGTTTACAAGCTTTAGGAGGACGCAGCCTTATAGTGCACTGCGTTACCGCATCATCCCTCCATGTGTTTCTCCTCCAATTCCCTATCGTAATAGTTTCGAGGAGAACGGCAGGAAACCGAGGGTCACATTAAACCTTGTCAGAATTTGAATCCAAGAAGGCGGCGTACCCAAAACATGAAAAACTTTCCACACCAAATTTCCATACTGCCAGCATTAAACAGAATTCGCTTCTAATTGAAAAACTTGCAATTGCTTGGGTACGTTGCTCGAAAACCAGGAATTACTACACGTTTACTTCACACATGCATTTCTTAGGGATAATCTAAAAGCAGCCCGCGCCAAACAGCCTAAGAAATCCTCCGAATTCGTTAGCTCCTGCGGAAACAGAATGACTGCCCGCTTTCAAACTCTCATCTTCGTCGACTCTTCCTTCCTTCTCTTTGAATCCTTCACTCATGGCTCGCGATCAAAGTGAAGCTGGGCTAATCTGATGCATCATTTTCAATACAAACTTGCATACATCCTTATTCAAACATGATCATTTTAGTCAGCTCTTATTTTCATCCCAACCTCCCTAACTGTCCACTCATTCCTCTCTCTCTCTCTCTCCTTTAATGCTCAAACATCAGATTAGGCATTCTTCTTCCATCCCAGTACCATTACATTGAGAACGATGATATTACAGTAGCTCCCTCTATAGATGTATGTTAATTGCGTCATATGCTTCCTCAATGATGTACGTTACTTGTGGTTCAATCCTTTATTTTCTCTCTGATTACAGTGCGATGCGGATCATTTTGCAAAAGCTCCCGAGGAGCTGGATGGTAGACGAGAAAAAAGATGACGGCTACACAGCCCTCCACCTAAGCTCGTTAAACAATCATGTGGAGGTAAGTGGATATAGGACACACCCGGGATTTCTTGTAATTGCAAGATGTGATCCCGAACATGGAAATTAACATTCACAAAGTGTACCCACTCAGTAGAGCATTCTTATGCACGTGTGAAAGCATTTTCTGATTCAAGAATTATTACTTTCTCCGCTCATTCCCTCTTCTTGACTTTCTCTTCCTAAGCTTTCCTCCCACATTCTTTTCTTCCACAGTCCTCCCTCAGCTCCTTTCTTCCTTATTGTCCAGGATGAGCAATGAATTTATTAACATTTCCATAAAAAACCAATGAGCATCTTCCGGAAGAGCAGTCATTCCTCACCAGGAAACAACCACAATCCCAGTCAACGCCACGCTTTTAAATTCCAGGCATGCAAATCCTAGAATGTCCCCATTAAAACCAAGGTATCCCCCTGAGGAAAGGGAATACAACAGGCTGCTCCCCTCACCCGCGTACCTTCAAATGTATAATTTGTAGCAGCCTTTCTCTACGTCTCCGAATCCCACCGTCCTTATCTTTTCTCCTTGGAGTTTTGGCAGATACGAGTCGTTCGAATAGCGCCAACTATGAAACTTTTCCTAAGGCTAGCTTTTAGAAAGCATAAGCCGCGAAAATTCAAGCAACTCCAAGCATCCTCCTTCCAAGACACCCGCAAACGTGGACGTTAATGCAATCAACCTGAATGTCATATGACTGTCTAATCATAATGTTGACCGTGGGCAGTATTAAATTCTCAGACTCTACGACGGACCAAAGTCTTAGTTTAGCTATCAAACGGACCCCGCCCTCTGTCTCCTCCCTCCACGGACATGTAATACAGCTCGCTAATCTTATTAACGTAAATGGTACTTGATGGAGATAAGACGAGTTGAACAAAGTTTCCTCTACACGTTCCCTCATCCTTCAACATATAATCCTCTTTCTCCCCAGCCAACTCTCCATAACTTTATCCCGCTAACTTAGTTCCTTAACACGCTAGCCCTAAGAATGATGAAAGAATTCCTCCGTCTTTTCCTCCTCCCCACCCACCCGCTCCCCCTTCTAAGGGCGTCTTTTATATGCAAGCCACATGCTCAACAAGAATATTAGCCAGCAACATTTCCGAACCAACTATGGACTTGTACCATTTAACTTTCTCCCCTATACCCTATCTTTATTTTCCCGGATAGTTTTCATAAAACTTTCATAACTTTTTATCCCGCCAATGAATCTCTTTTGACGTTCATCATGTAGATGTATGCTCCTGGCAGGGAGAGTACTTGGAAAACTCCTCCATCAGAATTCTAAATTATTCCAAGCAACAACCCTTGCCATGTATTCTACAATCCTATTCTTCCTTTAAATTCCTCTTTGAAGAAGAAACACAACTATTGTATTTTCCGGTCCATCATCTCATCCTTCTTCACAATTTCTCTACAAATCTCTCGCCTCTCCCCACCTTTCTCCACTTTCCCTTCCTATAACTTACTAGTTATATACCATTCTTGGGAATCGGCAATCGGAATCCAGTAGACCCGCTCCGTCTGAATGATGCAGAAACCCCGCCAAACTTTCTCCTCAAGGGATTCACCTTTAAATTATTCTCCATTTTCCCTTCAATCCAGCTGGGATTAGAGAAACTATAGCCGTCTTCTGTCCTTCCTTCCAGATACAGTATACCTGTTCAATACTAAGCTGAAGCACTTGATATTGGAATTTCCATTGAACAGAATAACTTAAAACGCCTTATATTCCCATTCCTCGGGTGTAAGGGAATGGCGATTCGCCTCCAAACTCCTCCTCCATCCATATTTAAGCTCTTCATATTTTATCGCACACATAACCCTATTTTCCCCTTTCTTCCCACAGTCTACATAGAGTAGATGCGGGCAAAGCATTAAAAAAGCTCAGGTATCCATCCACACACGCCCCGTAATCTTATAGAAACAAGGAAGAGGAGGAAAACTTACCCAACTCCGTCCTCTCTGCCGAGAAAACAAATTCCCGAAACTCCAATTTACCTTTCTTTTCTAATCCACCTCAAGGATCGGCCATGTTAGCGCAAAAGAGTGAATAAATTCAAATACTTTTCAACTCCCTCCTTTCCTACTCTACTTCTTCCAGCCATCCTTGGGATTCTTGAGAATATAGAAACCAACTTCCTTCCCAAACTTAGCACATTCCATTCTTGCTCCCCCTACCTGTAAAATTATATTTCATTTTTTCCATGTCGTTCCCACCTTTTTTCCAACCGATCCTACAGTCAAACAGCATACTTTTACTCTCATAGATTGCAAAAGTTATATCAGCACAGCAACATGCTTTTCCTTTTCGCAATTGTGCTATCCAAAGAGAACCGAATCTGGTTCTAGATTTCAGGGATACTGTCATCCAATAGTCCATCTTTGAATGAGAATCGACTTAAATTATGTTGCCAAGGAACGAGTACTTCGTAGTTTTTACTATAATAGCTTCTGGTCATACTGTCCGTACTGTATTTCACATCTTATTTGGTAAACTCCTGTTCTTCGGATCTATCTCCTTGGAGGATTTTAAGCTTTCCTTTGTCACATATTCACGGATTGTGAAATAACGGAGATGGAAAGGTGAAAGTTATTTATAGGATTTTAAACTTTGAATTTGGTTTCTCCTCTATTCTATTATTAGATTTAATGCTCATCCCGCAGCCGTCCAAGTAAACTAAAACCTCCTCCATCTCTTCCTCTTCATTCTCTCATGTAAAACTGAATTCACTTGTGAGAGCCCCAAAGATGAATCCCAAGAAGAGTAGGAGAAGACACCCTAAAACTAAAACCAGCCAGGGATCTTGTAGTAGTATTCCAATGAGAAAGATATGAGGATAGTGTGGGAGGTTTTCATGAGTTTTCCCGGAGAGGCATGGCGGAGGCGGCATGCTTCCCTTCCTGAATTCTAAATGTCCGCATATGTTGGTTTCTGAGGCTCCTACTAAATCCCCTACCCATGTTGTACAGAATGAGAAATCATATGTAAACCAAAGATGGACTTTAAGGCTCCACTCTCCTAAAAGAGACGATATAACTTTTCTAAAGAGAAAATATCCAGTAATTTAGTCAATTCAGACGAGGATAGGAATTTACCAGATAGTCTCTCGCTTCCAAATTTCTCATCTCCACTTCCACAGTATGCACAACGAGAGAGAGGCAAAGTAAACTATTTGTCCCCGCTTCGGGACAGATGTTACCCTTTCCGGTAGAGAATGAATGCATAAATTTTCTCCATGTGTATTTATTTTCCAATTTCTTCACTCTATCCTCTTACTCTCTTCCCTCGCTCCCAAGATGTCCTCTCACAACTCTCACAGTAACTCAACAGTAGCCATCATCTTACAAAACGCTCCAAAGACAATCTATACTCCCCCACACCTTATCTCATCCTATCCCATGTATCCTCTCAGTCATTCCTTTCCCCGTATTTCATTCCAGGCACAGGCCAGGCACGACCCCGCACCAGCTTCCCGTACAAAGTATTACAGAGAATTACAGAGCATTACCCTTACAAAAGAGAGCTTTGCGGTAATTTTAAAACTTCCAGCTGTAACCATGTCCCCTCCTAGGTCTCCAGTCCTCATCAAACTCATGATACTTAAGCCTAGCTCGTAATCTGTAAAATGAAAAAGACAGGATTTAGAGCTGAGGCACTGGAGCTTAATATATTGCCACCCTACGCTTCAGAATTTCAAGAGGAAAGCAAATCCCATCCAGGTGGCGGCCCTCATTATTTGCACACCTTCCCCTCTTAACCTCCGCCCAATAACTCTCCCTCCAGCTTGTCTCCAAACACTTTTCCTCAACTTGCCAGCGTAGAAAGAGCTCACATCATTTCCTTGTAACTTTCTCCCGTAACAACTACTTTCTCCTTTCCAAAAAATTCTTAACGCAACTTTCACATTCACGCTTTTAGAGGCCCACGAACATACCAAGTAACATACCAGCACGTTCTGTACGCCTCTGTATTAAGAGGTTTCTGAAAGCTCGTAAAGGACACACAGTTTTACTGCTGTTAACAAATTCAGTATTGCGCGGACGTGTATTACCACGATTAGTGTTTAGGTAAATTAATGCACACGGCTCAGAAGGGATGGGATAAGAAGCTATTCCAGGGACTCTTGATAATGGTGCAGCCGGGGATAGTCGTTCTGCGTCCATATCTAATTTAGAGGAGTGTGCCGTAAGTATCTGTAATGGGTTTGGTTATTTGTCGCGGAATCTCTTCCTCCAATTGTTCATTGTAACGCTACACATTCTCATCCAGTCTATTCCAATCCGTAGATGGTCGTCTTGAGCAATAGAAGATTGTGCATAAGATTCCGTAAGTCCAATACAAAGCTTGTAACTGAGTAGGGAATTAGGTATGGTGCGTCATGTATAATGTAATACAAGTATCCATAGGCATTCCTTCCTATATTACTCTGATAAGTTAGTTATTTAGCAATGTCATTGCGAGACAGTGGTTATTTGGTCCGTTCACATTACCACCATTTCATCTGGTCCAATGTCTCCCTGCAGAATTTAGGAGTCATCTCCTGGTAATCCACGCGAAAGTGAAAGCATACTTTCTCCAGTTTCCACGCAAGTAAAGTACGCTGCCTTTCCCCAGGACATGGTTTTAAGATTTTCATTGAAACGTTTTCATACATTTCATTTTTGACTAAAGGTGAAAGCGTGAAAGTAAATCCGCACCAAAATCCACACACGTGCCACTCAATATACACCAATGGAAATAGAGGGTCGCACCAAGGTGAATTGTTGACGGGAGAAAGCTTTTAAAGTTGAGGTGCTGACGTTGGTAGGAAGATGTAACTTTTTCTTGTGAACGAATTCAAGGCTTTCACCAGCACTTACTCCAGAAGTTGATCGTAAAACATATTGTAGAAGAAGAGGAAAGAAATAGAAGATATCAGGAATGGCTATGGCACACTAAGATTTGTTGTTTTTCCACAAACTTCCCTCTATTCTTGACTATAGAGCCTCCCCATTCTTACTCTTCTTCCTCTTCTTCTTTGGTGACGGGGATTTCATGGCTGGTGAATTTAGTGTTCCTAGTTTTAAGCTTGAATTTTATTTCTTCAAAGTTAAATCATCTTGGAGAGAAAGTCGCTTCGTTAGGGAGTTGCTTTCTCCGTGTAGGTAGATTTGCTTCGTTGATTCCACTATATTTCCCTATACATTCTCCTCCCGTCGGGAATGTCATCCCCTCCTACTTTTCCCTTTTATTCTCTCTTGTTTATGTCTTCTTCTTTTACTCTATCCTCTTCCTCCCATCCTTCCCACAAACTGCTATACCTCTGGAGACAGAGGAGGGGGGAATCCCTCGGAATTCAATGAGTGAAAGCACGAGCAACCTAGCACAAACCCAGCAGCCTCCCCAAACTCTCTCCCTTAAAACAACTTCACACAGCCTTCAAACGACCCACAACATCAAATGTGTAGACAGGAATAAGATTGTGTATGCACGTCCTCTCAATTTGGATTCCCCCCTCCAGGATAAGAAAAGTTTGTAAATATGGCGAATAAAATGTGAGGAATTGAGGTGATGGCTCTCCCACACGGCCCTCCTACGAGCCTCTTCTTCTTCTTCTCACCCAACATAAACTTTTCTTAAGCGGAAACGGAGAAGAAGACACGGGAGATTTAGCAAATGTACACTCTAGTTTTATAGAATCTTTCTCAATTTCAAAAACTCCAATTCCCTCCCTTCCTTTACACATCCCATGCATAAACCTTCAGAATCCCAAACGAGAACAAGATGAAACATGTCAAAGATTTCTCCACACTCTTATCCTCACTTATGCATCCCCTCACATGTATTTTCCAAGGAAAATGTAAAATTTTACTTCAAACTCTACTTCCCACTCTATCCTCCTGTATTTATCTTGTTCCTACTACGCTTAGAGTTTATATTCCACCGTCCTTCTCCATCCCCTTCCCCCTTGTGATCCCCCGCATACCCAAGCGATAACAACTTCATCCCGGATCTTTAGTAGAGCTGTGATCCAAAATTTCCACCAGGGAAACCCCGAAGCACTGTGGAATTAGTGGAATAAGCAATTTTCCAACTCTGGCATCTCCGACGAAAATTGTATTAATTTCTCTAGATTGTGTGTTCTATAAATTGTCAAATATTGCTCGTAGTAACGTGCAGTTGCATTCCAGAAATAGTCAATTCAAAACCAAAAACTTTACGTACGTTCCCGACGTCGCCTTTGATTTACTCTCACATCTTCTGAAAATTACCAAATTTACCTAGTCTCTCGTGTTAACTCTTTTAATTTCCATGTATTCCCAATTCATTATTGCATAAAAAAGCCTCACATTTTTTCATCGCTTGGGTCTTCTGCTCAGTTTTGTGTATGTGCTTCCGCTCAAACTATTATGTAACTCAGGAGGAGCCTACATGTATTACGGCTTGGGCGTCCCTCTGTTCACTGGAGGGGAGTGAAAGTAGAAGGCAATTTGTGTGTAGAGAAAGGCGTATTCCCTTAACACATGTGAGCCTTCTAGTTTTTCTTTGCCACCATTATTTTCTCTCTTCCTAGTCTCTTCACAGTCCGGTTCACAGAATTCCTAGCGTCTTATGAAAGAAATAGAGATGAGTCGAGTACGGAGAAGATAAAGGAAAGCATCTCAAGTGCTCCACCTTCCAGTAGAAGAATCTGCCGCTTTGGAGAATACTCAAAGAGAAAGCAGACAGATAGAAAAGAGCGACCCAGATGGTAAAGTAGGAGAAAGTAAAAGTTAGTTCATAAATAGCAAGCCCACAATTCATCTCACACATGAGCGCCATAGAATTTTGTGGAAATGGCGGGTAGTATTGGGTGTGGAAGGTAGTTGAAGTTTTTATAAGAGCTTCTTTCCCTAAACCCTATAACATCCTAAACTTTTCTCCGTATTGAACAAATCCACTAGATAGAATCCTATAGTATAGATAAAGCATGGACGTAATAATGAGCGGCTGAAAATGGCAGACGAAAGTATGAGGAGACAAATGCAAGTATGCACTTGTCTGGCTATCGGGAACGCTATTCCTTTAATGAATTATGAAATGATGGATACTTTCTCCTCCTGTAACTTCACATGTGAGTACATGTATCAAAGGTCTATAGCCATCTCCTACTTTCTCCCAACGAATCCTTCTTCTAAGGCGGCTCCAGGCAATTCAGACACATGTCAAGATTTACCGTGTAGTCCACGGTAGCGTCGGTCTGTTCGAACGGTCTCGCGCGCTTCTTTCAACCTATCCCATACTCTGATTCGTCCCGTCAGCCTATCGCAGCACAGCACTGTACAAGTTCCACTCTCTCTCCACTGCTGCGAGAGCGAGAAAAAGTGGGACCTTTGCCTTTCTTCGGTCATTACTCAGCTCACAAGCGTTGCAGCGTTAAGCGGTTTTCATTGTTGCATAGCTGAAGTCTTTCTCTCTCTTTCATACAAAGTTTCATGTCTATATGTGAAATGATGCAGCTGCTGCAGCGCCTAAGGTCAACTCAGTCAGAAAAAATGACTTTTTTCACTATAAGCGTTGCAGCGTTCACAAAATTTGTCATACGGACTTGATACTTAAAACAACACAGAGAGGCAAGCCTCAGCTATTCATCAATGCAAATTTTGTTACGCTATGATGACGCTGAGCTGAACAATGATCGATTGAAAGGGCCAAGGTTTTGAGTTTTCCTAGCCACCGACGTTACCGTGGACTATACGGTAGCATTTATCCGAAAAAAAACTTTCCCATCCTCCACCCATCCCCAATTACAGTTATTACAAATGGTAATGCCGACGTACACATATCCCAATATATAAGAGTAATATTTGAAGCCTGTTACCTCTTCTCCCACCCCTTCTCTCATTCCACACCCCTGGGACAAGTGTTTTTCCGAGAAACTATATACTTTGTAGTGGGGAGTGAAAGCTTTTCCTAGCCCGCTTCACCGACTTCAGGATTATTCCAAGACGCGTGGAGAAAGCCTGGGAGTGAAAGTACGGAAGAAGCGCTTCCAACAAACCGAATCATCCATTTTATCCATTTCTTCCTTTCTTTACGCCTGTACATGACGAATGTTAGTCTTCCTCATGCAGTTCCCTAGCTTTTCCGTAGAGAATAAAGTGCCCCTTGTTACCATTCTCCTGGTGATTAGGGGAAGGGAAAGTGTGTGCACTAATTGCCTTTCTGTAGGGTATCTTTAATTTTCCGGGGTAGCCGCATTAATTTAGTCATATACGCACATCCATCCCAGCTCATCCTCCCAAAGTTATATCATCAAACTGGAAGCTGTAGTCGTACACACATGTACTCCCTCTGTCACTCCTCATTCTAAATATCCTGGAACACATTGGGGTGAAAGCGGGAGTGGAACCCATCCCATTGAAGCCAACGAAATTTAGCTTGCCATGTACGAAGGCAGGCAGGATGTGTCGGGAATGGAAAGCGAGCTGACTTTATCCCCGTTGTCCTAATTAGTTATGAATCAGGGACTAAATTACTAGTTTGATCAAGATGATTGGAGAAGTCTAATAGTTTATTTGTGGCAGGATAAAAGAAAAAGTATCCATGCGTTCAAACATTTTCCTTGGATCCCAATTTACGAGCACTATGGATCCAGTCATATCCAAACGTCCACATCCACAAGTTTGCCATTTCCATTTTACAATCCAATAAATTTCATAAATTTTCGATCGCCCTCAAACATTTCTGGCTACCTTTCCCCGTCTCCAGATCAATTCTGATTCCAATGAACATTAAAAATTCCCAAACCTAGTGTGAAAGTAAATACGTAGCTCTCCAAGTCTTTCCATCTACTTGCCATTATTTCTAGGATACTTTCCAGTTAACGGGCTCTCTCGATGAAAGCTCAGATAAGATGCTTAGTTCTTGAAGTTAGGCTTCCAAGAAAAAACCAGAATCTTCCATTCACACATGGGGTTCTGGAGGAAAAGGGATTTTTTTTAAAAAAACGCTCATGAAATAAAAAAATAACCGAGTACCGTCATTTATAGGAGCTTCCGTATCTTCATTCACTTCCCGGGGACTCATTACCATTTTAATCGAGTTCATTCCTCCTCCTCTTCTTCTTCTCCACCGCCATTATATTTATCCTTCCCCACTTTCTCCAACACTTTCACCCAAATGTAGCACATTAAACCTCCTCCCATCCTTTCATCCATCTACTACAGACATAGCTATCACGCTTTCACGCTTCTTCTCAACTCTCTTCAGGAGTCCTTTGGGTCCTCATCAGGTCCTCTCTTGTTCTCCTTATGGTCGGATTCCATAGCTTCAACATCTTCAGCAAGAGTGTGAAGAGACACGGAGAAAATAAGCTCGTGGCATAAGTGTAGTTACACCAAGGTGAAAGACTACATGCATCGAGTATTGGCTTGTCTGCCCTGCACGTATGCTGTACACCCGATAGCTCAATAACTTCCCTTAGATGCCTCCTAGTTTCCCAGTACTTTCTCCTCAAATCTCAACAAGTCCTTATGCAAACTTGAATGCCAGGTGAAGCTTGTGATTGAAAGATAGTGAATCTTCTTTGAGTTTTTCCTCAAGCTTCTTTCTCGGGTTTGGCTTCCCTCCTTCTCTACCCTACTTTCTCCCGCATGTACATGCGAACCAACAATACAGAATCATCTGCCCTTGGAATAGAAACTCGGGCTTTGGTAGATCAGAAGCGGAGTGAAACTTACAGGATTTCTTTTACTACACCTTGAGAAACCAATAGAAATTTCAACCAGACAGAAGCTCTTTTCTTTAATTTTTCCGTGAATATTTCATTGCTTTTCTTCTGAACTCCATGCTCTCTCTGCCTATTGAAACTTTTAGATATTTTGCAAAAAATTAAGCCAAGATCCGTTGACTATAAGCTGTTAACCTATTGGCTGCCCAGTTGACGTGAAAGATTTGGAATTTTTTCCCATTATAGTGAGTCTGCTCCAGTGTCCTATCCTAAAATCCTCTCATCCCTCTCATTGAACCACTATATTTAAACCACAAAACGGGTATTCTCCATACTCCCTTCTCCAGCGGAGTTCATTAAGCCAAGATCAGAAATTCCATGTCACATTCCTGAATTTTAGAATCCAATTAGTTAACAGAGGCAAGGAAGAACGTGATGATGTCAAAGCGGGATTCGAGGATTTAAACTGCAATCTTTCTTTCTTTGTTTTAGGTGGCAGAGCTCTTGGTGCGGGAAGGATCCGCGAGTTTGGATGTACAGAATATCAATCTTCAGACCGCATTACATTTGGCTGTGGAGCGTCAGCACTCGCAAATTGTTCGGGTAAGTCACCAACTCGTATTTATCATCATCATCTTTCTTTATTTCAGTTCTCGCCGTCCTCTCCGTCCCGTAGAGACTCGAGTAAAATCCTATTATTACTTTCACATCCCATTACCGAGGAATTATTATGATTACCGTGTGGTCTTGGTCACTGTCAGATTCACATTTGTCTTGTGTATGCACGTGAAAGAAATGTTTTATTTTCCACCATTACTACTCCCCCGAAACCCCCAATTCCACTAGCTTTCTCAACCTAAAATTATCCTCCACTCTCTCCAACTCTATAGCTAAACATGAAAACAAGATAGAAATTCTCCATCCCACAGTAGTACCACACCAAGCGCGCCTCTCTTACATTCTCAGACATTACTTTCTCCGTTTGTTGCAGTATAGAACCGGGGGTCCACCGAATATTACTTTCCCACCCGAGTTACAGTTGCGGTTAGTAGCGGAGAAAGCTCCCTCCCTCTCATTTCAGCTATTCTCCTTCGGGGCAACGCCTCATTTTCTCTCATTAATTTCTTTTCACCTACTCCAAACGTTACAACCCCCTCCAGCCCTTCCCGTGTTCAACTCCTCCAAGCACCTGCCGCAAATCACCTGCCCTTTCATGTTTTTCCAAATAAGTCCAGCCTATCCTCCAGTAAAACTTCCATAAATCCTCGACTATTATGCCTCCCCTGAATTTAACACCCCGCTAATATTACCGCAAACTCAAATATCTCATCAAAACCAATTGTGAGTTGCTTAAAAAACTATTTTAACTTTCACCTTTAAGCCTACTGAAAAACTCTAAATGCGCTCTTATCAGCAGAACTTGCATCCTTCGAGTTGTTTCTTCTGGGACACGTAGAACCCATTGCTGGTACAGAACAGAAACAGAATCCGCACTACAGAGAGCCCTTCCTCCACAATACAATTCTGTCTTTCCCAGTCCTTGTAATTTATGGCATCATGAATAGCAGGTTAGGACTAAGGAAGAAGCCTGTAGAGCTTGGCACATTCCCACGATAATTACCTCTGAACTAAATTATTAATGCCTTCATGTAACTTAGTTAGGTGTTGGGATAAAATATTATCATGGGCCTCTATCCGTCCCGCTTGGATTCTTCCTTGTAGCTTCTGAACCTTAATTAATCTCGATAATCTTGTTTACAGTAGTATCCAAGTTTACTCAAGCCTTATACCCATCCATGCTACAATACGAATAGCAGGCGCAATGGAAGCGATGTAGCCATGCAAACGCACTCTGGATTTAAATAAACTATTTGCCTAGCATGTTGTAACCTAGCACAATTTGCGAAAATAGTACTGTTTTGTGAAGCACCGTTATTTAATTTTAAAAAAAACCGTAGGCCCTTTGAATATCCATTTTCTTACCACTCCTACAGATTTGCGAGACCTGCTAGAACAAATTTTTATGTACGTGTTGTCAGTCTTAATGATGGATGTATTGAAGTAAGGACAGAGCCCTCGTGCATATATACATGTTTCGTCATTACTGGAGCCTTCTTTCATCCATTTTGTAAGTATGTAAACTGACGCGTTTGAAATAGCAGCATACATACAGAATACATAGTTTCAGTTCAAAGGCACACGCATTCAAAATCCGATTCCTTTCTCAGAGTGCCTCCTTCATAGCAACGTTGTTGAGTTTTAGTGTCGACAGGGATTGATGAAAGAATAATGTTATTCTTTTTCCTATTTCTATCCAAGCCTTATTAAGTAGCTTTTCCCCGCCTTTCATGGCTCAAATGTTTGCATTATGATAATCAAACGAGCGTCCGAGAAAACTTTAGTATTAGCTCACGCACTCCCTACTCTTATAATCCACATATAGACTCAGTATATCGCACTGTAAAATTTTATTATCTTTATCCGAATATTGGAAATCGGTGTGAACTCCATCTGTGCCTTTCTAAGGATACGAGAGCCGAAGGGATTTGGTGTTATTTCAAAAGGTAAGAGGAAAAACTTTCCCATCAATATTCCCGCCGCCGACTCTCTATCCGTCCTGTGGAACTCTTTGATGGCTGTAATGATCTCCACATTTCCCAATTCAAAACTTTTTCAACTTCTGTCGTTGACTTTAACCGAGAAACTGCAACTCATTAAACCGCTCCTCCGAACTGAGTTGCTTCAGATCAAAAGCTCTGAAAAGCTCCTTTTTAGACATCTATTTTATCAATAAACTAGAGCAGAGTGTGCCCGACTTTGAAAAGTCTTGGACTTCAACCACACCACCTTTCTTTACCGTCACACCTAAACTTGTAATCCAATAAAGATTATATATTTTAAGGCACTTTTTCTCGGACACTTTTTCCTTGGATAAGCCCACTGTTAAAAATCAAATGACAAGTTTTTCCCCTTGCTAGACCAGGCGTACTCAAACCGTGCTGCGGTTTCGGGTGAAAGTTGTGCTCTCGCTTAGCTGGCATTGCATGAATTTTTAAAATACCGAGTTTATAATAAGAGGTTATATAACAAGAAAAGTAAAAATATGGCGTTTCAAGTGACACAGGAGCAGCTTGGCTGCATCTCTTGTCAACGTCCACCTATACCATCAACTTTTTCCAGACTAATTTAGGAGTCGCACTTCATGCTTCATGCGCTCAAACTCACGCCAGCTCAAGCAAGCTCAAGCTGGTGGTGAAAGCTGAAGAGACGCCGCCGCCCAAGGCCTGAATCCCATCACCATAAATTGGAAATCAAATTAGTGGCGAAACCAGAGGAGTGTTATCTGGGTGAAAGTATAAAACTTTCACCAATCCGAGTCCTTCTCCTCCGTTATTGTTCTCACCGGAAATAGGTTCTAGTTCCCAACTTGTAATAATTCTTTTTTGAGGGGTGACATTTCATGCGTCGTCATGTAAATTTTTGGACCTCCGAAAACGAATCCCCTAGGAATCCTCTCCAAGTCTCCATCATTTCACCCTAGAGTCCTCTGTACTCTCCAAATCTGTGATGCTCACCCCTTTTCGTATGAAGGGAGGAATATAGAGATTGCAATATCAGGCTTTGGGAGGGGGAGAAGAAGAATTGCTTCCCTCAAGTCTTTTTTAGTAGCCGCCGCAGTCCAGTTCAATCTGTGCCGGAATATTTATGCATGAATGGCAGGAAGGAATGGCAGACGCGGCTGAGGGAAAGAGTCAAAAAGCGGTCCTAGCAGATAATGGAATTGATATAAAAAATACATACGCTTATCCCGCTTTCGGACCTTGTTCCACACTCTGTGCGTCCTGGAAAACGGGGAACGCGTGTTTTGGATATGATGAAAAAGCATGTTCGTAAATCACTGACTAACGATAGAATTTTTTTATGAGGGCTGAGAAGAAATGTAATAATAAGGAAACGTTCCAATGAATCATTTCTCAAATCCTTATTCTTTTTTTTACAGCTTCTCGTCCAAGCTGGAGCAAATCTCAATTTGGCTGATAAAGACGGTAAGCTTTTGATTTCCTACCTAAAATTTTCATGTCACTTTCTCCAGTTTCTAGTACCTTTCCCTGGAATACTTTCTCCAACCGCTCCCCCCCCCCTTCATCCCTTTCTCTGCGTTCTACATCCACTCTCCTCACGAGTAATGAATAGTTGAGGAGTGAGGGAAACTTTAAAATAAATTGATGAGATGCATGAATTGATTTTCTTTTAGGTGACACGCCGCTACACGAAGCTTTGCGTCATCACACCCTCTCCCAGCTCCGCCAACTCCAAGACGTTCAAGATGTCGGCAAGGTAAAATATTAAATATATTTGCATAACCCGCCCTCAAGTTCAGGCTACAGGCCCTCAACTCAACTCCTCCATGTCACTCACGTCAGGGATGACAAATAGTAGCCGAGTCGCGTAGAATTTTCAAAACTTTCACTCAGATTTAGGCCTCAAATTTCAGCCAAACTACTTTCCCAACCTCCGCACGTCCGCTCATACTTTAATAGGCGTTAGAATGTTAGATTCCTTCCGTGTCCACAGAGCTCCCACCTTCTCAAAGGGTGTGGGCTATCCGTTATCCCAGTGATCCGCCCGTACCATCCAGCACTACCAGCTTCTAGTTCAGGCTCTACTACGCTTCCTGAGGTGAAGAGTGTCGAGTGTTAAAGTTCATTACAGTAATTATTAGGCAGTGCATATAGTACCCGGTCAGTAGTGGTAGCTCTGAGATGATTGAGGCCAGCTAGGAGAAACTTCTCTCCCTCAACATAACAGCAACTGCACGTACAGTACCCTAACTTCCCTCTTTTCACCCGCACAATTTCCACCTTAATCAATTGGAAGCGTAAAACTTTGCTCAAATTTTATCTCGCGCAGTTAGCTCCATCCTTTCACTCCGTAACGTTAGCAGTCCATGGCAGTAAAATAAATGAAACTCGTTATTAGTTCAACTATATATACGTTTTACCACAGGGAATTAGCAGCAGAGTCCGCAGAACTCGCAGTAAAATCAAGGAGGCGGGTATTTCGGGAATCAACCGCCAATGTCTGTACTGGCCAAATTTGATTATCTGTATCTCGCCTTCTCTCGAGTTCTCTTCGAGTGCTTACATACGGTTCGAGTGTCAGATGAATCATGGGAATGTAAGCAAATTAGACTTAAATCTACCATCATTTTTATTCCTTTATTTCAGCTACTCATGGGACTTGGACCGTTGGGTGCTGATAGGAAATCTTCAGCTTCCATTGCGTGTTTCCTTGCAGCCCACGGAGCTGACTTGACAATCCGAAATAAGAAGGCTCAAACACCGCTCGATTTATGCCCTGACCCAAATTTAGTTCGTAACCTAACACAATGCCGTAATGAACGAAAAGTCACGTAAGTTTTCCATTTTCTATTACAGTTTTTCCCTCCCCTTTATCCTTTATTTCCCTTCATGTCTTCTCCCATGTTATTCTAGAAGATTCGTATTTCTTCGGTTCCTTTACCCTCCTTGCTGAACCATACTACCAAACTCCCGATCAACAAGAAACTTGGCTAGAATACATTTTTCTCCGAAAGTCTCAAAGGCTTCCCCAATTTACCCTTTTCCTCTTTCTTTTTTTGCCTTGAATTTCTCTCACTCCACTTTCTCCCTGTAAATAATTCCCTCAAGCAAATCCGGGCGAAACTCAAACGTGTGATATCAGTGATATGTCCCCTCCTGCTCTATGTACTCTTGGAACAATGCCGCCCCTGTCACCATGGTGAAACTTCCAAATCCCTATACCTGGACCAAAATCCAACTTTCTTTGTACAATTACTCTCTCTCTCTACCTTTACCTTGGATCAACAAAATTCAGTTCCCAATTCCACTTTTCCTCTTCTCATCCTCTTTCTCCATCAAACAAGCTTTCTCTACTTTCTCTTTGGAAATTCACTCATGAATTGTTTTTTCAAACCCCATCATACACCGTGTATACAAACTTATGTATCATCTTTAACTTTAAATTACTCGGCTAATTTTCATCCGATTTTATTCAAAGCTACATCAAATTAAAGCTAAAGGTCGAAAGTTTTGTTTGAACCACATTTGATACATGTGACCGCCGCATGACCGCCGCCATTTGCAGAAAAGTCTCCAGTTGGGATTTAAACTTTCGCGTTGCGTTGTTGAGCAGTTCCATTGATTGACAGGCTTGAAAATTCTCTCCACATGGTTGAGGGGTCTCCAACTCGTTCAGCGCAAATTTCGTTTAATCTCCAGGAGAAGAAATTGCATAGCATGATGTCTGATGACACCGATGGCTCAAGGGTTTCGATCGGTAGCCAGGGAACTGCACAACATATGGTGACACTTGGAATTCCGTCTGCAGACTTTTCTGCCCATGGCGGCGGACATGAGTTGCGCACAGGTTTCTTGTGTGGCTCAAACAAAACTTTGGACCTTAAACTTTAATTTGAGGTGGCTTCGAGTAAAATCGGTTGAAAATTGGCCGCGTAATTTAAGGTCAAAGATGATACATAAGTTTGTATACACGGTGTATGAGCAACCTGAAAACTAAGAGCTAAGCATGCTAAAAAGCAAGAAAAATAGCAAAGTTAAATCTCCATTTCTCAGTCTTGTCTTGGGCAACCACAAACAGGACCTTTTTGAAAACACAATTTTAGAGCCTAACCCCTAGCCCTTGCCAGCGAAACAATTGTCATTTAATACTCAAACCAGTTTCATTCAAGCTCTACCCCATTTCCTGACGCGCCCTTGATTGAGCGTATTTTCGTGTAGTCCTCAACAATGTTGCATCCTTGCTTGTTGATGTGTTTACCGCCCTTTTAGTTTTCCGTTTAAGTGCTTTCATCCCGCGTCTAGCTTCTCTTTGACGTGTAAAAATAAATTGGAAAAGCAATTGGAAAATAGTTCTCTGCCGAGATATAGTCCATCCATCTCCCACCCGTCCCAGCTTTCACTCTCATCTCCTATCTTCCCGCCAGTTCAAATTTGATGAATTATATTTTCCTCCTACCCTTGTTTATGTCAACCAAATAGAATCCGAGACAGGATGAAAACTTGAATCTCTTCCGCTACAATCTTTCCGGCGCTCCCATTAAATTCTTTTATGTTCCTATCGTCCTCCACTTTCTTTTCCCTGTCCTCCTCTATCTCTATTCTCTTCTCATGTCCTGTCCGAAACTCTTGTACCAACCCTCCCAGTTGGACGTACGTTAGAAAGGACGTAGGAGCAAGAAGCAGGAGATACCCCAAAGATTCATCCTCACATTTTCATACCCCACGTAGTTGTTGAAGCGACAAAAACTTTAAAACTCACTGCCGCTCAACTTTTCCGCATAGTAAAAGCGTCCACGGAATCCTCCCGTCCCAATAACACTATTCTTTGCCTCTTCATGAAACAGATCCTCGATTTTTATCCTTCCCTCCTCAAGTATGTGTACGTGTAAATTCTAGCAGTGGACAAACTTTCCCTTTACTCACTCTCCCGTCCCTCGACCTATGTAAGCCCAACCGAGATGCGGAGAATGTGAGCATTATGAAATTTTATCCAAAGATGAGTTAGACAACACACACACGTAGTTGCAATTCAGTTCAGGGAGCCTCAGAATGGAGAAAGTAGAAAAAGTATGGAGAGAAAGTTGAGAATGAACAAACTTTTAGTCGCCGGAGGGATAGCAAGTATTACCAAAAGTATACCCAAAGTATACTTCTCCCTCCCTCCTTGTTTTTCTCTGCTTCTTCTTCCACCAACCACCCTCCTCTTCCCCAGTCCCAACCCTTACAAGTTACTTGTCGTCTCAGTCTCAGGCCATAACTTATTGGTATACTTCCCCCGTACACTTCATCCATCCTTCACCTAAGAGGATAAATAAATATTTACTCTCTTCTTCCACATTCTCTATCCAATACCCGCCTCCCCCATCATATCAAATAATACTATAGTGATTATCTTTTCTAACCAACAGGGGTCAAATCGAAGGTGCAAGCAAGGCTCACAGTCCCACGCCTAGTTTCGAGATGCCAGAGTCAAGCGACGAATGTGTGATATGCTCGGACAATATTCGGGAACTGGTATTCAACCCCTGCGGTCATGCAATCTGCTGTGAATGCTGTGGGTCAAGGATGAAAAAGTGTCTCGTCTGTCGCTCCGCAATTACATCACGTTCAAAGGTAATACATCCAATGTATTTACAAAAGCTTTAACATGCATAGCAGGGAATGTCACCACCCTCCACACCCCCTTCAACCAGTCATTCCTTGCAGTAGTCAACTTTCTCTACTTGAAAACTCCATAAGGTCCAGTGAAAGTCCTGGTGAAAGTGATCATGAATCCATGTTGTTCCCCCCTTAAGTTTTACACATCGAAAATTTCCAGTTTTCTCTCACCTACTTTAGTATTTTGTCGCATGGAAAAAGCAATCACGCGACCAATCCTCAAGATTTCTCGTCAAATAATACGTTGTAGCTACTCATTTCCAGGTTTTGTTTAATTAATTCATAAAATACAGGCGATATATCTGCGGCCTTTTGAAGCGTCATAAGTCAAAACATTGTATTACCGAGGAGAAAGTAAGCAAGGACACCCTCCATAGAAAGTACTCTCCGTATTCTTATTTACAACCCAGACTTCCAGAGAGTTGAGAGTGCAGAAGCATAATTTACAACTTTTCAAACCTCCTCCCACTCATACAGAGTCATATTCCAAAGCTTCTTTCTCCTCTTCTTCTTTTGTCCCTACTCTTGTTGAGGACGGAGTGCGTAGGTTGTTTTCTGATTCCAGATGGAAATCATTAGTAAAAGGCAGTGAGGGAATGAATCATTTTGAGTGCCGACTGCTCAACTTGTCAGAGTCTCCGAGTATGGTAGGATATGGGAGGACAGTGTAGCAGCTGGTGTTGGATCGAGAACAAAAGTGAAAATTTTCCCTAGAATTTCCTAGTAGGAGAAACTGAGAAAAGTTTGAGGACCTGCAAGGGAGTGAGTTAATGGGTCTATGGACGGATATCAGCCTTTCTTTTGTTACATACTCGGAGTAAATACGTTTCTTGTAAGACCGAGTTCAGAGAGTATGGAAAAATTACTATTTCCTCCGCACCATTATACTTGCTTTCTCCCTGTCTTCCACCCTGTCTTCACCCATCTCTCCCAGTTCCCGAGTTCCCCAGAGTTCATATATGTAATCTTCCTCCTCAAAACTATCAAGCTAGCTGGGGGTTAAAAAGAAAAGGGTAAATAAATGGCTTTCCCTAAAGAAACCGGGAGGAATGGCTTTGAGGGGTAGCATAAAAGAGTCAACTCATTTTTCTCAGAGTGACAATTGAAATCCAAATTACGTACGCTCAGCGCATATCCCTTACATTTCCGTTCCCGAAATGTATATCCACTCTCCAATCAATTCCATCCATCCCATCCCCACCATCCGCCAAAGAGCCAAAGAGTGAAAGTCTCAGGGTTACAAGCTGAGATTCTTAGAGAGCCTACTAGTAGCTAAAGAGTGGAGAAAGTTATTTATTTATCATAATCTTCATTTTTCAAAAGAGAAAGTTCACATCTAATGATGATGAATCGTTTGTTTGTTATATAGATCGAAGAGTGTTTGGTATGCTCGGATCGAAGAGCATCCATCGTTTTCAAGCCGTGCGGTCACATCTGTGCCTGTTCCACTTGTGCCGTCTTGATGAAGAAATGTGTAACTTGCCGCTCCCAAATTGAAAGAATGAGTTCCATTCTCATATCCTGTGGAAACCTCCTCGCAAGCTCGCTTTCTCCGGGTACAATGGGTCCCGCCCTAACCCTTGGAACGCCCGGCGGTCTAGCTACTTCTCCTGGAGGATCCATCCCCGTCACAACCAACGTCCACCAGATCAAGCCTGCTTCAAACCTCGTCGTCCTCACACCAGCCTCCTCTTCCTCATTAACATTCTCCGGCAACAACAATCATAACAATAATAATAGCAGTAACAATAATACTAATACCAACAACAACAACAATAATAACAATCTTCCCACCCCGGCTATCAATAACATGGCTGCTGCTGCTGCTGCTGCCGCCGCCGGAATCGCAGCCAATAACACTCCTTCATCCCTCCTCCCCCCCTGTCCCCCCACTTCCAATCTTACCACCAACAATACTACCCCATCCGCCTATAACCTTTCACCAAGCATTGAGGCGAATCTTTTAAATTCCCATCCCCCGCCCGCAATGTCTCCCACACTTGCAATTTCTCCAGATAATATCGTCCATGCCAATAATGCCGGCTTAATCGGAGGACAGGGCCAACTCCTTAATAACGGCACCAAAGACTATACAGATCTTCAAAAACTCGAACAACAACTACAAGACATCAGAGAGCAAGTAAGTGCCTCATGTAACCTCAATATGACCCCCCATTTACCCGCTTTATTCCCCCATTTCCCCCAAATATTCCATCATTTCCCTCCTCCTCCTACCCGCATCATCTCCTACCCCTCCCCTCCCCCTTCCTTCTCCTCTCCCTTAACTCAAAGAAAATAATACGTGCAATTCAATTTATTCATCCCAGACCCTTTCCTTTGAACAATAACCAGAGTTTATTTTAAAATTATTAACTTCTCCGAAACATACACTTTCCGCATTAACCCATATCATTTCTTTTACAGACTGTCTGCCCCGTTTGCCTGGATCGTTTGAAGAATCTCATCTTTCTTTGTGGCCATGGAACATGTCAAAATTGCGGGGACCGCATTGCCGAATGTCCCATATGCAGGAAACCCGTTGAAAAAAGGATTTTACTCTATTGAATCCAACGCTCATTTAGTCTCCCCAAAATCCCCTTATTACATTACCAGCATGTATCCAAAGAGAACAATCTCACTTTTTTAGCCTCCTATGTAATCTGTATGTACATAGACACACAGCTTTCTTAAATTTTATTAATATCATGCATAGCCTCTACATACCCAACAAAATATGTAACCCGCATACTCCCATATGTATCCATCCATTTTTTCCCTTCTCCATGCCAAGCCAAAATTTTCCCAAACCTTTCACTTTTTTCCCAACATTATGTATAGCTCAAGTACCTCATAACAATCTACAAGCAAGCAGCTTATTATGTACCTCTGTCCTCATTATTTGGCCCCCGCCTTTTTCTCCTCCATCAAACAGGAATTTTACATGTATATTTTATCCTGGTTCCTTTTATCAAACCAAACCCTGGCCTAGCCTCTCTTTTTACAATCTTAACTAATATATACGCAGCTGTGCATATATAATCCACATCTGCCTACGCAGCAGTAACAATCTTTTATCAAAACCCCGGTCCTCATATATATTTTCCCTATCAATTTTAAAATTCAGAATAATTAGCAAGCAGCTAAAATTAAAATCACACCCTGGCTTCCACCAGGAGAACTTCAGGATATAATTGTAAGCGTTTAAAAATGCTTTATACGTTAGTATAATTATTACGTGGCTGCTAAAAGATATCCATCGGCAGGGTAAGCCCATTTGACTCCTTAGCAATTTACCTTCTAACGATCCGTCACATGATCTGATTGATCGTATTCTAGACTACAAGTCCCATTAGATAATTAGCGGATGCTATTAGCTCATATATTTATATCCTACCCAATTCCTTAATTTAGTTTAATTAGTTATTTAAATAATTTTCTCCCAAATTTTAACCACACCACCAAAAACTTGTTATCCTTCCTGACCTAGATCCTATGAATCACGTGGAATCGAACCTTGTTAAATCATTTTCTTTATGCTATTATCCTCACCATCAACCAGAGACTCTATTAAAGTTCTATGATGATAAGGAAACGCTCAACATCGTTATTTCTTTGCCCTTTCCCTCCCCCTAAATCCTCCCCCTCACCTCACGGAAACAAGCGTACATGGAAACCTTGGACCCTTTTATGCGAGATGATTGTGGTTGTCCTTAATGCTTCATGCACGTCTACATTTGATTTCCTCGAGCGGAGCTCATCTCCTTTTATTTCACGGTAAGAATTTCCAACTTTTCTCTACTTTTTACACATGAATATTCTGATCATGATTTTACATCAAATCAACCCAGCCTCCGCTTTCTCCCCGCCTCTTTTCCTCCTCTGCTTTCACTCTTGTATTTCCTCCAGAAAATTCCAACCTCTAATGCTTTTGCAGAGCGCAAACACACAGAATCCCAAATCCATGTTCTACACCCCCCCCCCCTTCTCAAGCCTCTGCGTGGAGAAAGTAAAGCATTCAGAGAGAACATTAGAATTTTCCCCCTCAAACTCTATTCTTTCCTTGCTATTCAGTGTGAGATGCACTCGTAAATGTTTTATTCTTGTGTAATGAAACATCACTCAAGTTAGAGGAGCGGGTGAGACAAAGATTTTACATCCGAATGATGACATTCAAAATTTTCTCATACGTGCACTATTTACTATTTCTCTCTTCTATTCCCGCATCTTTCTGTATTTTTTTATAAAGAAATGGAGATACACGTTCTCTTTATTCCCTCATGTGCTCAAGCTTTTCTACTTTCTCTTCCTCGTACTTCATATTCGCGTCGTATGATTAAAATATGCAATCATGTTCTATAAATATAACCCTCACCCCTCCCCGACCAACACCATTAACCACATCACGTTCATAACTTTCTCCTTCAGACTTTCTCCTCTCTCCTCCACAGTTTTCCTAACCACCACTTCACCCAGTACCCACCAAGTCCGCCCTCCATTAAAAGGGTTCAGACAGCGAAGACGGAAGATTCACATCCACGTCTCCGTCTGAGTGAATGTTTTCACTCTTGTGTAGAATGTATTCAATCTCTGCCTTAAATCATGCACGCTCATCTTATACCCTAGCTTTACCCCGAGTATGAGTAAACAATGCATCCTATTCCTCCGTGCCGAGAGTTTTGAAATTTGTGAGCTACAGAATTCGCGAGTTTTATTTTCAGACTTCGGGATTGAGCGAGGCTTATATATAACGTTCCCTAACACAGTCCGGGCTTAGCCGGGGCTTCGGACCAGTGATTGCATTCCCGTTTACTAGTCTCATCTTCTCTCTTCCCATCGGAGTGGCCCTGTTCACTCTGATGGTTCGTGTGCCTAGTATTAGATTTGCATTTGGATGGATTGACTCCAGGGGATGAATGTGTGGAGTGGTTTGGGGGAAGCGTTGAACCTAATGTAGGAAGAAGATGAATAAGACTCCAAGAGTCACGAAGTGGAGAAAAGAAGGTGATTACATTCAGGAAGGAGGACTTAAAATGAAAATCCACGTCTCCTTGTCTGTCAGTGTCAATCTATCTGCCGACTCCACCAACCCGCTAGAGCCATCCACGCGCCTCCAACCTCTCCCATCTCCGGATCCGACTACCACCAACCCGGCAACCCCGCTCCACCGCACCAGTCCCTTGGCTTCAAGTCTTCAGAAGCATGAAATGAGAAAAAACCTCAGATTCATACTCCTTCCCGTACGTCTAAAATCATCCTTAAGTAAACTCTCTGCCTCCCAGTCACTCCCGCCGATAGACAGGCAGAAGCCTGCTTCAAAACATCTCACCCGAGCACTTGTCACGATTTCACCACCCCCCTTTCTCCACTACTTTCTCCAACTTTCCCAACTTTCTCTCCCTTCTATACCTCTCCAACCTTTCTCTCTCTCCCAAGTCTCGTATTCATTTTTTCCCTTACATCCTCACCAGTTCATGCCTTTTTGTATACACAGCTCATCCTTCACCTATGCTCCAAAATACTATTGCTAACGAAACTCTAGGACTGTGTTCTTCCTCAAATACTCCACCCTCTCTTCCCGTTATACAAATCCCTGTCATATTCTCTTCCATGCTTTAGCCCTTCCACTTCTAGAAGTTACTTTTCATTATCTCGATGAGAAGATATAAACTGGTGCTCTGATTTTCCATCTGGTGATCCACCATGACACTTCACCGTAATTGGTGGGAAATTCAAAGATGGAAATTTTACGGAAAATTCAAAATTAATCATACCAGAAAACACCTTTGTCCCCTCTCTCCTCCTCCAGTCCACCAATTCACCCCCAAGCGCACTGCTCTGCATGTAGTCTCATCCCTCACCAAATTTCCTTGATATTATCCATGATCCACCTCGTACTTTCATATGTATTGTATTTCATCTTCAAAATTTCCCTTGTCTTCTCCGTTCCTCCCTTTCATCTCCTTCTCAACTTTCTCTATGTAAACTTTCTCCGCCCTTCAGAAGCATCACATCCGGGTCATGCCGGCAGCTTTACTCTTTTACCCGATATACATCCTTGCGTATTCCCTTTGTCTCACGCTAATGTTATTCCTCTAGAATATTCCCATGTCTTGAACCACTTGCACCCTTAGACGATACCTCCGCATGAGGGATGCCGTTATTAGGAACGTTTGATAGAACATTTAAACATCTTTACCATCTTCCTGTATTACTCCAAGTTTTCCCTTTATTTCTTCCTCATTTCTCTTTTCAGTTCCTTTCATTTTAATTCTTATGTTCATCTCAGTATTCTTCAACTCTTGTTCTCTAGTTTCTACATATTTCCTTCCCTCATCATGATTGAGAATGGAGAAAGTAATTGAGAGCCACCTTTCACACTAACCCTCCTCCCTCTTGTGCCTCCTTTGAAAGTCTTCGCTTCTTGCATACATTTCCACAAATTTCCACCCCAATTTACTTGTCTCCCAATGGGTTCCAACTTTTCTGGGAATCCCGGAAATGTATTACACAAAACACACCATCAACCATCATCATTTACTCCCAATTCATTCCCATGATCTACAGCCAAACTCTGTAAGTAGATGCTCAGAATTCTCAATGTCCTCCCAAACTTTCTCCATACAACTCCGCCCCTCCTTCCATCCTCTTCTACTTAAACTTACACCCATATTACTCCCCAACCTTCTCTCCAACTTGTATTCTTACAACAGTTTACAATTCTTTACAATTCCTCCCCTTTACTTTCCATCCACACCGCATCTTCTTAATCTGAACCTTTATTCCCTTGCTCAGCCTCAGCAGTTCTACTTCCCTCTAGTTTCAATACCAAAGCGATCTTAGAAAATATTCCAAGATCCACTTTCCTCCAACTCAGTACTTTTCCATATTCTCCCCTCCTGGATCTTACTGCATGTGTATTTTTTAAAAATTCCCTCAACTTTCACCAACTTTCTCCATCATAAAACTCGGAAAAGACAACTCTATCCTCCATTCTCCTCACACGACAACAATACTATAGTTTACCCTTTTCTTCCCATAAAAACTCAAATCCCAGCAACAAACTTCTCTAACTCAACTTCCGCCCTTGTTTTCCCTATAGTTTCCCTCCTATTATTCTCTGTCCACTTCACTCCCTAGCTCAGTCCAATATCTCCAGGCTTTTGTATCAAAAGTAACACGCCACTCAGCCCCTTCAAATCCTAACAAGAGGAAAGAAATAAGACGATAAGTGGAACGAAAGTAGACAAATCCAGGAGAAAGCGGGACTTTCTCCTAGCTTCATTGAATCCGTCACTTGAATGAACAAAATCTCTACATATCCTCCGGATAATATCTCTCGCTCGCTTTATCACAGCCACTTTTATACTCTCTCCATCAAACCCTACAAAATCCCAACTTCCTATACAGCTATCTTAATAGCCTTCACAAGATTGTGTCCATATTTATTGTCCTCCTACGTACTCAGTGCTGTAACAACCAACTCTTAACTGCTCCCATATTCTCCCCGCCCTCACGGAAATCCCTATCACAGATTTAAGCTTCCCAAACGAGCATGCTAATCTCGCCAACCTAATTTAACAAACTTACAGAGTAGCTTCCGCAACTCTCCAATCTTTTTCCTCTTTACAATCTCCTTGTACTCAACGTGTCCGCTTTGTGTCCGTAATTATATCTCTTCCAAGCTTTCCTTCAAAAGCCTATTTCCAGACTTTCTCCTAACTTTCTCCACACTTTCTCCAAATCTACCCAACCTAGCATTCACAAAGTGAAAACTCCTTCTTGGATATCAAAAACAATGTATAACTTCCTCTCTTTTCCCTTCCTTTCTCCAATCCTTGTAGTATTCTGTATAAACAAGAGGACAATGACAAGTCACCGCCCTTCACAATATCCTTCCTCTTTAAACTTTTCATTTTGGATTAAGCCATTTATTTTTCAAAACAGGATAAAACTTTTGAGCCAGCTGTCTGAGCAAGGAACGAGGAGGGTAGGCGGAGAGCTAGAATAATTTTCACCAATCCAACAATATCTCTTCTTACAAGCATTTCTACTTATTTCTTCTCCCAGTTCTTATCAAGAGATCTCAAGCGGATTTAATTCATGCACTTTTTAATTTCCTTCTCCCACTTCCGTATTTTCTTCTCCTGTTATTCCCTTGCATACTTCTTTTCCCTCCCAACTTTTCTTTCAAACTTTCTCTCGACAAAGTCCTCAACTTTCCTTTATGAATTTATTGTCACTCCGTTCATACAATAAGCCAACTTGAGTAATTTGTTTCCGTATGTGACTTCCCGTCTCATTCAAAAGCGGGATTCTTATCATTCCCCTTAATCCATACTTGCCCATTCTTCACATCTCTAACCAAAAAGTGAAAGCAGGAGAAAGCAAAACATGTGTACATTTTCCTTTCCTCATACTCTATCCTTAGAAACCAGGATGCATATTCAATATTCTAAAAATAGAGAATCCTTCCATGACTGATGCCTCTTGTTACAATGAATCTGTGAATGAAGAGCAGCTCCTTTCGCTCCACGTAGTCTATTTTTTCTCATTCCAGTTTCTTCTTCTCCATTACTCCCTTCCCGTAATCAGTATTTCATCATTTGCATTCACAGTCCTCCCCCGTCACACACACACACACACCCCGACAACCCATTACGCAACTTACACGCTTCGCGTCGAACTAAAAACCCAGAAACGAACATTCTGTCTCATCTCCAATCCATTTAAAATACAAATTCAACAGCTTTTCTATCCTCCCTCAGCTCCCATCCTACGGTTCTCCCATTGCTACCGCAGTAGCTCAACTTCCTTAAGCTCTTCGTCCTCAAAGTTGTTGATGCCTAGAACACAAGAGACAAGCGTAGCAGCAAGAGTTGGAGAAAGCAGACAAAAAACCCCTTGATTCTTTTTCTTTACCCTCCACAACTTTCTCCCAATTCTTATTCCTTGTCCTCGTCCAACGGTCCAACCTCCTCTCTCCCTCTTTCCATTTCCTTTAACCAGCTATAACAAATATTTCTCATTCATTCCAAACTACCAACCAGCAATAGTCAAACCTTGGAGGAATACAAAGAAGAGCCCCTTCCAAAACAGAGGTAACCATCTCCAGACTAGCCATAAGGAAAACAAGACAACTTTTCTACAACTTTCACCCACCAGCCCATCAAATCCACAACAGTTGCCATTCCACCATCCTCGCTCCTCGCTCACACAATCTCCCTTAAGTCACCATCCACTTTCTCCGCTTCTCCCCCTCCCTATTTTGTAGTCCACACACCGCACACAAATTCTCTATTAGCAGTTTCTCATCAATCCAAACTTCTAAGCCTCACACTTTCTCTGCCATCCTTAATTCATCCAACTATCACTGTCTCCAGAACAACTACTTGCCTCAAACAATCCCTTACCTCCTTTCTCTACTTTCACTCTTGGCTTCTTCTTCTCGCTTCCTAATTAGTTACTTCCGACAATCTTTCTTTCCATTTCATCTGTAATCCTTGAAACCCTCAAAAGTCCTCAGCAACCTCTCAGACCAGACCTTGCTTAGTAAATGTTCTCTCCGATCCACACTAGCATACAGCAGGACCGACTACCTTCCTACCTTTTCCAGCCGTCCTTCTCTGCATCCTCCTTCACGCTCCTCACGCTGTACTCCGTCCTCTCGTCTCATCATCCTCCTTGGAGAGTCGTTGTAGCCTACTTGAGTGTTCAAATCTTTGCTTTATTTTACGTTGGGGTGCGACAACGTAACTCCTTCTAGCCTTTTACCCTGTTACCCTTGCTTGCTTTCTCCTCCCTTCCTTTCCCCACATCGCCACATCCATGTTCCACTACCTTCCCGAGCATCAACATTAGCTTCCTTCCAATACCATGCATCCTCCCATCCTTCCGCTTCAGCTTTCACCTGGAGAGTCATTACCTCTCCAAAATTTACTTTAACTTTCTCCAGCTCTTCCATAAGAAACTCAAGATTTAATACTTTCCATTCCTCCTCCCATCCACCAGCACAGTTTACATGCCTTCATTCAGCCACCGTAATGCTTTAAAGACTCACTTGACTCCCTTTCCTAAAAGTCAAGAACCCGATTATCCCAGATGGAGAAGAGGAAGCTGGATGCAAAGACCACAAAATTAGAAATTCCCTGATTTACTGCAGAGGATGAGTTGTCAGTTTGGTGAAGATGGGATTTTGTGGAGAGAATAGCAAGCTTTAAGCTAGAGCAAGCAAAGACTCGCCAGGACTAGCCGAGATACCCATGTATCGCTTTGTAGATCCCTAAGATGCTAAAATAGATGGGATGCAAACAAGGAGGAGATGAGGCAGAACGTATAATCGCTAAACTTGGCTCGCTTTATATACCTTAAGGATTCAACTTGCTTCCTTCCTTCCCCGTGGATTTAAGATTGAAGACTAGTGAAGCAGGCTTTGGGAAATCCTCCGACCAGCTCTTCCAATTCAGCATCCACCACTCCGAGATCTTAACTTATCTTCAACTCAGCCCTATAAGACGGGGCGCAAAGTTTGCAAAAGTCAGTCCATCCTTCTCCAACTCAGCCCTCAATTCCTGCTTATCTTTCAACTTGCTCCAACTCGTTCGAGTCCAATTCCAACTCCTCACTCATCTCCACACACAAACTCCAGCCTTTGACTAACTCAATTAAAAGGATATATATGAATGTCTTCCTGGGAGTTTTCGGAATTATTTCCTCGGAATTACGATTTGTACGAGTCAGCACGAGAGACGAGACGAGGAAAGCAACCATAATTTCCTTCCAGTCTACACCTTGAATTAAACCAACCTTTGCTCCAACTCTCAACTCACAATCCACGAGCTAGTTTCATACTCTCCATTCTGCATCATAATCTCAAACTAAAACTTACCATTTCAACCCTCCACATTTTCCCGGCCCTTTCAATTGAATTCAGTGATGCTGAAAAAGGAGAAGATTGAAATTGTGTCCTCTTCTGCCCCTCTGCCCTTCCGCAAAGAGGCTGGATTTAAGTTAAGTCTGGGAGAAAGTCCGGAGAAAGCACTCTCTCCATCCCTTTAGTCCACGCTTTTGTATTGAGGAGGAGTAGCTCCTAGACCTCCAGCAGGTGATTCGTGATTCTCTCTAATCAATAGTTACATCAAATGGCCAAAATTCGAGATACTTTGACATTTGGGATGGGATGAAGAAGAATTACTCTGTATTTGGACGTGTGTGTAATGGCTCAAAGTTTACTCCGAGTCCCACACAGTCACAGCCAGTTAGTCCCCATAATCCCAAGTCCTTCCACATAGTCCATGTAATGTGCAGCCGAGTGGACTGGCATGGATTAAGTTGAAGATAGATAAGGATTTAAACCTCCTGTAAACTGCCAGAGTTTAAATGAGAAAGTCAACTGGGACTAACATGGTGAAATATGTTCCCGAATCAGACACAATAACCATACACCACTTGTATATTCAACCATTCAACGGCAAACATTCCATTTCCAACTTTCTCCACTTTCTCCACCCTAGCTTCCAATTTTCTCCCAACATCATCCTCGCAGGATATTCATTCCATTTCAGTCCACCGTCCTCCCACTTCCCAGCCACAGCCTATGGATTCATCTAGTAGTAGAATCCCTTCCACGCGTCATCCATTCTTCCATCCGGAGCACGTTTCACCCAGCTCCACACACAGCCCCACCCAGCTCGGAATCCACTCTCATTACTGTTACCATCACTATCATACCGTAAACGTCTCACGTCCTCTTTCACGCCCAACCCAGCCATTTACCAGAGAGGGGCCAACAAGGCATTCATCTTCCCACAACACGCTCCCCACACCCAAACTTTCACTCTCCCCACCACCAAATCTGGACCTTCAAAGTCTCCACCACTTTTCCACTCCACTCACTCTCACTATTTCAACTTTGTCCTCCCTAAATATCCCAGTAAACATCCACGCACAAATCCCCACCCTCCTCTTCAACTCCTCCAACTTTGTTCACATCCAATTTATGTATCCTCTTTTTCCATCAATCCCGTTTTCACAATCAATTCCTCACGAAATTTCCTCACAATTCATTCACGGAAAACCCGTCCGTCAGCGGAAGGAACGTGTAGTTCCTCGTCAAAGCCCCATAGTTCAATCCTAACACACACACACACTTTTCCACATTCCATTTCACTAGTATTCCTCTCAATCCTAGCCATCCATCCAGTCCCTGGTGTCCATACGATCTTGAACCTTGGGAATATCCCAAAAGCAGTCCAAAAATTAACCTCATAACATCATTCCAGAATCCCATATTTTGAGTTTAATATATGTAGTATTGCACACGAGACACCATAACGTTCAAAAGCGTAACAGGGAGTTGTTATGCCGGATTCTACAACCAGTTTTCACTTTCACTCTCATCCCTTTCTCACAACAACTTCCCGGACCGACAATGAGATTATTTAGGTTCAAGGAAATGAGAGGAGGAGCACATGAATCCTGGTCCCATCATCCAATTCACCCCTGATTTATGACCCTTTTCTAAAACGTTTTCACCATTTCCCTCTCCTCATTGAAATCGGGCATACAAACCCATTCTCTTTATCACACAACTCTAAATCCTCACTTGTATTTCACTTAAATTCCCCAATTTCAAAACACTACACACACTTTCCCCGCTTTCTCTTCTCTCCTCCCTTTGTCCACCATCCCCCCTCCCTCCCTACCCACAATCCTAGCAATTCCTAAATCCTACACACAATCCGCGGAAACGATACCATAAACGCCATATGCTCCTCCCGTAATACACAGCCCCATCACAAATCTTGCAAACTGTGTCTCAAATCCTACACAACTCCCACACTCCATCATTCCTATTCCATAGTTTGCAATTCCAACTTTTCAGATAATCATCCAGCAAACCACACACACACTACACCATCACGATCCACTAAAACTCCAAGAGAAACTAAGAGCCTCCCTTTCTCCTTCCCATCATAGCCAGCCGTACAGTTGAACCATAAAGGATTCATCTCGAATTAATCTCCAAAGTCAGCTCTATCATGTAAATGAGAGTCTTCTTTTTCCACGCACCATCCTCATCAACATCCACGACTACGCTAAAATTATCGATTTACCCACACCCATTCTCCAACAACTCCAACACCCTGTTATTGTCCACCGTCATCCTTCCACCCACCTTTTCACCTCCCCCCCCCCCTCTTTTCCCTCCCTCCCGCGTACAAATTCAAAAAACTGCACCACCTTACACCCAAAGTCCCTAAACTATGTCGTTATAGTGTCCACACAAATCCTTTCACTTTCCACTTCAACAAAACACCCACCATATTTATCCACACAAAATCTCATTTCCCTCTTCCTTCCAACTATCCTTCCAGCCTTTTTGTCTTTTCCATTCTCCACTCAAACCCTCAAATCCACCGTCCTTTCCATCTAAACAATTTACACGGATCACGTCCAATCCCCCCTCTTTCTCATCCCCCCGCTTCAATCCCTTCACTTCTTTGCCCCTACGGAATCTACTTTCTCCACTTTCTCCCAATCCTTTCCCAACCACTATGGCTGCCCATCCCTTCTTCATCTTCGCAGCAATCCAAAGCCACGGAACTCACACGCCCGCTACTATCTCCACATGCTTCCCATGTAATACCGGCCTTCCCCGTACTTTCACCCGTACTCAAATTGTGATTTGTGGTTTCAATTTTTATAAAAAATTGCCCCAGTCCCCAAACTTGTCCCCTCCAAATTCCACCATGAATCTTTTATGCAATTTCTTTTACAGATCTTCCCTTCTTCTCCAGCTCTTCTCCTGCTCTTCTTCTCCAGCTCTTCTCCTGCTCTTCTTCTCCAGCTCTTCTTCTCCATAGCCTTCCTGCCTTCCTAGGATTCTCATCTTCCCTTATCCTCTAGCCATTAGCCATCCTCCACAGTTTCTCAAGCTTTACCACACATCTATTCCAGCTCACTTCCAGTCATTCCATTAATCCTTTTCTTTTATCATGTCAAAAGGTCAGATAATCCATGTTGGAACTCTACCAAATCCTTCATATATTCTATCATACAAAGTGACCAATAGCCATTACCATTTATACCAAAACCTCAATCGTAATTCTTTTTTCCCCCGTTATTTCATATTTCTCTACATATAGCTCCAGGCCGTAATCTTATAAAGACTTGTTTCACTTCTCTTTCTAGGTCACTATATATACGTTCTAATTTAAAAAATCCATCCTTCTTCCACGTATCCAGACAGATATAGAAGCAATCAATGAATTTCTTTAGCCAGCAATTAGCAATCCAGTCACCAACCACCAGCTCACAAATCCAGCTGCAACAGCATCAAAAACCTTCATATATAAGCAGTCCCATTTAATATCAAGCTCCTTTTGTTAAGGTTTATTTAGAATCTTAAACTGACTGGGTCAGTAGTTTTTTTTCTCCACTCTCTGCAGAACAGACTACTCTTTCTAGTACCACCATCCAGACTTGGATCACAAACTCCGCGCTTTTCTCCTCCTCTGAAAAAGGACAAGAAGGCAAAAAGTCTACAAGTGCCTCATCTTCAGTCTGTCATTCATTCTTCCACTTCTTCAACCATTTTAGAGCAACGTCCAACTTGCACAAATTAAAAGGCTCCTCTCCTCCTAGAGGACTCTTCCATAAACCTCTCAGCTTTCAACCTCGTCTTTCCTGGCTTTAAGCTATACATAATTCCACGGAACATGTAGCTTAGAGATCTGTCTGTACAGACAAAGCATCACTTCTCCTCGTATCCTTGTATTTATTTCCACATCTCTTTTCAACCCCTCTCTCCCACCCTCCGAGTAGGTCATGAACAAGCCTCGAAAAACCTAGAGAACGTCCAGTCTTAATTTTACTCTCCAGTAAAATCCACGGCTCTACTCTTCTTCCCTTCTTCTTGTACATAATTAACACCAGGCAAAAGCTTAGAGAGCTCAAACCCGCTTAGCCTACTACAAAAGCGAGCATATATAAGAGACTCCCGAGTATCACACACTCATCCTCCATTTACAACCAGATTAGTTTCATCCGTTTATGTACAACAAAATCCCTTCTTTTCTCCAGTCCATCTCATTCACCATCTTCCTTGCGGGGGTGGACATTTCATCATCTAAACCATGTCAATCCAAGGAAGACCGTATTTACAAAGATAACTCTTTTTTCTTCCACACTAACCTCCCCTTCTCAACACTCACTCTCCCCTCTAGTCCAGCCCTCTTCATAGCTTCTCCCCCCTCCATCTTCTCCATCTCTCCTCCTCTGGAGTCCTCTGTAATCTTCAAAGTGAGAGATGAAGTAGTATCAAATTTTCGTTCCACTTACATCCTTGACTTGGGCCAACTTCTCTAGCCATCTTACACTCTTTTCTCAAGCTGGTAATTTAATGATCATCATCCCATCTCTTAATCATTACCATCACATAATTATCCTCTATTCCATCTCATATATTCCTTTCCATCTCCCGCTCTTCCCTCCGCTTCGTCCATCTTCGCATACCTCTGAGAGACACTTTTACAGCTCCTAAAAGCTACATCAACTTTGAACTATTGCTGAAATATCCTCGTGAAACTTGAAAGCAGCTTCCCTCTACCTGTGTACACCGTTAACATGCTACCTCGTAACGAATATTCCTTTCACGGGCGTTGCCTACAGAATAACTTATATTCGGCTACATGTTCCTTCCCACAATAAACTGTAAATCCTCAGTCACTATCCGATAAGCCGCCATCTCATCCGTCTGTTCATGACAACGGATGATTTTTCATGCCCAGCATTGACAGCTTTCGAGTATCCAGGCTAATTACTATTAGCATCAGACCCTACAGAAGACTCCCCGCTATTTCTTCTTATGCATCATTTTCAATTTTTCCCTCAATCACAAAAATCACCTACTCTTCTTCCAACACATAAACTTCTCCTCCTTTCTCCTCCTTTCACCTCACACTCGACTTTCTCCACCTCTGTACCTAAAATCCGCGGTTTCGGCTCCATGCTCTTCTACCTTCTTCATTTCTTCCTTCTTACTCTAAACCTTCCTTCCTCGCCTGCTATCCCCACAGTAATTAAAAAAACCTTATTACTGAGGCCGCTCATTCCCCTCGCTCCTTTCACTATACCTTCACATGGTTTTGTGGGGCAGAGATTGGAAACTTAAGCGTACAAAAGCGTCTACGGCTTTGTATTACATGACGCTTATTCTCTCCACCATTCCATTAAGTCCACCTCCAAAATAACAAGGTAAGACGATGGAGCAAGATTGAAATCCTCTGCATGACTGCCTTCTTCTTCAATCCTTCCACCTCCTCGAATCATCTAAACCTCCCTTCCCCACCAATACAGCTACTATAAACCTTCCTTCGCAAGGAACAATCCAGACAGAGATGGGCAGGTACGGAGTCAGACTACCCGGCATAAATCCCATCGTCTACCTCTCGTCCACCCACACACACATCCGCCATCCGTACAGTCAGTCAGCCTTCGTAGTAGGGAATTCCATGGATTTTCCCCATACTCTCCTCCACCTCCCGTTTCCTCATTCTATCCAGACCGTAGAGGAGTCAACGGGCTATGCGTCCAAATTACAACAGTATTTCACCCTATTATAATTCCAAGCAAATGTATAGTATTTCCTATTTATAGTCTTCAGCCCAAAAACTATCCGGAAACCCAGAGAGCTGCTACAGAGCAAAACTTCCCAGCCTTCTTCTAGACAAACAACTCCATTTAGTCTATCTTTACTCCCTCTACATTCTTACATAAGCTTCCAGATCTACACCATCATACCCAAAAAGATGAATATCACAGAGAGCGTCTACATGTCATGTGACTGAGAGCACATCAAGAACCATTTCTTTCTCCATAATAAGAAACAGCATAGAGCTTCTGAGAATCAAGTCTTGGATCCATCCACGCTACATGCTCTCCTCTCCCCCTCTTCCCCTACTCTACTTGTAATTCATAACGAGTCTTTAAAGTCACTTGATAGTTGAGAGAGGTGGAATATCAAGACGTCTTTATTTGCACTAATGGCATTTGAACAAACTTTAGCCTCTTTTTCTTGTTTGCTCAATGTAGACCCGAGTTCTTTTTCTTACGACTAGATTCCTCCAATCTCACCAATCTTTTCCCCGAGAGTTAATTGTAAAATCCTCTTCAGCCTCGACCCCTCCACACACACACACACAGGAGAGGCAGGTCCGACAGGAAATAGCCAAATAAAATCCTCTCAACCCTCCCACCTATTCCCAGAGCAATACCCATTAAACCCCCGCCCTCATCCCCCCAACGCCCCAACCTGTGGAAATAACAAACGTCGTAAAAAGCATATACTAAAACCATCTTAAACCATTTTGCATTTCCTTCCTTCTCACGTGTAATAAATTACCTGTGCTCAATCCATTCCCTTCTATTACTTTTACATTCCAATTTCAAACTCTTAGAGCTCTACACCTCTTCCAAACTTGCTCCAGAGGCTAACCGGAAAGTACCAAGCACTACGAGTCCAGAGAGCGGCCAGCTTGATTTAACTACAACTTATCCCCAACGACTCTTCATTTTCTCTACTTCATAAAATTCTAGGTCACTTACAACCCATTCCCTCCCCACTTTAACGAGAGCTTTTAGTTCAACAAATGTCGCTTGAGGACGCGGTAATAATTCTTCCTCCTAGTTTTACATTTCCTTAAACCTTTTACTCCTTACCCTGTTTTTTCAAACACCAAAGACTTTTCTTGATTACTAAACCAAGGCGAGGTGAAAATAAACTAGAAGAAAGTACGTGTACGCTGCCCAAGCTTTCTCCCTATATGCACAAGTGTAAATGCCAGAATCTAGAGAAAATTGGCAGCCATGCAGAGCTGGGAGAAATTGTGTTATGTAGCAAAGAATTGCGTGCAACATTAATGGAGAGTGGGTTTTGAAAAAAACGGAAATTGATAATGGAAGGAGTAGTAGCTTCTATGAACCTTTATAGATTTCCGAAGGCACGTCCTCTTCTTCCGCTCTGGAGCCAACGTGAAAGCTTGCATTAGCGTTTTCCGTCTTGGGAATATTGGTGAAAGCAGGAGAAAGCAGTGGGGTTAGTGCTTGGCTTCAGTCTTCTTTTCAGAGCCTTGCCCTCTATGTGTTTCTGGGAAAGTGTATTTAAGCGGATGTGGATGAATGCATAAGTGTTTTTGATTGGGGAACGTGGCAAGGAGAACAAGTATATGATGAAGGAGGATTAAGCGCCGGAGCGAGGGAGGAATGCATTATTCGAGATGATGTGAGGAAATGCATTTATTTTACACCATCCTACAACTTCTTTTCTTTCTTTTGTCTCCCCGTCAATTTAACAGCAAGGCAAGGGAACAACTTCTTTGAGTAGCCTCTCATACGGCGGTGAAAGCTGGAAGAAAGCACTCCCTCCTCCTTCACAGTCATCCAAATACGTAAAAGAGGCTAGTAAGTATCAAGCCAGGGAAAACAACTACTACCATTCGTCCGGCTTTTTTCACGCTATTTCTTCCACAAATGCGTCCCAGTTGATGTGAGCCTACCCGAGGAGAAAGTACGAGTGAAAGTCGTGAGTAGATTTATCAGGTTTACATCTTCTGTTTGTCTTGTACACAGTTTTCAATTCAGATTGTTCATTTTTTTAACAATTTTAACCATAAACAATATCAATAATCACATTTAAAAAATAACTTGATTAAAAACTAGCAATAATCCAAATCAAAACTCAAAATTTTGAACAAAATATCAACAGCCCTAAGGCTATGTCTTTCTGCGAGAGCGTTCTTTGATCCTTTCTCCGCAGCTTTCACCTAACCTTCGATACAGCAAGTATCAGCAGTTACAGCATGGAGAAAGTAAGCTACATGAATCCGCCTCTGGTCTCAAGAAATCGGGCAATGGGATCTTGCTCCATTCGCGGATGATGTAGATGGTGAACGCTGGAAACTCACGATAACTTTCCTTAATATCACCTAAATGTCTGTTCATATTTTGTACTATTCGGACTTTCTCCATTTATTCTTTCCCTTTATCCTCCTTCTCTTCTTCCTGCGTTCTTTCTCTGTCTTTACTTTCCCATTTCCTTCCTCTCATCTACTACTACACCAGCCGCTCATTCCCCCTCATTCTTCAGCTTTCTCTTCAGATTCTTCCCGGGTTCCAGATACACTCACTCCATTGGGAAGCGCTCACAAGGATTCACGTTCTGCAGGAACCTGATACCATACTTATATACGGCCTTCCAGTTTTACTGGAAGCCCAACTTTACTAAGAGGATGATGGTCATAGTTTTCCGAGTGGCATGTTGGAATGATAGAATTTATTCGTTTGCAACAAAGAAAAATGTTGTAATAGTTTTTCTGGAATGGTGTGTAATCTTCGAGGGACAATCTTCACAAAAATACCACCATTCTGGAATGGTAGGCAATTTTACTTGATTTCACTTCCCCACCCATCCCACCCATTCCTCTCCTCCTTTCTCCTCCCCTCCGTTCTCCTCCCTGATTTCTTCAATATTCTATCACGACCTCCCATCAAACGATATCCAGCTCATTCTCCTCAAGAGAAGGGAGACTTTCACCATGGACTCGCTTTCCCCGGATCGCTTTCCCTTTCACTCCTTCAAGCCTTCAACCCCGCAAACACAGCATGCAAACACTCATTTGAATCCCACCGCTTCATAAAACCGCTTTTCACCAATCTATTATATCTCCGTCTAAAGTTTTCATTACCTGCCTCATTCCAATCCTCGCATCCCCCGAATTATCCCCGTTGATCCACAGCTTGCTTTACTCCGGCTCAATTAGCGTGGGAATAATCTTGCATTAAGTATTTTTAGCTGGACAGAGACGAAGTCTATGGGGTAGCTTATGTAAAGCCGGTCAAATGGTCAATCTTTCCTTTTGGACCAGCCCAAAAGTGAATATTAATCGTTCCCGAAAACTTAAGATGAAAAAGGTTTGAAAGAACGAGTTTCCTCCTCCTTTCACATTTACCCATCCTCTTTCCTAAAGCTCACTTTTGGGATGTTTCCCAATTCCATTTATCCACCCTTTCCCATTTCCTAATTCCATTTCTGCTCACTTTTGGGCTAGTCCAAAAGGAAAGATTTGCATAACGAGGGTGCTCTTCCGACAGTTGCACCGCCTAGGACTTTTTAACTTTAACTGGCTCCATAATCTGCATTTCTAAGAATTTGGCCATGCTATGAACAGTTTCTGACACCCCATAATTAGGTCCATACACTTGAAAAAGCAGAACATTGAAATGCTGTCTAACGTCGATGAGATTGAAGGCGAAAATAACTTTTCCGACAACTGCGCCACCTAGGGCTTTTTAACTTTGACATCGATCCTTCCAACTTAAAGTGAAAGCACCCAAAACTGCTTTATCTGCACCATGGTGAAAGTCGCAAATGAGCTTCCTCCTCATTGAAATCACTCCAATTCTAACCTTCTAAACCTTGTTACAACTCCTTATCCCTACTCAAGCCCAAAATCTTCAGTCCATTCCATAGCTAGCAAAGTTTTCTCCCAAAATCTTATCCTAGAAACAACGTAATTCACGAATCTCAAAGTAAATGATAACTCATGTAAGACGGAGGAGTAACACAGAAGAGGTACATCAACTTGAAAAATCTCCCTACTTTCTCCACTTTCTCTACTCTCAAAGTCTCGGCCTACTTTCTCCCTTTGAAATATTAAGCCTATACAAAAGTTTGCAAAATTCGTTTAGATAGTATTCACAAGGGTCACTTTCAAATCCCCATTTCAAATTCCACAAGATTTACTCATCCCCCATGAAAAAACCCTTTAAACTTTCTCCATCCACGCTGTATACATGCAATCATCATTTCCAGAGAAACCAAATGGCCAACCAAATCCACAAAGTGATGAGAGGGCTGGAAAAATTTAATAGCCTCGTCCAATGAGCTTTGTAACTTTTTAAACGCAATCTAGATTATAGAATATTGCTGATTTAGTATTAAAAAAACCTCGCCCAGGCCGTTATTCCCTCTGTCAGCACACCCCCAAGCCCGGTTTTACTCTCCGAACGAGCCCAACGAGTCCTCCACGGATACTTGGCAGGAATACGCAGTTTCTTTCAATGGCTTTATCAAGAAGAAGACAGGGCAGAGAGAGAGCATGACTATATGTGGAGGCAAATTACCTCCTTGGCTATTACTATACTCCTTCAACTCTGTTGAGTCCTCAGGATTAGATTGCGTCAGTAAAATTTCAATTTTGACATGTTACTTTGAAGCAGTAAGATGTTTTAATCTTTCTTTGAAACTCTCCAAATCTCTTCTCTCTCTCTCCCCAATTACCCATTCCCGCGTCCCCACCCTTCAAAAACCCCATTTCGGAGTTCTCAATCCCGGTCATAGTAAATTTCCGTCAAGATCCCGTTTTGGGAATTAGAGCCCTATTTAGTCCCTTTACCCCGGCCCTCATACTTGTGAGAGCTTTTACTACGGATTATTAAAGCTAATTGTATGTTTATAGTAAACTTTTCTGGTTAAAAGACCCCCCTCTATCCGGGTATTTATATTCCTCCTCTTTCCCTTCACCGCTTTTGAATGAGATGATTAAATAAAACCAAGGATTCATGACTCCACTAATGTCTCGTGCCAAGTGTCTCTCTCCCCCTAAATATTCCGCTAGACTATCATCACAACCCGGGATGAGTTGTTCTCATCCCGCTCCATTATCCCCCGGAATTCACTACGGAAGAGTATCCCACAACAGCCGCCCTCGTAAATAGTACAGCTAGAACCGCGGGCTATTCCCTGGATTTTCCAGTCCAGCGGCAAATATCCTACGAATATCCAGGCTGAATACTACGGCAAGTTCTCGAGAGCGTGTATATAAATAGAATTCAGCATCATGTTTCGGAATTTTATCCCAGTAAGGGAAACGCTCCAGATTATTGATAAAGCGTGTACGTATATGCTCCACGTCCCACCCGACGCCCCCGCTCCTTCTACCACCACACTCGGTTATTCATTCTTCATGGAGACATTTCCTTTGCCACTGAAAATTCCGAAATCCTCCCATATATTCCTCCTTCAATCCTCCCGTTCTTCTTTCCGCCATCTCCCTCCGTCATCATCCCGTCTTCCGAAGGGGAGCCGGGTAGTAGTAGGCGGATGTGTATAAGAATTTCCTCGGGACGGATGAGTAGCTAGCAAGGTTTCCAAGGGAATTAGCAGGATGATGATATTTGTATCGAATGCGTAATGTGGTAAAGCGGGTGGGGAGGGTTGCTGGATTCTCTCCTTCTCTGTGAGTGAGAGAGGATTTAACATGCACTTCTACAAGCTCTTTGTCGGTCTCACAGTCCTCAATAAGAATCCAAAATAGACTGCAAGTGTTGAAGAGATGAATATTTCAGGCGCATTTCCATCCAGGGACTAGTTGTTGGCCATGCTCTCTGAACACGCCTCTACCATTTTTATCTTCAGCTTCCTCAATAACCCAATATCTCATCCCGCTACACGCTTCCACCTTCCTTCCATCTCCCAACCATCAAGGAACAACATCCAACCACCATCTTAACCAACCAACACCATGTCCTTACCCCGACAAATCCCGTCTTTCGGCTCCTCTCATCCCCGTCTTTCCTAGCTTCAAATCCCTTGTCTGTGCAAACACCCACCCCCGTCATCTTAATATCAATTTCTTATCCCTTTCCCCTCTATCCTCTGGCAAGACCTTGTTCCTTCATAACAAAAAGCTTGCTTTCCGTACTTGAAGGCATGCAAAAATTCAAACCTTTTCCTATCAGCCGCTGAATAACTCATTGTTGGCAAAAATATTCACTCATCTCTAGAATGGCCAGTGGCCAGTTCAGCTGACACAATCAGGCTCGGAGATGCTCATAATCTTACAAGTAATCATAAACCACATGGAAATCCTAATTTTGTGGACGGAAATTCAAATTTTGACTTGGCGGGAAATTAAAACTTTTGTGGGAGATTCAAATTTTAGCGGGATATTCAATTTTTTCCAAGAAATTCGAAAAACTTTTCTTGACGGCTTTAAAAATATTATGCATGTGTCACTACACTACCTCATCTGATGCATTATAAATCTGTCACCGGTGTCTTCCAGTCATGACGTCAGCCCCTGACTTTCTCTTATGGAATTCTTAAAGGGGCTTAGTAAATCTCAATAAAAAAACCAATCCATCTAGCTATCCATACAACTTTCTCCCAAACCTCTTCCGTGTTTTCATAATCTTTTATAAATCCTTTCCAGCGAATACTTTCTAAGGCAAAACCGACAGTCGCTACATATTCGCTGTAATTCATCTCCACCCTACATATTCCATAAACTCCCCCTCCTCCTCTAACCTAATTACTTTTTTAATATGCATCGATAAATTATATTTTTTTACAATTCCGCAATCCTTATTGGCTCCCCGTTTTAATTTACTCCCATCATAATCTTCGCCATCCCGCTCCAAAACACACCACCCGGGAAAGCTAAAAACCCAGCTTCTCTCTCTAATCTACCTCCCGCCAAGACGATTTTACACAATCCATAAAAACCGCAGAGCACGAGCATCCCAGAACCTGTGTGGAGATAGCAGCGCCCTCTTTAATTTATGACTCCACAGTTGCCTCACAGTCTTTTTAACTTGAAGAGTTGAAAGCGTGCATCCATGGATTACTTTAAGCTTTTCCTCAATTCCCTCCTAAAATTCCGCCGTATAATCCCACGCCGCATAATTATCAGTCCGTCTTCTAATCCCCCTTCCTCCACTTGTCCCATTATCTTCTACACTTCACGGATTTCTTCCCCGCCAAATTACCTCCGATACCTCACCTCATCTTCACATTCTTTCACGGAACCAAAGATTCCGTAATTTTCAAAGTCAGCTCAGTCCCGCCCCGCTCTTCCTCCTCCTATCCTTGATTAACTCTCTCCAACGGTTTTGAATCATTCTTTTCTTGCAGCCCCCTCCTTCGTACTCTGCAAGTCCAACTCGTAGGAACCACACCAGTCTGGGCAATTGCTTTCCAAGTAGAAATGGGAATTCAATCATCAAACGGAAAGCTTGGAGCGAGGGGAGGTCGGAAGAAAAATAAAATTAGAAAAGCCAACCTTGGTTTTTTTGCGCTCCATATAAGTTGAGACTCTTCCTGTCTCTCCTCTCTCTTCCATTCTCTCTTAGATTCTAGAAGCGCCTTAAATAAGCTAATGATGAGAGAGTCCTGGAACTCATTCTGCATGTCCCGGCTATTACCCGGCTATTCTTTTAACAACTTCTACCCCCAGTCCCTCTCGTAACCCTGAACCCCATCCAATCGGATTCCATTCCAAGACATTGCATTGGAGGCTCCTTCCCTGAATTCTCTCTGAATCCTCTGCTCCTCTTCAGGTTATTCAGGAAAGCAAACGCATGCCTCCACTCTCCTCCTCCTTGTATCTTCTTGGTGGCATGTGAAAGCATGCTGGAATCCCAGCTAATAGTTTCCTCCCGCACTTTCTCTGTAAACTCTCGTGAAAATGACTCCACCTAATTAGCAACTTAGAACCAGAGAGTACAAGAGAATGAAATACGGACGTACTTTCCATGTAAATTCCCCTAAATTCCTTTTGTTTTCATTTGTTTAAACTCTTTTCCAGTTAGTTCTCCTTTCTCTTTACTTTCACTCCCTTAAGTTAATATATCTTTACGAAACACGAGTTTTCCACCAAACTATACCTTCTTTTCCTCTTCTAACTTCTTCCAACACTTGCATCCTGGAGGATTTATCCAAAATCTCCTCCTCCTCCCCCACTTTCAGCAAGGTTAAATTACAGCCTTCCCAAACATCCACACAACCGTGTGTAAACAATGTTTCTAAACTTTCCCTCAACAATCCCTACATATTCCTCCGTCCCATCTTCCTGTCCCAGTTTCATCAAACCGGCGTTTGCCCTTCGAATAAGCAAACCTTGTTTTACATCCTCTACGTGTGCATGTATTTAATTCCCTAAGGCTATAATCCTCCACGTCCATCTATTGAAAAACCTTTTTTTTTCCCACATCCTTGAGATACCAATGTCCTTGCATTTCTTTGGGTGGTAAATTTAAATTCCCTCCGTCCTACGCGCGTAGTTTACATATTCTACATTTTCTTCCCGGCTCCCTCACCAGAAAAATCCAACTTAACCTTCCTCCGTCTTTATTTTTTCCTTGATTTTATCCCAGACTTGCACAATAAACCAATACCCATCCTTACCAACTCTGTCTCCTCCCCATTTGCAGTCGCCTCCTTTTAATCCACCCACCCAACTGTCCTTCCTGTCTCCTTCAAATTACTCTCCAACAGGAAGTACACGGAACGACAGCCGGAAAATTGTAATCCCATCTCCCAGTATGAATCCAAAAGCGTGCTGGAGATAATTTAGCTCACCCTCACATACCCGGCTCCTATCCGCTTCCATGCCAGCTTTGCCCCTCCGATCCGAAAACTACAAATCATAAGGATATACACAATTACACATTCGGATCTTTACCCCACCGGCAGGCCACATGCAGTCCAACTTCTTCCGAAGATCCTTAATAGTTTCTCACCCACTCCACGTAACGCATCTCTCATCTCCTCCCCCGCCTCATCTCTTCCCAACATTTCCATCACGTGTGCGGGAGTAACGGAATGACATCCACAAATTCTATTCCTTTTCGCTCCTCTTCCTTAATCCTTATCATTCCCTTTAAGATGTATCCATTCCCAGCCACCACCCTCTGTCTCTTTCAATCCTTCACCCACACAAATTTGTCCACGTGCCATTTATCCAAAACTCTTATTCTTAATGTGCGGCTCCCAGAAAAGCCAACCATCCCCCTCACACAATTTCATCCATTTCTACAACTCCAAACAGTCAGAGTCCCAAACTTCCCCGCATCTTCTTCATTTACTTTCCAATCCACCTCCTTCACCTCTCGAAAATCTACAAATTCCACAAAACAACTACAATAGCTAGCTATTATCCCCGGCACTCTCTCCCATCGCTGTATCTCCTATAACTTTGCAGTGGTTTCCAAGTCTTTATAAACTCTCTCTCATGTAATTCCTCGGCTTTCCCAAACTCTCAATTCTCAATCACGGCTTGTCGTCCATGAAGCTCCATCCAGCCTCTCCTTTACTATAAAACCCTTGCCATGGAAATCACTTTTTTATTATAATCATCCCAACACGTCTCTTTCTTAGTGCTTCTCTATTAATTGACCTCACCCCTCATCAATCTTCACTACATCCTCCGACCTCATCCCTCCACTCTCCCAACTACACCGACTTTCACCTCCCCCAGGAGCCCGCTCCTTTCTCCACCGCCCGACTTTCTCTTTCATCCTTCTACCCGTACTTTCTCCTTGCTTTCACTTGTCTCCCTGCACACCAGAATGTACGAAACCCTTTCGGAGTGCATGTACATGTAGGCTTCGTACTCACTACGTGTGTACGTCGCCCGGGATCGGAAATTCAAGATAAAGGCTCTGTTGAAATTCAGCTCGTCCCAAACCAATCAGTAGTGGAATCACATAGAAAATCTAGTTCTTCTTTTAACATTTCCGACTCCATTATTATTCCAGCTCACTTTTTAGCTCACCTCCCCATAGCTATATGCAAGGGGAAAAGAGTGTGTTCCGCCATCATCATTGCATTTCAATGTAATTCCAACCCGGATCTTTAACAAACTTTCTCCCACTTTCACCCATTCTCCCATTACCTTCCTTTCTTATTCTTTTCCATTCTCTCTCTCTCTCATTTCCTTCATTATTCAGCTCTTTCTTGCATTTCCTTGCAACATCCTCCTACTCTTTCACCCCTTTGTCTCCTCCTCTGTATTTACTCTCGTAATTAATGCCCTAATTAATGAGCTCATAAAGAAGGAGTCCCTCTATAACTCTTCCCGCTCTCATTCTCTCCTCCTTCAGCCTTCCTTGATAGCCATCCCTCATTTCAAATCTACATCCATACACCAGCATCCACACCAAAAACCACCAAAGACTTCCTCCGAATGAGGTTACATATAATTACTCCAACCAATCCCAAATCATTCCTCACATCATCATTATATTCGCCAGCTCAATATCCACACCAGCTCATAAAGAAGCAAACTCCTATACGAACCTCTTCTCCTAGCCTTAATGTACTCTCCTCCATCGTCACCACCTTTCAACCTTCTCTCTAAATACCTTCGTTTATTTCAATTATCTCCTTTAATGTTTTCCTCCTCCGACACCTTTCACTCCCCGCTCTTCTCCTAAGCGTCAGTCAGCTCCATCAAATTATAATGTCCCATTTGCCATTTCTCTCTTTCACCAACCCCTCCACCCTAATTCTCCTTTCTTAATGAATATTTATCCCAGTGAACACATCTCCACACTCTAAATTCCTGCATTACTTTCACGCATTCAAATCACCCAAAACCGATCCTACATAATCAACATCCCTCCCTCATACCTAGCATCTTCCCAGCATCCCGACTCCTGCAATCCCCCTCACTTTCCACGCAAAGTCAAGGTGAGCAAGAGGGCGCGAGAAACAACAAAAGCTTCCTCCTTCCACGCTTTTCCTAATCCTATTTCCCTTTAAGACTCCCTCAGCTTTCACAAACATGAGAATTTTTACACCTGTCCCTACTACGAGCATCATCCGCTTTCCTACTACTTTAACCAACCTCCCACCAAACTTTCTAAATTGAACACAGCCAACCTTCCGGCCCTAAACTGCAAAGAGCTTCCAGCTCAAGAGGAGCTTTTGTCTCCTTGGAGGAATATATAATTCCAACAAGCCTCACAACTATCCGTTCAAACTTTCACCTGTACACAAACGGCGGTTGGTTAACTTTGCATCCAAACTTTCTATAGCTTCTATAATTTTAAAAAATGCCTCTACAACAAGTTGATCTTTGTACGTCATTAAATGATTTCAACTAAAAAAACCTACCCTCTACACATTTTATCTTCAGGACCAACTGCTCCAAAACCATCAAGTCAACCCCGGAAACAAGCAATCCTATATCCGCCATAATTTAGTCACAACATTCCAGCTTCCGATTCCTGAGCATCTCAATATTCCAGTTCATTCCACTCTCCAACAAGGGGGCTCTTCCTTGATACCCGTATTTAGACCTCAGCTCCTTTAAATAAGCATTTGGGGAGCTATTTTCAGACATTTGCAGTTGTTGATATTTCCCAAGGATGTGAACAAGCATTAGAGTCATCCAGACTGAATAATTTATTTTCCTTTAGTAATTTCATCCAGACTTTTAGAGAGCTCCTCCTCATTACTCCCACTAGCCAGAGCATGAGCAGCCGGATAAGAAATTGAGTGTCTTATGATGACAGTGTGTGTTCCTTGGGTAATTTCAATTTGAGCACCCCTAAAACTTGGATTAGCTTTAGGACGGCGGCGGGTATGGGATGATTGGAATCCTCTTTACTCTTTCCAGTCCGGCTACTCGGAAGTAGCAGAGGAGGAGGCGGAACATAAAATAACATCACTTCAAAACCATTCCCCAACAGGCTAAAGGTGTATTTAAGTAGTCCACCCTATGCAATTCCCTCTCCCACCCACAGCAGAGGCGTACAGGTTGAGGGAAAACCCGGATGGGAAACCGACGTGCCCGTCTTTCCAAATCCCTCCCATCTCCTTCCTCTCTTCATCTTCCCTCCTTTCTTAGCTTCTTTAGCTTCTCGAGTCCCCATCTGTTCTGCCAGCCTACATTTTTTCTACTTCACAAACGTTATGGTCCAAGTTAAGTGAATGAGCCTCCTTCTATAAATAATAGATTGAAATCCGCTTTTCCCAGTATAGTACAGTACTCTTCTTTTTACACTACTCCCGCTTTTCCTACAATAAGCTAACCCACCCCTCCTCCAACTTTCCCATCACACTACTCCTCCTCTCTCCGTCTATCCTTCCTTGAGCTCGCTTATTATTAGAGGAAAGGTGGAGTAGTTGAATGAGAGTTATGTGACTTGCTTTCTATTCAATTAACTTAGTTTTACGTCCCTTCCTCTGTCCTTCGCCCGTCTCCTTCCTCCATCCCCATTCCTTGTTTCTTCCCTCTTCTTTTGTCTTCCTAAAGACTTCCTTATTTGTTTCTCAGCTTCCTCCTTCAGTCCCTTGAATCCCTTCCAGAAATATACGGTTTAGCCTCACAATAGAAGGCCATGAATATCCCAAAATCCAGATCAAACCCGCTCCTCCTCCTCCCCCGCCGCTAGTTTCAAGAACGTCCTCAACTCTCAACCTTTCTCCATCTTATTAAGACACAGCTTTTCAAAATAATAGCTCCTTCCTCCCATACTCTTCTTGTCTTCTTTTTCTCATCTTCATCCCGGATTCCTTTCATCCTTTGTACGCATTTAGTAGAAACCACCGTATCCTCTTGTAGTACGCCTCTCCAGTCAACCTAGAATCTTAGTTCACACTCATAATGGATCCGGTTTGCATTCAACTCTGAGCTTATTTAGATCTTCGCCTCCTTCTTGAGGTCCTTGGAAGGTTTTTTTCAGTTTTCAGTATTTTTGGGCTACTTTTTGAAAATAACAGCCATTTAGATGTTAAGCTCCTGCATATTGATCTTATTGACCTTAGCGGGAATCCTATCGCTTTGTCCTTGGGCTGGACAAACCCGCTCCTATCCTCACTTTCACCCTACTTTCTCCACTCGAGTATTCTGAATATAGGGTTAGTCATTTGTCCAACACCAATTCTCACCGCATTAAATACCATAGCATTAGGGTGAAAGTAAGCGTCCGATCCCACTGAAAACTTATCTCATACTTTTGTACTTTCTCCAACATGGCCATACGAAACTACTCTGCACCGTATCATATTTTCTCCTAGCTTCGCAGCCCTTCAGCTTGCACCAACAGCTTTCTCCCATCTCTTCTTTATACTTTCTCCAGCGAACAATCAAGCCCAATAGGGCTTCAGTTTTCCCCCCGGTTAGAGTTTATGCCACCTCACGAACTCGTCAGATCCATATATAGCTAAGCAGGCTGGATGACTGGCTGACCTCGGAGGAACTGAAAAGCTATATTCTTTTTTAGCAAGAGCGTCAACTGGTATTACAAGGGATCAACCCTAGGATTTCTAGATAATAAGAAAGCTGGAGTGCATACTAAAATCCAAGTCGTCTCACAGAACCAAATATAATGATAGCCAGCTCCCGCGGCTATGCCTTACCTACCAATCTGTACCCGCACATCTCTTTCCCCTCCATCCCTTTAACTTTCTCTCCAATATATTCCGACTTTCTCCACCATATTTTTACATCTCGCTTTTCATCTCATCCTCCCATTCTTCCTTCCTTCCCAATTGATTCCCATCATCTATATAGTCGGCTTTCTCTTCCTTTCAATATTTCCCACATAGTCACGTCCCACAAAATCCCCATTTGTATGATTCTCTTAACCTCGAGTAACACAAGAAAGGCTTCAAAAACTTCCGCTTTCCTTTTATATCTCTCTCCCTTAGTATTTCTCACTTTCTTCCCTTGCTTTTCTATGGCTTCATCCTTTCGTATTTTCTACTTTCTCCCGCATAGTCCTTCCAAACTCTTGCCGTCCATGCAAAAAATAATCTGTATCTTTCCGGCTCTTTTTTAGAATTTTTTAGCAGTTTTTGCGAAAAACATTTCCTTTAATGCTAACTCCATAGTTACTGCAGTTAGCAGTAACTGTTAATTCAAATACTTAATCATAATTAAAATTTCTAAATTTTTCTATCCTTGATTTCAAATTTTCCGCCAAGGATCTGCTCTTCCAAGCTTCAGCTTGGAACATCACATCCTTGTGGCACCATATGGGAATGACAGCCGACGACAAGCTTGTCCTCCGTTACTCTCACGAGATGAGATTACAGACTCTGAGGCCCTTGGGATATAGAATTACTTGTGACGCCGGATTAACCAGCTTCCAGTCTAGGCTTCTACCTTCATTTAAGCACCCGAGTTGAGCTGATATCCAGTTTTGGCTAAATCCACTGAATTAATACACCCAGACTCTCCCACTTGTCAATAATCCTTGTGTATAGAGGCTCAAATCTGCATAAAATTTATTCCATTCAGTATGTATGAGGGTAAATAATACTTTTTCCGCAACAAAATCCAACAATCCTTCCCGTCTTGTTCAACTTCCGCTTTAGCCCGCCACCATACGCCCTTCCACCCGTCTCCCCCGCTTTTTCCTCTGCTTTTTTCTTCCAATCCTTTTGTCCTCCCTTTCGCACTACAGACATTCTGTTCCTAAGTTTCTAGTAGAGTAGAGCACTGAATAAGGCTGTGTAGCTGGATGCCACGTAATTCGTTCCATTCGTTCCAGTATTGTTCCTCGTTGAAAAACCATTTAGAGGTATGCTCTTCCCTCCCGCTTTTTCTCTGTATGTTCATGGTTCATCTTTCGAGAAGACACTTCCTATTTTCTATTTGCGTAATGATTAGTCGAGAGAGGCAGGAGAAAAATAAATCCTCTCTATCCCGTCACCCCTCTCATAATTCTCATCATCCCGTAAGAGCAGAATCCCGGGAGTTGCACCCAAAAAACCCAACCAACCATCATCCGCAGTCAGTCAGTCAGTTAGTTTGTCCGTCCTTCATCCATCCAGCCCCCTCCCCACCATGTCTATAACTCTTCCTCCACAACTATTCCTCCCAGCATATACACAACAACCCTCTCCTTTTTTACCAGAGCCAAAACTTTTAACCAGCCTCTGTTTATCTTATTTATTAGTTGTGAAAGCAAACTTTTGGCGTGAGTGCCTCCTCAACGGACGGGAACGCTCACTTTTTGACATGACGTTTTATTTACGTGTCAGACAAAGCTCAGATCAACTATTGATGGCCCCTAATTTTCTATCCCTTCCATATTTCCATGAGAAAACCTCTCCCTGTATATCAAAGTCCCATTACAGATTGTTGTAACAAACAACTCTCGCCAAAATCTCACCCACTCCTTCAAAATCCTAGTTCACGCTTACGCATTTCCCATTTCGCTACTCTCCGCTACTCTATAGAATATCGACAAGGTTTTTAGTTTTTTCTCAACTAAAACCACCACTCCAGCTTTCTCATTCCATTTCCTCTTGTACAAGTCACAAGCTGGAACGGTGTACCCCACTCCCTACTGCACTCAAACTTTCTTCCCAGCTTTCACTTTTAGATTTCTCTCCATTTCTCCATCAAGCGCTCAGTGAATGACACGGCTTCATGCTAAATAACATTTATTAAATCATGAATGAAGAATAGCGAGTTTCCCTAATGCGTCCGGGGAGTATAGTCTCTTCCAACCACCGCCGATTTAATAAATAACACGGAAAAATTGATTTGCTTTTCATTATGATCCGTCACTCCGAAGAGCCTCGTATCCCACACAACCCTGAACCAAAGAGCCCATGTACATCAAGCCTCTTCCATACATTGTATAGCAACATCTATTTCAGTATTCACCCACTCTCGTTGGTTTCCTCCAAATCCGACTTTCACCACCGCTTTCTCCCACCTTTCTCTATCCCCCACTAACTACGTCTTCACAGTCCGACTGTCAACCTGTAATTCTCTCTTTTGAAGCCCCTACGTCAACCCCTCTTCTCTCCCTATCTACACTTGCTTCTTAAAGAAACACAAGCAGTACAAGACATACCGACAGAGTATAATAAGCTTACAGCCTTCTACGACTCTTTCAAAGACTATGACGGATGTTCAGTCCCTCCTTTAATGGAATTCAGATGGCTTCTCATTCCCCTTGTTTCCCACTTTCTCTTACTTTCTCTCACTTCCCATTCTTCATCATTGCATCCCCTCCATCTGCCTGCTTGAGCTTAAAGAAGCTGATTCTCTTGGATTTTTGAATTCAAATCTCTTGCTTTCACCATCTGCCTCATCCTAGCTTTCACTCCTTACAACTACGTATTCCACAGCCTTCATTGTTACCCGCGTAAAATATGGATACATTATTGGCGGGGACGACGGGAGAAAGGTGGGTATGAATGAAAAGAGATGATTAATGAATAACAGGCATATCCAGATTTCCCCTACAGTTCAGCTTCCAGTTCATCCACCAATCCTTCCCCTCTCTCCCCCAATCATGCATTCTTCTTCGAGGTGTGGAAGGCTATGAGAACTGTCTCACTTCCACGCCCTCATGCCTGGAATCTGATACGTCTCTTTTACTATTCTCCCGTAACATACAATTCCCATAACTTCATCTCCAATCTTGGCTCTTCTCCGAGAAGTACTTGAAAAAAACAAGTGTTCGTCAATGGAGAAAGCATTCTTACGCCTTGCTTTCTCCATCCGAACCAAACCTCTCTTCCGCCACATCTATACATGAACCTTGTCATGGACGTATTCTTGAGGGAGATCAAGAGAAAAAGCACTGATGATCAAGTCGAGGATAAGATTGTTGGGGCTCCTGGAAATGATATCTTCATAATAGTACTTGCTCCCTCAATAAATACATGTGTTCCCAAGGACTGTAGAATAGGAGAAGATGGATCATCTCAATTGTACCCTTTAGGGTGATAACGGGGCTCTCTAGCTAAATGTACTCGTGAGTTCTTAGATGAGCCTCTCCTTCACTTTCTCTTACGTTCTCCCGACTCCTTCCCGTCCATCCTCAGAAAAGGAGCAAGAAAGAAAGCGGAAAAATAATAAAAACTCGGTTTCCATTCCATCCTCCTTCACAACAAAACTTTCTTCCCGGAAGACAGGCGTAAAGAGCGTGAAAGCGTCTACGTTTCACTCCACCAAAACCGGAATCCACGGAAATGAGAGAATATAATTATTCTCCCCGTTATTCCCGCATTCTCTTTGGCTTTTCCAAAGTTAACATTTATACATAAGTACGTAATTTTTGACAACTTGTAAATGCTTTCCCGTGTTATCAAAGCTAGAGCAGTCCAAGAAAGAGATCCCATTCACTCTCTTCCAGATAAGGACTTATATTCGCTTAGGGTCTCTTCCAAGCCCAAACTATATCCTCTCGTCCATGCTACTCTTAAAGTAGTCCAGGACTACATGGTTACCCGCTTTATTCTCTTCAATCCTCCTCTCGTATCCTTCAACCCTCCCAGCCAGTCCACGCTGCTTCTACCATAGTAACATACTCTTCCCCACAACCCCCATCTTCCTCTTGAGAAGGAGCTGAGCTTTTTAGTCCAATTTTTGTAACGTTTAGAATTGCACCTCAGAGTCACATTTGTCAGTCGCTTAAGTTTATTTTCGTAGTCGAGCAAGCAGATTCCACTCTTCTTCCCCCCCCCCCGCTTCTTCATCTTATATTTCCAGCCTTCCACATTTCTCTCCCCAACCACAAAATCTACAGCTCCTTCTTACCAAAGCCCATCTCTCCATCTTCCCGTTTCCTTCCCATTTTCCCTTCTCATCATCCTTTCCCCTCTCAATTCCACAGATGACTACCACCTCCATCCCAAAACTAATTCCACCCTTACAACCACCCACCCATCCCGCCGTATCTCCCCGCTCACAACACAGACACGTCTCCCCCCATCCCTCCTATTTTTCCCCCCGTCTTCCCCTGCTATTATTTTTACTATTCTCCTTGTCTCTCCTCTTCCAGTCTTCCCATCTTCCGCCACTCTTCTAAGCCTCAACTATTCGCAATCCTTCAAACCAGAACAAGAACAAGAGCCCTCTCTCAAGTCTTCAGCAACTCTCCAAAACTATCATCTTCCGAAAATCCAGATGTATAATCGGCACAAGATTAGAAAAATTACCAACCGGAGGATCAGAATAATTATCTCGACACGACTGAACCGAAAAATCCATCATAACTTTATTTTATTTAAATGCTTACTTTAAATCCTGGTTTGCTTTCACCATCTTCCATCCAGACTTGAATGAAATTTATTTGCGCATCATTTCTTCATTACACCCTATTACATATACGATCTCCCAAGACTTTCACATCTTATAATTATCCTTGTAGTAAACATCAACTACTGTAAAACAATGGAAATTACCCTTTACCTATGGAGGGGAAGAGAGCAGAGCCATCTACTACACCGCCAAAAACTGATCCCTACATACTTCTTCCTCTCCCTCCATCATCCCTCCATTCCCTAGCTTCCAAACCTTACCTCCTATAATAATAATAACACAACTTTCTCCGGAATTTCACCTCACTTTTCTTCTTCCCTCCACATCTTTCCCATTAGCCTTTCTTCTAATTCCCAAATGAGAAAGTCCCGACTCTAGTTTCATGCATAGTAATATATTTCCTTCTCCTGTCTGTAATTCCTCGAGGAAGCCTCCTTAGAGAAACCACAAGCTTCAACATACCTCTCATCCTTCCTTTACTTTCTCCAAAGACTTTCTCCAAAGACTTTCTCCCCAAGCAAGTAATAAGCATTCCCCTCATTCTTTATCCTAGACATCAACCCGATAATGTGGCAAAGAACAACAGCAAGCCGCATGTATTAAAAGCAGGGGAGTAATATTTAGTACAGGATAATTGTTTTCTCCCTCTCTCTTCCCCAGGTATTTCCTCCACCTCCAACCCCTCTTTCTTCTTTACCCAGGAGCCATACACAGAGTTCCAGCAACAAAGTCAGAGAGGAGAAGAAGGTGTTCCTATTTTCCGAATTCTCATCCCGATAGTGCTGCCACCATGCGTGAACTCCGTTTCTATACAGCTATTCATCTTGTATTCACCTCGTTGTAGAGTTTCTCACTCTACGATTACTTGATATTACCGATTCCCGAAAATTTAACCCATCGCTCATCTCATCATGACCATGACTTCCTCATTAACAGAAACTATCCAATGTTTCTACTCTTCCTGCATCTCGTCGTCAAGTAAGGTCCTCCTACACCTCCAAAGAATCGTAGAGTAAATAGCAAGTACAATGGGAGTAAAAAGAATCCTGCTCCAGGTTCTTCGATTACGAACCTTTTTCCATGTATGCAAATCCACTGTCTATGCAAAAATTCCTCTTTACTTTTCCTCCTATACATTTCCATTACACTTGACTAGAGCAAACTAAAGCGTTAACTCCTTTCCCTTCCTCCCTTTGTAGTCTCCTCCAAATCTAAAAGTATTCCATCCTTCCCATATTCACACTTTATCCTTGTTCAGACTTTTTTGAAATGCCCGGCCTTTTTTAAAACCCGGGTTCTCCCTCTCTCCTCCTCCACCTCTCTCTACACCATATTGAGGCTTTTTTACATCTTAACCTTTTCTTCCAACTTCTTGGCATGTAAATGATTAAAAGAATCCAAAACTCCATCTGCCCCTATTTCACACTTGAACGTTTCCAGTTTCCTCTCTCCGGATTTCTTCCTCACTGCTCCCAGCATAGTGTAACTATGCATAAAACCTCTTTCCGAATTCCTTCTATCCACCATCCCATCTTCTCCTCTTCCTCCTCTCACATTTTACCATTCATCCTCCTCCTTCCAATATTCATCTTCCCATTTCCCCTCACTCACACCATCCAAATCTCTAGCCTCATAAGTCACCGGCTTCCCGGGTATTGAGAAACTTTTTTCCCAAGTAAATGGATATCACTCCATTTCCTAACAATGTAATCATTTCCTCCTACACCCATCTCTCCATGAGCACGTTTCCTGTATCCGGGTATTCTCCTTAAAACCGGGTTTCGGCTCGTATCATCATGAATCCGGCCCCGGTTAAAAACTCCACAGCCTCCTCCCGCAACCTCCATATCCGCTCCTTCCCGCTTACCTTCTTGAACGGAAAGAATATCTAAGGCAGGGCAGTAATAAAGATGAGAGGTAATAATGAGATCCGATGACAATTTCATAATTTCATAGATGTCGCACCCAATTCCAAACCTTAAGCATTATTAATTTCACCAATCATGTCATCTCCTTCCCCTCTACACTTTCACTTTACTTTCACCTCCCTTTCTCCCCATTTCCCCTTACCTGCATGCATACAAAACCATTTCATCAAATCCACCAGCCCATCCTACTTTCACCCTTACATCCCTTTAACAGACACCCATCCGCGAAACCGGTCAATCACAATTTCCCTCCTCCTCCACAGATGGCTACTATTCTTCTTATGATCCTGACATTGGCTCATATTCCATCTCTGCTAGTTTCTTAACGTCAGTCAGGCCTCACTGGGGGCTTTCTCCCTATTTCCTACACTGTCTTAGTATTTTTTCTCGAAAAACCACGAAACCTATGATTCTTCCCCATTCTCATTCTTATCATCTCTCACTTTCTCTTGTCTTCATTGTCACTTCTTCATATATCTGATCCACTATCATACAGCTTCCATAACAATCTCTCGCACTAATTCCCACCAGGTACAACTTTCTCCCGTCTCATCATCACCCTCCTGGAGAAAGTTAAGCTCCGCAACACCACAACTGACTTTCTAGTCTTAAATAATCCCGCCAAAGCTGCAACATTTGCGGGCCATGTCATCCGGACGTCATCTCCTAACTCCGCACATCCCAAGCGTACTCACTCCATTCTACGCCATTCCACGCACCATCCACGCTCCCAACGTGCTCTTTAGTCTTCTACTCTTACTTGCAATGAAAACTTACTCATTCTGAATTCCCTGGAACATCCGCCACATTTCATCCTTACCCCTGCTTCAATGCAACAAAGTATGCACTAGCGAGACATCATTTCCTCCTCCATGTGTATCCTCTAAATATTCGACTTAAAATATGTGTTCATCCGGCCCTTTCTCCTTCCTCTTCATCAGATCTAGCTCTCTGCCCAGTGCCTCTTCCGCATGATTTGTACCTAGAATAAACATGTCACATGGAAATTATGTATTTCTCTCTATCGCCACTGGCGACGCTAGGAAAAGCGAGTCTCCCAGAATTTGGAGAAAGCCACAGCTTCCAGTTGGAGTCCTCTTCCGTGTCTCTCTTTCCTCTATACAGCAAGCCTGCTTTCTCTCTCTTCCAATGTATACATAGCCTTGTTGCAGATCTGTGGGAGAAATGATTGAGATACAATGTGTAGCGAATAAATTCACTCTTTTCAATTTAGCTTTTCACTCTATCCTCCTCCCGATTTTTTCTCCTCCTCCTCCTCCTCCTCCAAATAAATTCTCCTATAAATAGTTCTCCTATTTGTTTCACTATCATCCGCCTTCCAAAACTTCCATCATTCCCATCCTATTCGCAATACTAACTCCTCAAAATACCCGATTATTACACACTTTCACCGCCTTTCTCTTCATCCAGAGTCCCACCCAGCTGGCATCAGTTTCCTATATTCTCCTCCTTCCAGCTCTCTTCCACCTCCATCAATCCACCCTTTTATAATCCCCTTTTACCCTTTATCCTCTTACCCATTCCCATTATTTTCCCTCATTTCAGCATTTCAGCATCATCCCCCTCCTTTTACTACCACACACACACACACACTCTCCCCATCTCCTCCCGCATCTTTCACACGGAAGCTCTCCAACAGTTCTCAAAACTTACACCCCAATTCCCATGTAACCCCCTCTCCATTCTATTCCTAAAATATATTTTATCATCGCTCCTCCTCCCCTCAACTTCTCCCTCTCTACTCATCCTCTTCTTCCCCATACACCATCCTCACGTTCTTCTCAATAATAATCTTCTGAGCACACATACGACACTTTGCATACATTTCCAACCCGAGATAGAGAAAACCCGGGAGTGTTACCATTCCACTATTTGCAATTTCTCCTCAACTCCCACAGCCCCACCGCCACAACTTTCCCACACCGTCCACACCCCCCCCCCACCTTGTTCCTCCGCTCGCATGGCTCCCTCTGTCAGTGCCGTGTAGTAGAGAATCCTGGGGTTGTAGTTGGAGTCCTTCTTGGGAGGCTATAGTGCCTTGTACGTGGGCAGAGGAAAGATGACGGAGAAGTTGAAGAATGGGGAGCAAGGATGATAATATTCCTCAAAGCTTCTTCTAGACTTTAAGCTTGCGAGAGGATGAGAGTCATGTAGGCATTTTAAGGATACAAATAAATTTTCCAAGTGTATTATTAGTTTTCATGGCGGCTAAATGCGTTCATGATATATTCCTCCGAGCTCCTCTCCTTCGCTACCCGGCTTATTTTCTCTCCCGATTCATCTTCATGCACCAATCCACACATCCTCCTCCTTACATATACTTTCCTTAACCTCCCCCCTCAACAAACCTTTCCAATTCAAACTTGTTCGATTCCCAACTATCCAGCCGCCAATTTCAAATATTCCAACACTTTCCTATATAATAACCTCCATCATCCTCACATCCACTATTTTTGCATATTTGTCGAGTATTCCAACTAATCAACATCCACAATTTCCAATTCAGACCCTCGCACTACTCCACCTATTCTAATATGTAGTTGCTCTCTAAGCTTTCTATTTGCTTTAAGGATTTTCCCTCTCAAACAGATCCTCTTTCTTTCGCCTTTCACCTAGAGATTCCGATACCAGTACATATTTAATAATTCTTCTTTTCCAAACTAAGAACACACACAACTCAGAACATACAGCATCTAGTATCCCAGCACTATTATGCCCACCCAAATGGAAAAGGGCCCAAAAAGGACCCAAATGGAAAAGGGCCCAAAAAGGACCCAAATGGAAAAGGACCCAAGTGGAAAAAGAACCCGAAAAGGGCCCAAATGGAAAAGGACCCAAAAAGGACCCAAATGGAAAAGGATCCAAAAAGGACCCATATGGAAAAGGATCCAAAAAGGACCCAAATGGAAAATCCCAAAAAGGACCCAAATGGAAAAGGATCCAAAAAGGACCCAGATGGAAAAGGATCCCAAATGGAAAAGGACCCAAATGGAAAATGGCCCAAAAAGGACCCAAATGGAAAAGGGCCCAAAAAGGACCCAAATGGAAAAGGACCCAAATGGAAAAGGATCCAAAAAGGACCCAAATGGAAAAGGATCCAAAAAGGACCCAAATGGAAAAGGATCCAAGAAGGACCGAAATGGAAAAGGATCCAAAAAGGACCCAAATGGAAAAGGATCCAAAAAGGACCCAATTAAATAATAAGAAAGTTTGTCCAGCCCTGAAGCTTTTGCAAAAAGTGAAAGTATCATCGATGTTGGAGGTAAAAGCCTTATATGTAACGGGAACACTCTTGAGGATTAAATAAACAACCAACAAAACAAAACAAGAATATTCATTGGATGGGAATTTGGAGGGAATAATCTTTTGCTTTTACCTTTTTTTTGTAATTATCTGTAAAATTAGGAAGAAACTATGTCTTTGTGTCCAAAAACTCCTCCGAAACTGTAATATCTGAATAACTTTATTTGCTTACAAGTTTTCTGTTTAAATCTTCATCCCCGGGCGAAGCCGGGAAGAAAAATCTATTCCGAGAATATGACGGACTTTTTACGCTATCTTTTCCATTTAAATCTTCATTCCTCCACCAAATCCAAGCCCCCAAAGTAATTGCAATTTGAATCAACTGAAGCTGATGAGTATGAGCATTTTATGAATCCTCTGGAATTCTGTAAACCGGGGAATATATACTGTAGTTGAGTTATGGGAGAAGAGTAGGAGAATTGTAGTAAAGAAACCCTATAGATCATGCCAAATACCATGTACTACCCGGGCATCACGCTTTCTCCGCTTTTTCTGCACTGTAAACCGAAAACTTAGCTTTTGGCTCCCTACACTCAACTTTGATTTATTCCTCACTTCTGTCCATTGAAAGCAAAGGAATTTTCCCACCATAAACCCATTTTCCGTCCGCTTGAGCGCCCACTATTTTACATATATTAATTCACAGAATCTTGATCCTCCACTGTCATATATTATTCTACAGTATTTATTATACTTTTTAATTCCCTCAGTCCGACTTTCTCCACTTTCACCACGCATACTTTCCCTTCTGTCCCTCCGCTTTCACCTACTCCCACCTCCATCCCCCACAGCTTCAACGTGCTTTCTCTTCTTTCCTGAATCAGTTTAAATTACAATATTGTCTTCATCTGAGCCCAAGCACCAAGTCGTCCGAGACGCTCACCCAAGGATGCAATAATTGTCTTTAGAATTAGCCACGGGTATCCATATCCGGATACCCGGGCTTTACAGCCCCATGCAATTTTCATTTCAACCTAATCCACAAAAGTGTAATCAAATTAAACTGAAATTACAAAAAAAATCTCCCATCTTTCAACAAAAAGCTTTTAAACAAAACCTCTTCCATCCAGGCAAACAATAACCGCAGCAGACTTGCTCGCATTTTCCCTCAATACTGGCCGGGTCTTGTGAATCCTCTGGCAGAGCTTCTTTATAAACCTCTCATCCTGTGTCATTTTCTAAATGCTTTTGTTCCTTAACCCCAGACTGTTCCAAATCAGGAACGACACTCCTCTAGAATTCCACAAGAACGCGCCAGTTGCCAGTAGAACAAATCCTTGAAACTGGTGTGAATAGTCCTTAGGGCTTTTCATCCTCCTGAATATCCTATTTAAACGTGAAATTATGTGCCCTAGTCCTGCCTCCGTCTCATACGAGCTTCCAACACCACTTTCCTTTATCTGGTCCCCCCTTTCCTCCCGGAAAATAGGCTTTTTCTCAGAATCTTGTGAAATATTACTTTCTCTCTATTTCGCCTTATTATCCCTCAAACCCTTACATTCTTACCAACAGGGGGAGCTTCAGAAAAACCTTGTGAAGTAGCTTTTCAAAGCTTTGTGGTTTGTAAAGAGCCTAAATTTCTCATAAAAACCCTTTCCACCACTACTATCTGCTCAAAATGAAGCATTTTCCGAATAGACATTCGCCCTCCATCCGACCTTACTCACCTTTACCTCCGTCTATATAACCGCTTTCACTTCCCCGCCTCTCTTACCTTTTTTCTACCTAAAATCCTAAATGCTTTCACTTTCCCCTTACAATAGCTTTCTTCCTTCTTTCGCTTTCTCCTGGCTTAGCCTGAAATAAATGAGACAAGAGAGTTTTTACAATTTCCTTATTTTCCTCTACAATCCTTGCTCCCGGCTACGTTACTATTTTCTCCCCGCTCAACTTTCTCTTTCCGACCGCCAAACTTTGAAACAGCTCTAGGATCTTCTCTGTAAAAGCTCTGTATGACGCTTATTACACCCCCTCCCCCGTTCAAATTGCATACAAGCAACAAACCAAGCTCATCCTTTATGATAGCGAGAGTAATAGTAGAGAAAGTAGAGAAAGTTTAACATGCTTTACAAAATAGGTGCAGACAAAGGGAAAGAAAACGACCCTGGAGAAAGTCAGAGAGAAAGTTAGATAATCTCTCTTGTAGCCATGTATCTAGCAGTTGCGGTTTAGAATAACCGATAACTTCCCTACTTTCCCCAGCTTTCACCTTCTTACTAACTGCTTTCTTCTTTGAATTTTTCTAGACTACGGTGATGAATCACATTAAGAGCCGACTTTCTCTTAAAATTCCCTCATCTTCTTCCTCTTAACTCCTTTTTATGGTCCGTAGTTATCATCTCCTTTATACCCGGAACGTGAATCTCATCCTAAACTTGATAATCATGACAAGTGTGATAATATATAGAGTCCATCCATCCTCGTCCTCCTTCCCGCTCCTTTCTCAAGCTTAGATGGAATGCATGCCAGGAGATGTAGATCTGACAAAGTCTTTTCCAGCTCCCTAAACCTTCTATTCCAAAGAGTTTTCTATAGTTTCCTAGTTCAAACTCGGATACATACGGCCACTTTTATTCCGGTAGAGCTGGAAGAGCTCAACCAGACTTTCACCCATACTAACTTTCCCCAAGCGATCAAATTTTTCCAGGCTATGAGTTTCAAGAAGTTTTTTCAAAATGTTTATAATCTTTTAACCCTAATTTGTAGACTACTGTTAGCTGCATCAGCTTTACTCATTGAAAATTCTAATGCTGCTCTCACTCTCATGCAAAATAATCTCGATGTACTATATTAATTAAAAAATATCATTTAAAAAATTCATATTCAGTCTGTTTTCCTCAAAGAACTTTCCGAAAGTTAAAATAATTTAAAGTTAACTCTAACTTAATTGAAAGTTAAAAAAAAAGTTTGAAAAAAGTTAAAATTTAAACTTCGAATCGTTCCTATAAAATCGCTAATGTTTTATCGCTTGGGCAGCGGACCCAAGAGTCAGACTACATCCTAGGCATCTTTCCCCAGCATTTGCACAGTACTTTCACCAGGACGTGTGTCTACATTTTACCCGCTTTCTCTCAAGAACCTCCAGAAGACCCACACATTTCCGCAAATCCAGCAACTAAAGTACACAATTTCCGTAATCTTCCAGCAAGACAGTCTTCCCAAATCAGTTGGGCCATCATACCGCCTTAACTGTCTCCAAACTAGTTATGTTTGGAATCTAAATGGGATGAAATTTCTTTGGTTTCATCTATGATCTAGAGAACCTCCAAAAGGGCGGAACTTGTGTGAAATTTTTTCTTCCAGCCTAAGGCCTCTCCACGTTCCAACCTTCCATCCCACTAATTCCCATCCTCTTCAATCTTTTCAACTTGTTTCATGTACTTCCTCTTCCAAGAGACTGACTCGTCCCATTCCTCTCTGGACGTCCGAGGTTATGGAATCCGACTCCCAAAGCGGCTGAGCGGGTGTCACATCTGTCTAAGAATGAGTTTTACAAGATCCGACCCGACCCACAATCCGAAAAGAGCATCTCTACACACACACTAGCATCCAGCTCACAACTGTCCAAACCCTTTCCTCGTACTTTCTCCTCACTTTTTCTTCTAGCTCGAGGAGCTGGAGCGTCATAGAAGGGATGAGATTGCGAATCTCTTCAAAGCCCGGACAACCATTGTAATCGGAAAGCCAACATGCTTCAAAGCATTCCCATGCTTTCGCCTTCCCATTCCAATCTTACATTCTCCAATCCGCATTACTTCCCATAAGAACAAGTCACCCTGAATTGAACATACTCTGAAATCACAAAAACTCTCACACATCCTCATCTTTCACACGTCCCTGCTTGCTACTACACGCCATTACCAACTCAGGATCGCCTCATTCTACTTTCTCTTTCCGGCTAACTTTCTCTCCTCCATTAAAAGTGTACATGCTGGCTCATATATCTGCAAGTGCAACCCGCCTTAGCCTACAAGCCACCAAAATGTATACCCACTCAGCAATCTGAATCGGGCAGGAGCTCCCAGCCTTCAGAATCCCAGATCCCAGCCACTCCCCCGCTATAGTAATCTCTCCTTAATTTTACTTTCCCTGCCAACTTTCTCCTCCATCCTGTAACCGTCCCCCGCCGCCTTCTACGCTTAATATAAACTTACTTCCCAGCCTCAGAGCCTCAGTCAGATTCCCTCACTATTCAGCATCCCACCCAGCATCCACCGGTTTGGCATGCATGGCTCATCTTGTCCGTATTTTCCTCCAGATAAAATTCACTACACTCCCCCTAATTCCGAGCTCATATTTAATTGTAATCATTTACGTCTGACATCTCCGCTAATATTTATGCTACCCAACTTTCTCCAACCCGCTTTCTCTCTCTTACTTTCTCCAATTCCCAACATCACATAAACACGGATTTTCTAGGTAAATGATGATGATTCGGATCAACTTGTTAGCACCGCCAGAACCCACCCAACTTTCTCCTTCAGAGAAACGCAAGAGAAATGAGCCTCAATTTTCTCCACAGCTTCTTCCTCTCATCCGCCTCCCCGAGATCACACCTTTAGTATCAAATATCATAACAACCCATCTCACATAAACGAGCATCCTCATCATTTCCCATATACTTTCCTCCTTCCTGTTTTACATCATTCCATCTATATATTACACCAACCGCGACCCCACTCATCAAATCCATCTACCCCAGCTCGTATACGCTATCTTTTTTACGAATATTTTGAATCGCTTGAGTTTTTTAAAGTGAAACTTGTTCTCGAACAACCTCCATCTTATCCAGCTCCTCAAACTCCCCACTGCTGTCGCCCATCTAGCGGAAACCTTGGCATAGATAGCATCCACCTTGAGTAGATTCATCTAAACCCATTTCTTCTTCTCAACCCCATTCACTTGATGATCTTGTCAACTTTAAATGTGATTGACCTTTTTCCTCCGTGTCCTTATACTTTTACTACTTTCTCCATCCAACTTTTGTGACCCTTCCAAAACCTATACTTTATTACCTGCATATTTCAAAATTACTCACATGTGCTCTTGAGTGTACAAACCTTCATAAATATGCATTATTAACAAGTAAATAAGCTTGCTACGTTCAAGACCGTACATAACCTTCACTCATCATACTTTCTCCAATCTCCCGCTTCTTCCTCTTCGTTAGCCTTCAACACGAACAAGTATCTCAATTTCCCTCCATTCCTATACGTATTTCTAAAAGCTATGCAAAAACCAATTCTTCCATCTCATAATTGTTATACATTGCCTTCACCCTCTGCTAGCATCCACTACTTTCTCCAACTTTCCATTCACCATACCTGTTTTTTGGGGGCTGAAACTTTCACGCCTTTTCAATTCCGTCCATCCTCTTTCTACTAACACGTCCTCTGCGTTGTATACAATATACCCATGTCCCTCTCCTCATATTCCATCTTCATCCTCCAAACTCGAAAAGAGTATTTGCATGTCATTTTAAAACTTGCTTTCGCACTTCCGCCATAAAATATGCGGGCCAACCAACCTTCCAATCCTCCCATCCTCACCTCCTTCTTGTACTTCAACTTTCTCCCCGCTTTCTCCGCCATGTCACTGGGATACACATAGGCTCCGCAAACTTTCTCCGCTTATTCATATAGCCACCAAAGACTCTTCGCTTTACCAGCCTACCTTATTCAAGATACTAAATCCACATTCCCTCCCGGGGCGAAGCTCCCATTTTGAACAAGTATTTCTCTCTTTGTCCCGTGTTGAGCGGGCTTGGATTAACTAATTTGTTTAATGCGGTGAATTTGCTTTGTCTGATTACATCCCCTGCATCTTCTTCCAACTTGCTTCCCTCTGTCACAGAGGCTCTGTGCATTCGGATTCTGTAAGATGATGGCTACACTGCTCTGCACTTAAGCTCGTTAAACAATCATGTAGAGCTAAGTGGATGGACGGGACTGTCTTCCAATCCACTTCTCTCTATTCCTAGTAATCTTATAGCCACATCAACCTCCGTCCTCATACACCTTCCCTTCTTCCTTTAGTACTCGGATGAAGATTCGATGGAAATTAAGATTCCCTCCACATCATCCAGTAATCATACTCCTTCCAATCTCTACCGACTCTACGCGCGCTCACCAATCTAAAACTTATTAGCCTTGTCTCGTGACTCTTCCAACAGCTTTCGGAATCCTTAATTCACACAACTGTCTATCCTCCATCCCCTCATCCCCTATATTCCCCGTTTTAATCTTTACTAAACCTCTCCGCCCTGTCAGTCTTACACAGCAGGCACTTTCTCCTACTTTCACTGCACCAACTTTCTCTGCTTCGCTTCTGAAAAAAAACATTCTGTGAAATCAGTAACACTGTCGTGACTTCGTGACTGCTACACATCTTACAATTCTGTCGACTACTCACATTCAACTTTTTAAATTCATGGCATCCAAATAGCTATAGTTCCTTTCTTCCCAGAGCTTGTTTGACTTCAAAAAAAGAGAACGAATCTATCGGAGAAACAGATGAAAATATTATCCACTTCCAGATGTCTCACCCCCAAAGATATAGTTATTAATATTACAGGTTCACTCTCTCAGCATGCCTATGTCCTCCAACCATACTAGGTACGGATCACACTGTCCCCTGACCCAGGATCATTGGCCCATTGGGACAGTGTGATCCAAGTGGATCAACAAAGTGGGTCAAAATGGCTTTGGGTCAATGATCCTGGGTCATGACCCATCTTGTCTTTGATCCAATTTTCCATTGACCCAAGGTGATCCATCCTGAAGTGCTTACATTTTAAAAGCAATAGGAAATTGCAGTATATGTAGCACGAACGATCTATTCTTTACAGATTCCTTACTAACTGACGGCATGAGACGAACGATGCTTCAATTTTGTGTCTTTCTCTCTTAAATAACTTGCTCATGTATTGCATTCTCATCGGGCAGAATGACTAATGCTCGTAGGAATTATAACATTTAGCACTGTGAATTTACACGATGCCATAGAGTGTGATATGATAAGCTTGTCTTTGAACCGCGGGAAATTACAGCTTATACGTATACCCTAGCAATGTGCTCACACAGTTTGCTGCAAACTGATAATACTTACTTTGTAGTATTGTGGTTATTTGCAAGTGCAGAAAGGTATAACAAAGGCGGGATACACTATTTAAAATTTACGCCTTGGTCCTCGGAATCCTTGGATCTCATGTGCATTGTTGAAGACCACAGTGTATGTCATTTAATTCAGTTAGTTAAAGTATAAGTTAGTTAAAGTTAAAACTACGCAGTGATGGGTTCTTTGCCCTTGCCTGCAACTGATTTTCATATTCCTACTTTTACAGAAGAAATAGAAGTGTCGGATACCGGAGATTACCCGCTAGGAGATACAAGTAAGTAAGGGAATTTACTGAATGCAAATGTAGTTCCCAATGATCAAGTACAGAAGAAAGTTTTATTATTGCAGGCATTTCGGAAGTGCCTCATTGGTCCGAAATAACAAGCAGGAGTGAGAATAAATTGTGGAGTAAGTTGGCTATAATTAAGTTAATAATATTGTTTGTAGCGGCGAGAACAATAAACCATCCGTGTTAATGATTATATTTGTTTTAATATTAGATGCGGCAGACCCATTGATAAGTGGTCAAGACATGGGGAGCATTATTAACAATGATGTGGTTAATAAACGTAAGAGTACGCACTGTGGTAATAGCACCATTTATTCTGCGTATGCTCTTTAAATGTTTTAATGATATGAATATTTGTTTAATTCTAGATTTACGCTGTGGCCTGGATGACCACATCTTGGCAGAGCTACGGATCGCAAGAAACTCGGCAATAGATACACAAGATCGTATACCAGCCGTCTCTAAGAAGGTCTCCTGTATGGGCGCTAGTATTGCCACATTGCTTAACAAAGATGGTAAAGAAATGGGTAAATCTATTAATACAACCACGGCCGTGATCAAAGTTAATGATATGTAGCACGTTGGGGTTCTCGGTAAATACGGCGTTGATTATTTGCTAACGTTTTATTTCAATCGCAGGTGGCGTATCGGAGACTGGTAATCACCACCGAAAAAAAGTCGAGGTCCGCACAACTACGAGAGAAACCAATAGAACTCGTAAATAGAATTGTATAACATTTACCTCTTCGTCACTGTTGAGTTCAAATGGCCTTTATTTATTACTTTTTGTTGACATTGCAGCAATTTTGTTTCAATGCGGTCGCCTCCGCTACAGTTTCGAAGGTGGTAAGAGGCGTTATTTAAAGTGCTCATATATAAGCATCACTCTGGATCTCTACAAGGAGCATTTGCGATTGGTTCCTCATAAATCTCCAACTATTTCAAAAGGCATGTCTAGGAAGAAGGTTGTATACAAATGTAAAGGGCTTGAGATCAGTGGGGGTTCATGTACTTTTCGCAGCAAAGTCTACACCACTGTGGTCCGTCACGTAAGGCTGGAACCTCACTTGAATGATATGACCGTAAGTGGAAAATGCTGTGTAGTTTGTAAAAAGACCTTTCCATTAATATGTGATGCAGCAGCACATCTTCTTAAATGCACAGCACAGTAATAAATTTATATTATGCATTTGAGCAAAGTTTAAACTCGTGATTTTCAAACTTATTTCTGCCGCGTCGTAGCCCCGTGCTGGCCCCATCCAATGAGTCAATTGAATCAAACGTCCAAATACGTTCCCTGGCCACTGTGAGTCGCGATTCCTTGCCAAAGTCGCGTTCAAGATTATTTCTTTAGGACAATATATACAATTTAAGTATCGAATCAGCAATGGGAGATATTCATAATTTACAATTAAATGCTGAGGATTCAGTGGATCGTGTGCTATACGAAGCAGCTGCAGCACAAGGTGGACCTTTAATTTACCACTAATTCATAATCCAATCCATTCTAGGTTAATCATAATGTTGTCAAGCTATTAGTAATTCAATATCAACTTGATTCATCTAGGTTCTTTCCGCGGATCTGGCAACACCGATGGTTCATTGGTTTGTGGAGGTGAGGAGTTCATGTCAAACAAGTACGAGTAAAACAATAACAAGAATTTTATTTTGATTTTTTAATTTACAAAAGTCAACCTTTTTTTTACAGTCCCAGGATGTGGTTCTTGTTTGGAAGTTCGCGAAAATATTTCTGCTATCAAATCAATTTTGCCTACTTGCTCAGATTTGCTAACGCTAGCAGAAAAGCATGTTGATTCCGTTATGGTTCTTGTTGATAAAGCTATGCAATTTAGACGACCGGGCATTCGTACGAATCCAGGCAAACAAGGTATTGCAATATTGAAATTATGCCTACATAATTATTGTTGAATTGTATGAGAAATAATTAGTTTTTACTATCACAGTGGGAGTTTCGATTGAAGTTACTCCGGGAGGACAAACTGAATGTAGTTGGCAAGACTGGCGAACGAAAATCTGGGCCGCCGGAGAAAAAAAAGAAACTGGAAACTTCGAATCGTACGTAACAGTACACTGTAATAATTTACGGATGCCCGTTCTTTTATCCTATTCCATCCATATTTTTAATTGTTCGTTCATATACTTGTATACACAGAATTAACCTTCGTCTGCAAGATGAAAGTGGATGGGGGAAAGTGTGGGAGACTTTTCGATTCCATCAGCGACTTTGGGTTCCACTTGAAAGTTACCAAGCGTGTTGGGTTTCCAAGCCATATGACTGCGGAAGAGTTTTCTGCGCGTACTCTCGTCGAAGATGTACCCTCGGAGTATTTTGATAAAAATTTTTACTGTGGTGCATCTTCGTTTGCTTATTGCCCATGCTTGTATGGTAATGACCGATTAGATACTTTGAAACGGCATATGTATCAAGTTGTACATGGTGATTATTGCGATGTGTTTGGTTCTGTTTGTCGTTGTGGAGTAACTTTGAAGTCCAGCAATGACATCATGAATCATCTGGAAGGATCTTGTGGCTTAAACGCTACAGGACGTCGTCGAGTAGTCGTCGCGAACAAATAGTTCAATGAATAAAACCTTGTTAATCTAAATTTTGCCTTCTTTACATAAAACTAATGAAATACGTTTATTTACATTTGATATTAAAAAAGACTGGTGTAAATATGCAGCTGTTATACATATATTTTCGGTTATTTTGTCATCATGATGTTTGTCGCCGTGCATACTTCCCGTTCCTGTGCATATATAGGGTTATAGTAATGAATATGTATTACTATACAGCTGGCGAGCTTTGTGCGACCACAGTGGTTCCACTTCGAGCACTCTGTGTAGTCCAACCTTTAACTGTTCCTGGAGCCCACGTTTAATATTTATTGACCTCGTAAGTTTTATTTCGTTTTTTTAAAATGAGCGACCAGCAGCCTTTGGCAACTTCGACTTTCAAGCTGTCGTCCGGCAAGTCCGTTGTCGGCATCCCGGCTGAAGGGCAGAGCCAGTCGGAAATTGTTGATTCAATTCAGCCAGGTATGGCTCATTTTACATCCGGAAGTGCACTTTATTTCATGGATTATTACATTTTGCAATTTATATGCATTGTTTTCAACAGATTTTAAACTGGGTCTCATATCGGCTTCTACTCCTGCCTCAACACGTTACCAAGGCCAGGAAACTCAACGGATGCATTTCTCAGCGAGTCGTAAACTTCAATTTGGAGGTAGCTGCCTCTTCTTTAAACTATGTTCTTCAAATAATATCTAGTGTCAACGTTCCCACCCTTATGTTTTTTCTGTTGCTTGTTTGACAGCGGACGATTCTTCAAGTCTACACAGGCTATCCTCAAATAGCCTCTTCTTTAGATTGTCTTTTTCAGGCGAATCTCCACGTAATTCACAATCATCATTTAAGTGTTCAGTCATATTTTTTCCCTTTTCCAATATGTCGTTCTGCTTTAACGTATAGGAACTCCTAACCAACCATCTCGAAAGGACTTGCCTTTTAACTCTATCGCTGCGCATATAACCGCTATTGTCGCTGCAATAGAAACTAACATAACTTCCAAGCACCACAGTGCACACTGTGGTTACTATCTATTGTCCAGGTTCTCCCAGGTTCTCCTGCTTCTTAAATATGACGTGGTGTGCATGACCATCGTACTAAGATTCTGCACTATAAAACCAGCTCCTCCTACTTACCATTTGCCCAAGTATCAAATATACGCAAGCACGACACAAAAACGTGCATATCTACTACCACTGTGGGGCCCGTGCTTGCCCCGAACTCAAAGTGATGTATGTACATTGCATGAACTACTTTAACTTAAGTATTTCTCGTTCGTGAATTGAATGATAATTGCCTGCTTGTAGCTGAATGGCATTTATGCAATTAGTGTCAATCAATTTATTTTAATTTCAATTGTAATGGAAGAAATACAAATACGTTGCTTATGTATTTTTATGTGATTGCAGCATTAATTGAACTTATTAACCCTCATATGTCAAACAATTATTAACCATTTCAGCACTTCCCAGCTATTCTCTGGGGATGTAATTATTTCAGGTTACCCCTCCACTCAAATGCTTTTAAGAGCAAAAATTATTTTCTTTACAACACAAATGACCGGTTGGAATGGAGCCTTAAGAAGCGCCGTCTGTAACATATAATAGAAAGCTTCAGTTTTCACTGTGGTATTCAAACTGTCGTATACGAAGTGAAATATCAACTGTTCGTACCATTAACGGAATCACTATACCGTTGGCATTACTTCCAGGTGTTGTATTTCTCTCCGTACCTCCAAAATTCTGCGAGCTTTCTGGGTTAGGTTCGGAGTACCTCGACTGTGAAAATCACACATTAAATATTATGAGCATAGCATATAGCACACATCCTTAAATAATGAAATAAACATTTTGGAAAATAGGTAATGTTACCATAAATTCCGAGGATTGTACCCATTCAACGAACTCCAAGTATAGCAGTGAGTCCTCACGGACGAAATTACTCCTTCCGTACATTGGCACTGACTGATAGCGATTCGTATCCAAAGGATAAGGTCCAGGGGGCCGACAATAGTAGCATCGATCATCTGGAACCCACACGTAATAACTTTCGTACTCAGCACGTGACAAACCTTCCTCATCAGAAGTATTGCCTTCGTCACGATATATCCAGGGATGGTCAATTTTTTTCATAATTATTGCA